>OZ021690.1:18446614-18928614 GCA_963978525.1 Ornithomya fringillina | reverse complement strand
TTTGTATTTTTGTATGTAACGAGTAAACTCAAAAACTACTGAACCGATTTCAAAAATATTTTCGCTATTAGTAAGCTACATTATCACTGAGTAACATAGGCTATTTTTATTGCCAAAAAATTTTGGGGATCCCTAGACATTCCTACTATTACTAACCCAAGGTGTAAAAAAATTAGTCATAAAATATCTTTCATCGAATACGCTGCGGAAAGTATTGATGTTAAAACAAAAAAATGTTCTACAATATTATAGGACATATCAATATCTACAAAAAACTTTCCGAGACCATATGTCCAACTATTGTAATTATGTCACTATAACCCCTTTTTGTACCCACCATTGATAGTAATATTGCCATACAAACATTGCATTCACATGTACCCAGACAATTAAGAAATTAAGTATTCACAATAAGTATTTCACAATATTTAAATAGTAGGGAAATCTGACAACGGCATGTGTGAATACCACTCCTGATGCATCACTAGGTTTTGGAGAGGATTTTTGGCCAATAATGGATTTTTGGATCATTTTTTTAATGAATTTGGAATAGAAGCAACATTTATATGGAACTCTGAAAACATATGTTATGGGTCCCACTCCAAATGCACCACCACATTCTGGAGAAGATTTTTGGCCAATACTGGATTTTCGGACCATTTTTTTAATGAATTTCGAATAAAAGAAGCATTTATATGGAATTCTAAGAGCATATGTTACGATTCCCATTCCAGACGCACCACCAGGTTCTGGAGAGGATTTTTGGCCAATACTGGATTTGCGGACCATTTTTTAATGAATTTGGAATAGAAGCAACATTTATATGGAATTCGAAGAACATATGCACCACCAGGTTCTGGAGAGGATTTTTGGCCAATACTGGATTTTCGGACCATTTTTTAATGAATTTGGAATAGAAGCAACATTTATATGGAATTCTAAGAGCATATGCACCACCACATTCTGGAGAGGATTTTTGGCCAATACTGGATTTTCGGACCATTTTTTTAATGAATTTCGAATAAAAGAAGCATTTGTATGGAATTCTAAGAGCATATGTTACGATTCCCATTCCAGACGCACCACCAGGTTCTGGAGAGGATTTTTGGACAATACTGGATTTGCGGACCATTTTTTAATGAATTTGGAATAGAAGCAACATTTATATGTAATTTGAAGAACATATGCACCACCAGGTTCTGGAGAGGATTTTTGGCCAATACTGGATTTTCGGACCATTTTTTAATGAATTTGGAATAGAAACAACATTTATATGGAATTCTAAGATCATATGCACCACCAGGTTCTGGAGAGGATTTTTGGCCAATACTGGATTTTCGGACCATTTTTTTAATGAATTTGGAATAAAAGAAACATTTATATGGAATTCTAAGAGCATATGTTACTATTCCTATTCCAGACGCACCACCAGGTTGTGGAGAGGATTTTTGGCCAATACTGGATTTGCGGACCATTTTTTAATGAATTTGGAATAGAAGCAACATTTATATGGAATTCGAAGACCATATGCACCACCAGGTTCTGGCCAATACTGGATTTTCGGACCATTTTTTAATGAATTTGGAATAGAAGCAACATTTATATGGAATTCGAAGACATATGCACCACCAAGTTCTGGAGAGGAGCAACATTTATATGGAATTCCCGCTTGCAACATTCGGAAGGAAGCGTCGAAGACAACACAAACTTTATATATTCTTGCTCAAGATCAAAAACTGAATCAATTTAAACAATGTCCGTCCGCGTGTCCATGTGTTTGACTGTTCCTGACACTCTCACGGCCGTAATTTTTGAGATATCGAGCTGAAATTTGATACACATGTGTTAGGTGTCTGCAGGCAGGTTGTAAGTAAAATCGGGCAATATCGGTTTAAAAAATTTCAGAACCTAGGGAAGGGCATAGGCAACGTTTCATTTCGCGAGATAACCGAATTCCACGCGGGTGAAACCGCGGGCAACAGCTAGTATTAGTATAGAGTATAGAAAAAATTAAGTAGGAGTATCACACTCTCTAATGTCTAGATATACAAAATTATTGAAATGAATACACAATAAATAAAATTATTTTCTTTTTTCTCTTCAAAAATATATATATTTTACATAGTCTCGTATGGACCAAGTTACATCACTGTTGCAAACCCTTATAAAAATTGAAACAAATTTAAGGAAAACGCCCAGTCGTCCGTACACAAAAGAAACTATTGAAAACAAATTGGTAGAATTAGAAACACTAAAAGACCAATTTAGAAACCTTGATCAAGATAACATACCTTTAGAGTTAAAACTCCACTTCAAGAATACATATACAAATCTAAAAGAAAAATTTGAAGAACAATTAAGAAATTTTAAAATGGCTTTCAATATGGAATTGGCAATGAAAACATTGCCTATCTTTTGTGGCAAATTTGAAGAAGTTGAAAACTTCTGCAAATTCGTTGAGATATTGTCCAAAAATCTTTCAGAAGCTGGTAAAACAGATTTGCTTGAATTTGTTTACCACATAAAGCTCACTCAGAAAGTAAAAACGGCAATAGGTTTAATAGAAACCCCTAACACATTAGAAGAACTATACAATTCTATTAAAAATACTTTCAAAAACCCACGCACAATACCAACAATACATAATACACTAAACAATTTACAACAACGAGGTAGCATTGAGAATTATAGAGATAAAATAGTTAGCCTAATAGCACAATTAAATAACTTACAAATTCAAGACTTAGGCACTACGGCAACAAAAATCAATGACAATTATGCTCTCACAGTATTCAAAAAGGGCATCGACGAAAGATACAAGCAGACCCTATTCGCTGCTCAACCTCAATCGTTAACCCAAGCAGTCAACTTAGCTCTAGAATTGGAAAAAGACCATAGCTTTCAAAATAACTCTCAAATACTCAGAATAAACAATCAGAACAATAGAACAAACAAAACACGAAACAAATTCCAATACACCCCCCAAAATTCATACTGGACCAATAACCAAAGAAATTTCAACACTCAAAGAAATTTTACACAAAGAAACAGAAACCCCACATTCAATAACAGAACGCCACCCATAAACACATACAACAATTTCAGACACAACTCTAACATGCAAAACAATGATTCCAGGTATTATCCTAACATGCAAAACAATAATATAAGAAACAGGCAAAACAATAATAATTTCCGACAAACCCCACAGAACCATCAGAGATCCTATAATTTTAATACAAATAATAGAAGAAGACACCTAAATGTTGTACAGAACCAGGGAAACGGAATTCCGCTGGTGATGGACGACACCATCACTGGCGCATAAAAACTCACAAAATTCTTAACATAGCAAACAAAAATACCTTTTACGTAACACTTCACACTAAGCAGAATAAAGTCATAAAATTTCTAGTAGACACAGGAGCTGACATCTCAATAATAAAATCATATATCGTACAAATTACAAAAGCCAAATTAATAAGCAACACATATAACTTAACCGGGATAACAACAGAAACGATAAGCACGATTGGAACAACGTTTTTACAACTGCAAGTAGGGCAGACAGAAATATCACATGAATTCCATGTAGTAAAAGATAACTTTCCAATTACAACAGATGGAATAATCGGAATAGATTTCCTGAGGGACTACATATGCAAATTAGACTACGAAACATTAACATTGGAAATCCATACGGACAATGAAGATATTATATTGCCAATGGAATCAAACAAACCCAAAATAATCACTATACCACCCAGATCAGAAATTATACACCCCATAAACATAAAATTAAAAGAAGATGCAGTCGTTTTAAACAAAGAACTTCAGAAAGGAGTGTTTATAGCAAATTGTATAATTCCACGTAATGGCATAAAACATATAAAAATTTTAAACACAACAACACAAACTATAAATCTTAAAAATATTAATGTACAATCTGAGCCTCTTCAAAATTACCATATACTTAATGCGAGGCCACAAAACAAGGCTACTAAAGAACGATTAAACAGACTACTAAACACCATAAATATAAATCAAGAGGACAAAATTGCTAAGAACTCATTAATAGAGATATTCAAAGATTTTCAAGATATATTTCACTTAGACGGAGAAAAACTCACGACAAATAACTTTTATACACAGAAACTTCAGACAAAAGACGACACTCCAGTATACATCAAAAATTATCGACTACCACAAACACAAACTGAAGAAATTAATAAACAAGTGCAGAAATTAATTGACGATGACATAGTAGAACCTTCAGTAAGCCCGTATAACTCACCCTTACTAATAGTACCTAAAAAGACAACTAACAACACACAAAAATGGCGTCTTGTAGTAGATTTTCGAAAATTAAATGACAAATTAGTAAACGACAAATTTCCACTTACCAGACTGGAAGACGTTCTTGACAAATTGGGAAGAGCTAAATACTTTTCTACTCTAGATATGACGAGTTCATTTCACCAAATCAATTTAGACAAAAACTCCAGACCTCTAACAGCCTTTTCAACGAACAAAGGACATTACCAATTCAAACGACTACCTTTCGGTCTCAAAATCTCATCAAACAGCTTTCAAAGGATGCTCACAATAGCCTTAAGCGGACTAGACTCTAGCGCATTTCTCTATGTAGACGACATCATCGTGTTTGGCTGCACACTTAAACATCACAACGACAATCTAATAAGAGTTTTTACAAGATTACAAAAATATAACCTGAAACTCAATGCCAGCAAATGCAATTTTTTGAGACCTGAAGTTATATACCTTGGACACCTAATAACCAAAAACGGTATACAAACTGACCCATCAAAATTTAATGTTATAAAAAACTATCCCGCACCCAAAAATGCAGACGAAGTAAGACGATTCGTCGCACTTTGTAATTACTACAGAAGATTTATAAAAGATTTTGCACAAATTGCAAAATGTCTAAACTCCTTATTAAAAAAGCATCAACCATTTATATGGTCAAACGAATGCCAAAAAGCATTCGAAACTTTAAAACAAAAATTAATGAATCCCCCTATACTACAATACCCTGACTTTGACAAACCATTCATACTGACAACAGATGCCTCAGATTACGCATTAGGAGCCATATTATCACAAGGAGAAATTGGACACGATTTACCAAATTCATATGCAAGCACTACCCTTTCAAAGCATGACATAAACAAACCCATAATAGAAAAAGAATTACTCGCTATTCATTGGGGTATTAAATTCTTCAGACCATACCTATACGGTCGTAAATTCGTGGTTATTACAGACCATAGACCACTAGTGTCACTATTCACTCACAATAACCCATCATCCAAAATGACGCGCATTAGAATGGAATTATGTGATTATAATTTTACAGTAATATATAAAAAAGGATGTAATAATACAAATGCTGACGCTTTATCACGGATTAAAATAGATACTGACATGTTAAAAGACATGATACCTAAGAAGATAAATGTAATGACAAGAGGGCAAAAGTTAAAAATGATGAATAATGAAAGGATAGCAGATAACGCTAAAGATAATAATAATAACAAGAATAATGATATTAACCATACAAATTGTACTAACCAACCGAAGCCTGATCAACTTCGTATTTGGGATTGTACTTCAATGTCTGACATAAATAAATTAAAGAAATTAAAAATTGAATTTATCAAGGGCAAAAACAAAACAAAGAAGAAAGTTAGTATAGATATAAATGAAAAAGATATACTATTGCGATGCAGTGAAAATCCACCGAATTTCGATTCTATTATGGATAAACTGACATCAAGATTGATTAAAGAGAAAATATTTGCTATAGCATTAAATAAAAATGATGATATATTTAAAATCATAGATGAAAATGATTTTAAAAGAAAAGTTAATGAAAAATTAAATAAGATAAATGATAATGCCCAAAAATTGATTATTATATTGTTTAAAGACCCTCAAACGATTAATGATAAATTAATACAATTTAAACTAATAAATGAATATCATAATAGTCCACACGGCGGACATTTAGGAGTTAGAAAAACGCTCCTAAAACTTAAACAAAGGTATCTATGGAAAAATATGAATAAAATGATTAAGAATTTCGTGAATAATTGTAAAGAATGTATGATAAATAAACAAATAAAACATGTAAAAGAACCTCAAATTATAACAAGCACACCCACTACAAGCTTTGAAGTTGTAGAAATTGACACAGTAGGACCATTAAGAATAGCCAATGGATTTAGGTATATACTCACCATGCAATGTGAACTGACAAAATATATAATAGCATGTCCGATACAGAGTAAGGATGCTAAAACAATAGCTAAAACAATTGTTGAACAAGGATTACTAAAATATGGTCATTTCAAGATACTAAAATCAGACAGAGGAACTGAATTTACAAATGAATTACTGAGAAACGTATGTGAACTACTCAAAGTTCAACAAATATTTTCAACCCCTTACCATCATCAAACTTTAGGCTCTGTTAAAAGAAATCATCGTGTCATGAATGAATATATGTTGTCATTTGCAGAAAATGACAATTGGGATAAATGGATACCATATGACTGTTTTGCATATAACACCACCCCACACATAACAACTGGGTACACACCCTATGAATTAGTATTTGGAAAAATAGCCTATATGCAAAATGATAACATTAATATAAATGAAACAAATAAAAATTTAGAGGATTATTATAGTGAATTAAAAGCCAGAATAAAATTTTCTACACAGAAAGCAAAAGAATTCTTAGAAAATGAAAAAAGTAAAAGAACACTAAACAATGACGTTAAAGAAAGCAAACCTTTAAACTTGAAAGTAGGAGACTACGTACTATTAAAGAACATGACTAGGCGAAAAAATGATAAACCATATATTGGTCCGTACCAAATAATCGCTAGAAATGGTGTAAATTCTACCATCAAAATAAATGATACGTTAAAAAAGTTTCACAATAATATACTAAAACCATATAAAATAAGAATATAATTAGAATTGTAGAATAGTTAATATTAAACCCTATTTTTAATACATTTCAAATACATTAAACATAAGCTATTTTTAATGTAAACAAAAAATTTTTTAGGGTTTAAGCAAAAAAAAAATTTTTTTTTTTCTGTAGGATAAGGGTGTAGTGTGCATATAAAATAATGCACACCAATTTATCATTTACTACGACCTTAACTTAAATAAAAATTGTAACATACTGTAATTGTATTCTTTACACTGTAATTGTATTCTTTCTTTTCATTCTTCTACTGACCTTAACTTTAATAATTACTATGTCAATAACTTTCTTCTCTTTTTTCAATATTAACCCAAATTAAAATTAAGCTAGGTAAGCAGTATAATTTTCATTGTTATTTGTTAGTGTAAGGTAGTATTGTAAATTATTATATAAGGAAACAAAATTGAAAAATAAAGATAGACTAAAAAACGTATTTGCGTGAGTCTCATTCATTTAGTTTCTAACATTAAAATACCAAGCTTCTCAGCTGGATTCTTGCATTGCGCGTTGCGCGTTGCGCGACATATAATGTTAGGGACTACATACATTTACCTTTACACAAAGTATACAATCATTACAACTCATATTAATATAAATACCAATAATAACATTAATGATACACATACATATATACACACAGACACAGGAATACAATTAATACTGTGTAAAGAAGAAAAATGTCGCAGCATTTTTCTTCTCACAGCTGTTCGCCGACTTCACCACACTGGTGTACGCTATTAGCGATCCAGGGCCGCCAACACTAGCAAGGGGCCGAGTGTGGTGAGACGAAGCTTCGAGAAAGCGAATCAGCGAGAGGGAGAGAGCGACCGAGGGTACGCGGGATGAAAAATAGAGAGAGAGATGCTGTTCGGTGCTAGCATTCTTGTGAGAAACATTCTTTTTAATTCTTTCTGTGCTGAGTGTTCGAGTAGTTAACATTTGTGCTGGCTGCAGTGTCAACATTTTTTTTGTAAAAATAAATCAATCATCAAACACTCTTTCCTGTGAATACTTAAGTGCATAAAGGTTGTACAAGTAAATGTGATAAAACATTAATAAGAACTCTTCATAACACCTACATCAAACTTGACCTTCGTAAATACATATGTATATATACGCTAAATATTATTTCTAAAATATATACAAAGTATCGATTAATTTCTCTGTTGTAAATAAACTTCTGTTTATTTTATAAAAATAATAAAAAAACCTTTATTAACTGAACCCTGGTGCCGACGGTTATACCCCGGCACGTACAGGTAAAATTTATTATCTTCATAAATTTTGGCGCCCGAGCAGGGACAAGACGTGAAAATTTAAACAAAAGTGTAAAAGTGTAAAGTGATATTAAATTCGGACATCGTCGGAGGTGAATAATTGACCACAGTAAGTTGGTATTTGTACTCTTTTTTTAAATTTATCTATTCATATATATTTATTCATTGCTTGGTACGCAGTTTAAAGACTGTACCAAAAACTTGCCAAAAGTACGTTAGAAAAGTACCTTCTAAGTGTCGAAAGACAAACTCAATTTAGCAACGGGACGAATAAAGTTCCGTTAGCGAAAAACGGTTATTGTTCTCTTATAACAAAACATAGCAAAGTAAGCATCGCCTTACAGGCGTGTGTGTGCTCGTATTTCGTGATAAACAAATTCACTTTATCTAACAGAAGCATAACAAAGCAAGCATCGCCTTACAGGCGTGTGTGTGCTCGTGTTTCTTAAGATTCTAATTCTCTTTATTTAACGAACCACAACAAGGCAAGCATCGCTGTATTGGCGAGTGTGTGCATACATAGTTTTTTTTTTCCCTTCTATTAGACAACAGAGATTTATCAAAGCAAGCATCGCTGTATTGGCGTGTGTGTATACATAGTTTTTTTTTTTCTATTAGACGACAGAGACATAACAAGGCAAGCATCGCTGAATTGGCGCGTGCGTGCACACATCGTTGCATTAGCTCTTGACACTGTAAAATATTTTTCTCGTGGGTACATTTATTATTTTGTTTGGCGGGTAATAAATAAGCAATTTCGAAGTAAAATCGCAAATTGTAAGTGAATTAAAAAAATAAAAAAAATAAAAAAGTCTTAAGTGGGTATTTCGGAGTACATCATGGCCAGCGCTGAACTACGAACATCCTGGGTATGCTTGGCCAACAAGGAAACCCTGGTTGGGATCCTGGACGAGCTCGGAATGGACTCGGGAGGAACAGTAGAGGAACTGCGACAGCGTTCCAGGGCGTTAATACTAAATACGGGCGATAAGACGGTCATTGATAGGCTTTTACAGATACAGGGTCAGTTTGCAACAGGCCGGTCTGTACGAGCGGTCGCTAGTCGTGAATCCTCTCCAGGGTTCGAAGAAGCCGAAGAGGGGGCTGTGGGGTTTACCCTCAAGGTACCCGAACGGCATGCGATGCCGCCACAGAAGGCTAAAATGGACAAGCGAGCCGTCATGGACGTCATAAGGAAATGGGGTGTCACATATAATGGCACGGGGGACCCATTTTCATTTCTGGAGCGCCTGGAAGAGATGTCAGACACGTATGATATCGATTTAGACAATTTGCCAGGTGCTATGCCACAGTTCCTGCGCGATCAAGCCCTCACGTGGTACAGAAACAACAACGCCCACTGGGAGGCGTGGCTAGGTTTCAAACGAGATCTTTTGAAATTTTTCCTGCCACCGCGACACATGGAAAACATTGAGGACGAGATACGCTCAAGGCGACAGCGTCCCAACGAACGATTTAAGGATTACGCTCTGGAGCTGCAAAACAAAATGCGGCATACAGTTATGTCGGAGGATGAAAAGTTACTAAGAATTTTTCGCAACGCCCGTCCAGAGTACCTGCTTTATATTCGACGTTCCGATTTTCGTAACCTGAGCCAATTACTGGAATTGGCTGGCGACTTTGAGAGCATACCCAGCGAGACACCACGACCGTCGCCACGACGCGAGGCGCATCGTACTTTAAACCACCCAGCTCCTGCCATCGTAGATCCGCAGAATGCGTGCCACCGTTGCGGTGAATCGGGTCATTTAGCACGCGGATGCCGAAATCAGATCAAGCTCTTCTGTTGGAAATGTGGCCGTCCAGACGTACGCACAATAGATTGTTGCCGTAGAAACCAGTCGGGAAACGCGGGGAGGGCCCGAGTCCAACAAGGGGCGACCGGGTCCACGCCTCAAGGCCCCAACAATACCAGCGACCGTCATCTTCAGCAATAACCTGCCAGCGCGACAAGCTTGTAGCTACGTTGACCGTCGGTAGCCAGGCGGTCATCGCCATCATTGATACTGGTGCGACAAGTTGCTTTATCAGCGAGGCGTTTTCGAGCCGCCTAAATAGTACCACAACATGGGAAAGTGTACGCCTGGAAGTGTCCCTAGCGGACAGCTCCACGCGCGACGTGACGTTAGCGGCGTGCAGCCCGGTCCAGTTGGGCGACGTCACGCACACATTACGGTTTTTTGTAATGCCTGACATGAAGGAGGAGGTGATCCTAGGCCTATCATTCCTTCAGGCTTTCAATGCCACATTAAGCTGCGCAGGATTTACGGCCGTCTGTCAATCGTGGGAGACACCGGCTTTACGCGGTCTCGTGGCTCGAGATAACCCAAAGGGTGAGTCGCCAGCACAGATACCGACGCGTAGCACATCAGTACAAACAACGATATGTAACCCGCCAGCACAGATACCGACGCGTAGCACATCAGTACAAACAACGATATGTAACCCGCCAGCACAGATACCGACGCGTAGCACATCAGTACAAACAACGATATGTAACCCGCCAGCACTAACCTTGAAATCCAGCACGAGGAAACTAGCACAGAAGCCCAGGCAACCTGTAGAATCACACAAGTCTACAGATCGAGCACAAGAGACGACTCATCGTGAGTCAGCACCATCGTGGACCAAGCGTGTCAAGCCAGCACGAGCCGAAGCGCCACTTTCCAAACCCGTTCTACAGAATGGGGATCCATCGAGGCCAGTCATTCCTAGGAAGAGTCTATCACAGGTAGTTCAAGTAAAGCAGACTCATTCAGGGCCAAATCAAGCTATACAAGTCAGTCAAGAAACCGGTCGGCGCAGTGAGGTCTCGTGCGGGAATTGTCAGCAAAATCTAGTCAATCATAGCAAGGTCGACACAGCTCCACGGGTTGGAAATCCAGCACTAAGACAGATGACACAACCAGAGGCAAACCGTGGCGAAGATTATAATAATATTGCCGGAGGCACGGAAGAGCCTACAGGGATATCGAGGCGGAAACGGCACAATCAACCGGTCGCGCATATCCAGTTCAAGCCAGATATCAGTTCGAAACCTCGGGAGAACCATTCAACATCGGGTACCGTCAACCGAGGAACAACAGGGATGTTACCGAAAGCCTCACACGACATGGACGAGCAAAGGTCAATAACGGAATTTCTCGACAAAGAACTAGCTAAGTTCCAACAGGTGTCGGGAAAAACCCACATTGGTGAACACCACATTCGAATGCTACACGATCGCCCGATAAAGATCCGTTACCAGACACGAAACCCCTCCATGCAAGCGATCATAAACACCGAAGTGGACCAATTACTGGAAAAGGGATGCATTGAGCCCTCGTGCAGTCCCTATAGCTTCCCGATTACTCTAGTCAAAAAGAAAAATGGGTCGTGGCGTGTATGCATGGATTTTCGCCAATTGAATAAACACTCAGAACCGGATGCGTATCCACTACCGCGCATCGGACATATTCTTGACCGTTTACGAGAGGCGAGATATATCAGTAGTCTCGATCTAGAAAATGGCTACTGGCAAGTCCCAATGGCGGACGAAAGCAAGAAGTTCACCGCTTTTACGGTGTCAGGGCGCGGGTTATACCAGTGGAAGGTGATGCCTTTTGGCCTACATTCCGCTCCTGCCACCTTCCAAAGAATCCTAGACTTAGTGATCGGCCCCGAGTTAGAGCCGTACGCTTTTGCGTACCTAGACGACATTATCGTCACCGGCAAAACTCTGCAGCAACATATGGCGAACTTGCGAGAAGTCTTCAGACGATTACGCGCGGCGAATCTAAAAATTAATGCTAGCAAGTGCGAGTTTTTTAAACATGAGGTGAAATATCTCGGCCATATTGTGACAGACCAGGGTATCAAGACGGATCCGGAGAAGGTTGCGGCAATAGCCCAAATGAAACCTCCAGGAAATATCCGCGAGTTAAGGCGTTATTTAGGTACAACGTCGTGGTATCGGCGATTTGTGCCGGACTTTACCGTAATTTCCCAGCCGTTGACATCTTTATTGAAGAAAGGCAAACATTGGAAATGGGGCGAGGATCAACAACAGGCGTTCGAAGCACTCAAAACAAAATTAACAGAGGCGCCGGTGTTAGCATGTCCGGATTTTTCTAAGACTTTCACACTGCAAACTGATGCGAGTTATATTGGTTTAGGCGTGGTCTTGACGCAAGTGATCGACGGGAGCGAACACGTAATCGCATATGCAAGTAGGCATTTGAACAAAGCCGAAAAGAACTATAGTGCGACGGAGAAGGAATGCCTTGCAGTCATTTGGGGAGTGCGGAAGATGCGGCCGTACCTGGAAGGGTACCGCTTCATAGTCGTTACGGACCACCTTTCTTTGAAGTGGCTAAATTCGATAGACAATCCATCTGGGAGGTTAGCCCGATGGGCATTGGAGCTGCAACAGTATCAATTTACCGTGCAGTATCGACGCGGTGGTCAAAATGTAGTGGCAGATGCCTTGTCACGACAGCCCGTCGAATCTTGTCAACGTGCCACAATGGAGGTCGAAACTGAGGATATCTCCAAAATTACTTGCCCATGGATCCGCAAACGGGTGGCGGACATGGCGACGAATCCACAAAAATATGCGGACTACAGTTGGGTGGACGGCCAACTCTACCGTCATGTGAATACTCACGCACACGACGAAGACGAGGCTCCCTGGAAGTTGTGTGTGCCCACTGATAGACGTAAGCAAATCTTGCTCGAGAACCACAACCAGCCGGCAGCAGGGCATCTGGGCATCCGTAAAACAGTGTTGCGAATTAGCAAACGATACTATTGGCCGGGGATGTACCGTGATATCAAGCGGCATGTTTTGCAGTGCGAGTCGTGCCAGAAGTATAAGGCCAGCCAGCAAAAACCGGCTGGGGAGATGTTATCGTTTATCCCGGATGAACCCTGGTCGGTGATCTGCGCAGATTTCGTAGGGCCTCTACCGCGTTCTCGGCACGGTTACACGGTGCTCCTGGTAGTGGTGGACAAGTTCTCGAAGTGGGTCGAACTGACTCCACTTCGGAAAGCGACCACAGAGGGCGTAATCCGCACCTTGCGAGAAAAGATCGTGGCCAGATATGGTGTACATAAGGTCTTCATTTCTGATAACGGTACGCAATTCACCAGCAAGGCGTTCCGGCATTACTTAGACGCAACCGGCATTAAACAACGACTCACAGCGCCCTACACCCCGCAAGAAAACCCTACGGAACGAGTTAACCGTACTATCAAAACGATGATTGCGCAGTTGGCGAACGAGGACCATCGGAAGTGGGATGAATATCTGCCCGAGATAATGCTGGCGGTGAACACTAGTGTCGCAGATTCTACCGGATACACCCCAGCGTTCCTAACGCAAGGTCGTGAACCCAGACTTCCTGGTGCATATTTCGATGGCGTGACGACGGGAACGGGTTCTCAAAATAAATCTCCCGGAGCTCTAGAACAGCGCCTTCGCGAGGCGTGGAAATTAGTTCAAGTAAACCTAGTCAAGGCGGTGCAAAACCAAAGTAGGCACTACAATCTGAGGCGACGTCCCTGGAAACCTAAGATCGGGGACAGAGTGTGGGTTAAACAGCATGTCCTGTCCAAGGCAGTTGACGGCTATGCAGCTAAGTTAGCTCCTAGATACGAAGGGCCTTACGAGGTCACAAGTCACGTCTCCAAAGTTCTGGTCTCAGTGCAACGTGCTGGTCAATGTCGAACATGTCATGTGCAGGACTTGAAGCCCTATATTGAGGCGGAAAATTCATAAGGTATCTTAATCAATATTATCCCTTCGCTTACTCTCTTTTCAGATTTTCTTCGTGAGTACGCACTTAAGAAAGATGAGCGACAACTTTGAACGCGTGCGTCAGTGGCGCTCGGAGTTGCGAGGTAACACAAGGAACGGGGGTCCTCAACGGGGTGTTTCGCAAGCTAATTACAACGAGATGGGTTCTTCCCGAATGCGCGGGAATGCTCCAAGAGCCCGAAGGTCGAGGGGGCGTGCATTTGCGACACGAGGCGAGCGGTGTTACCAGGCCAGGGTCGCAAGCCCGATTTCTGAACCCGTTGAAGTTCTTTCCAGCTCGGAGGCGGAACCGATCAGCAGCGCCGATGGCTCGTTCATGTCAACGATTTCCTACTTGACGTCAATCGGGGAAGCGGACAGTGACGTGCCGAACAACGGGAGTTCCGAGGGCAGGTCTGCGGAATGCGATGCTACATTCGACATAGGTGACCAGGGGTATGGCCAGCTCCCACACATGCCCGGTACATCTAGAAGAACGTTCGAGCCGGACCTCTGTAACCAGTCGTTCTCTGTGGGCGAGGACTCGGTAGAGTCTGAACAGGAGCTTGAACGCCGCCAACCGTCCGAGCTGTCCTCCAGCACAGTTAGCGCTACGTCTATTGAGCATCCGCGACATTATGGGTTCGGAGAGCTCAAGGTTACGGAGACCAGGGGAGTGGCTTTCGGCAACCATCAGAAGTGGACCAAGACGGTAGAGATGACGCTGTACTGGGAGAACCCAAGGAAGCAAGTGCAGGCCTACCCGTTAGCGATCGGTGATACCCCACCATCAAGCCACAGTCGTCCGGGTGACGTCTTCCATGAAGGGCCAGTAGTGTCACCTGATGTTCTGGAGGGAATCCTGGCGAACCTAAGGGTCTCCGCTGCAGCAAGGCCGGCCGCTGAGTCCCGTCAGCCCGATGGCCAGGCTGTGAGGCCCGAGGCGGTGCGTATGGCAGCAACGGGCATGATGTCTGATAAAGGGGCCATTCCTAAGGAGCCAAGGCAGTCACGTCCGTTGGGCGGAAGAACAGTCAGAGCGGTCCCTCTTTACTCTGTCGACTCAGGATCAGAATCTGGTCCGGAGGGGTCGGAGGGCAAACGGGCATGGTACCATGAGAGGAATGAGTTTCCGACGACCAGTCAGGCGGCCCGTTTCCATGGGGTCGCCAAACCAGTCGAAGTGTTGCCGGAACGTAAAATGGCCCGTTCTCTCCATAAGCGACAACGGCCGATTTCCAAGTCCCCGCCAAGGAAGGTCGTTTTGCCAATGTCCAATGACACCAGGCGTACTGTAGACAGACCGGGACCCAGCCACATAGCCCGATCTCAGGGGGCCGTTTCATCTTCGGTAACCGGGTCGCCACACAGTTTTCCCTATGATTGTCAACGGTCCGTACGTCAGCCTAGGTCGAGAAGGGAGTCTTCACCGCAACCGTTGTACACCCGGCGGGGCACCGATAAACCAGGGCCTAGCAATGAAACACGATTCCAAGAGGGGACCAGACCTGTCACAGCAGGGCCGCAACGGAATATGGCGAGCCCTTCCCTCAAACGCCCTCGGCCCGTGTATCGAGCTTCCCCAAGGAACGTTGCCCCATCTACAGCAGCACGCATACCGAGCCCGGGGGGTAACTTGGGGATGCGTCCAGCTCCAAGCCGTGGCGGAGAACAATCGCTTCCCGTACAACCGACGAACAACGATAATATCAGGCAAGTTTGCGGACGGGCTAATTGCCGGTGCGATCCGAAGTCTGCAAAAACGCCGCAAGGATGGTACGCCGGAGGGGTGCCCGGGGAAGTCATCCGACAGCTGGCGCCCGCCATCGAACGCAAGCAGCAGCGACTACCCTCGCGCAGGCGGCATAATATGCTGTTCACGCTACCACAAGGGCGTTTCCGCGTCTCTTTTGCCAGGTCCGGTGTTGTCACCATTACCCAGGTACCAACAGGAGCCGGGGATAGCCGCGTCGTCCATAGAGGGGACGTGGTGTAAAGAAGAAAAATGTCGCAGCATTTTTCTTCTCACAGCTGTTCGCCGACTTCACCACACTGGTGTACGCTATTAGCGATCCAGGGCCGCCAACACTAGCAAGGGGCCGAGTGTGGTGAGACGAAGCTTCGAGAAAGCGAATCAGCGAGAGGGAGAGAGCGACCGAGGGTACGCGGGATGAAAAATAGAGAGAGAGATGCTGTTCGATGCTAGCATTCTTGTGAGAAACATTCTTTTTAATTCTTTCTGTGCTGAGTGTTCGAGTAGTTAACATTTGTGCTGGCTGCAGTGTCAACATTTTTTTTGTAAAAATAAATCAATCATCAAACACTCTTTCCTGTGAATACTTAAGTGCATAAAGGTTGTACAAGTAAATGTGATAAAACATTAATAAGAACTCTTCATAACACCTACATCAAACTTGACCTTCGTAAATACATATGTATATATACGCTAAATATTATTTCTAAAATATATACAAAGTATCGATTAATTTCTCTGTTGTAAATAAACTTCTGTTTATTTTATAAAAATAATAAAAAAACCTTTATTAACTGAACCCTGGTGCCGACGGTTATACCCCGGCACGTACAGGTAAAATTTATTATCTTCATAACTGAAATTTGTGTTACATCTGTTAAACTTCCCCCTTTCTGGACTGATTTTCCTGACGCCGAAGGACAATTTAATTATAAAGGCATTACACAAGACATAACTAAGTACGAATATGTAATTACTTCTCTACCGCAAGAAACAATTAAGACTGTTCTTGATTTTATCCGAGACCCTCCAGCAACAGATAGATATTCTTCTTCTCATTGAAAGACACTCTTGTAAAGAAGTTTTGTAGTAACTGGGGTGTGATTCAGCGAGTCCAAAGTTCCTTACAAAGAAATTTGTAAGACGGGCTGTTACTTGTCTCTAATACCTTAGACTCGCCTTCTTTATTCGACGTTTTTTTAGCGCGGTAACGGCTTGTGGTGCGGGGCACGGCGTTACTGCAAATCGGTGTGTGAGCAGGTTTTGTGCGGTGAGTGGTACAAGAGCGACGTGCGGTGCTGATCGATGAGCGGTAAGATACAGAGCGGTGAGCGCTGCAGGACACGAGAGTGTTACTGGGTTCAAACGCCAAGCGGTACAGGATACAAGCGACGAGGGCTGCGAAGCGGCGTATGATACAGAGCGACGTGCGGTGCTGATCGATGAGCGGTAAGATACAGAGCGGTGAGCGCTGCAGGACACGAGAGTGTTACTGGGTTCAAACCCCAAGCGGTACAGGATACAAGCGACGAGGGCTGCGAAGCGGCGTATGATACAGAGCGATGAGCGTTGCAAATCTATGAGCGGTGCAAGATGCGGAGCGGTGTGCGCTTCAGGACACGGCAGTGGTTATTGTGACCACGACGGCGGCGCGACCTAGGCGCTTGCAATATAAATATTGCAGGATATGTAGGCGCGGGGAACAGAGAGACTGCGACGTTGTAATAACGATGGCGCGGCCTAGGCGCATACAATATATAGATATTGCAGGATTTCTAGGCGCGATACAGAGAAACTGTGACGTATTGATGATGACGCGGCCTAGGTGCATACAATATATAGATATTGTAGGATTTCTAGGCGCGATAACAGAAAAACTGCGACGTGACGACGATGGCGCGGCCTAGGCGCATACAATATATAGATATTGTAGGATATCTAGGCGCGATAACAGAGAAACTGCGACGTGACGACGATGGCGCGGCCTAGGCGCATACAATATATAGATATTGTAGGATATCTAGGCGCGGGAATCTGGTTAATGCTATGCTCGCAAGAAAACAATGGGTTAATTCATTACGTTTGCTTTATTTTTTTAAATAAAATTCTTGTGCTCACCTTACTAGCTTGACGGCTCCAGCCACACTGCTTCATTTCATGAAATTTGCTTCGCCTTTTATAGTGTGGCAGGGCTCACAATTATATTAAATTTAACTAATATTTATAAAAGATCAACGGTATAGAACTAGCAACAATAACGCAGGAATTTATATATGCTTACTAAATAACAATGATCAACGGTATTATGCTTTTAAAAATAGAAATAACAACAATGCAAGAGTTCATATATGCTTACTAGATATCAATGATCAACGGTATTATGCTTCTAAAAATAGAAATAGCAATAATAAAGCAAGAGTTCATATATGTTTATAAAATAAACAACGAGATTTCAATTACGCTTCCAATTTTAAATAAATAACACAGAGTATGAATTCGACAATAGTTTTTTCTTTTAATTGCATTAATGGAGGAAATAATTGGCGTGTTTGGTTCCTTATGACATATGTATGTTAGAACAGAATGTGTGGCGCAAAACGAAAGGTAGTGACTTTGCGCCTTACACTACTCCCTCCCCTCGCGGATAAAGATTTCGCCGTTTGCCTTGCGGGTTATCACATAACGTCGGTTTCCGATGAAGTATTGGCAGCGGCGGCGCTGGCATGTTCCTGTGTTCAGCATGTCCGAGCGTTTGCTGAGGTATGCTTCCAGTTTCCCTTTATCATTTGGAGTCACCCTCGAATCATAGATGTAGGTCGGTTTGTTCGCGTGAACTTGTGGAGTTCCTTTTGTGAGGGGGGTGGACGGTATAGATCCGCTATTGTCCGGATGGACGTTGTGGGTTGGGTGGACATCCGGTATGGTATTGGAGACCCCATGCTGTACCCCTTATAATGTTGGATATCGATCGGTGCGTTGGGAGAAATCACATGGTTGGTATTCGGTCTGGCCCTCTTAGGTACGCATGACATTGAAGAACTGGTACTACTGGTACTCCATGGACTTGGCAATACCCCTATTGGACCACTATCGGTTTCGGAAAACAATGGACTACGGCTACTACTTTGTTGGGGTGCTTGTGCTTCGTTCGTTTTTATACCCTTTGAGGTGCTTGGTCTTTCGTCGATCATTTCTATATTACAGGTTTGTGTGCTGACTTCCCTGGTGAGCGGGTTTTGGTTCATATCTGGGTAAACATTTCGCTGACAGGGCGTTGTTGGTTCACCTTGTACCACTGGCAGATTTTGCAACTAAGAACATGCTTCCGTATATCCCTGAACATGCCCGGCCAGTAGTATCTTCCTGTGGTGCGAGAGGTTGTTTTTCGAATTCCTAAATGACCTGCGGTTGGGTTGTCATGGTTTTCGATCATTACTCTCTTTCGGTTGTGAGTGGGTACACATAGCTTCCAATTCTGTCCTTCTATATCCCTGTATTGCGTCGGGAAGTGGCGGTAGAGTTGGTCGTTGGCTATGGTGTAGTCCGCATATTTTTCCGGGTACTTTATCACTTCTGACTTTCGTTTTTCTAACCAGCGGCATGTCTTGTTGTTATTCAGATTGGGTTCCATGGTACGTTGATTTGGTACTATGACTGAGAGGTGCAATCTGTTGTGAGATGTGTTAGTAATTTTCCTTACCGAAGACATGTGTTGAATTTCAGACGTGTTATCCCTTGTGCTTTCTTCCTCTTGTGAACATTGTAGCTTACAATTCAGTGAGATGCCTGCGCAAGTCAGGGTGGTACCAAATGTTGATAAAAATGTTAAACCTAGGATTATGTCCTCGACGGTGTTGTCCATTATGAAGAATTGTAACTCTTTCTTTTGCTCTCCAAAGTGCACCGTGTAATGTACCATTTTAGTAATTTGTACTGCCGAACCATCCGTCAATAGGATAGGCGTATTGATAGTTTGGTATCGTCCACACTCGCCGAGTTGTCGTGCCATGGACGTGCTTATTATGCAACTCGTGGAGCCGGTGTCTATCAATGCTGTTATATATTGTTCGTTGATGCAAATAATGGCCGTTATTTTGTTGCTGTCGATTGTCAGGGCTTGGGTGTGCGTTGGCATCGATACGTGACATCCTCTTTCTTGTGGACGTCGCTCGTTCGGATGGCGTGCCTCTTGTGAAGTGGTCGGCTGGTTGATGCAGCAATCGTCCTTACCCCTGCTTTACCACACTGCCAACAAAATATACGCAACCTATTTTGACATGTCGCGCGAATGTGTCCTTGCTCACCACACCTGTGACAAGCCGTTCTGGGATTTGTGATTCTTGTTCGTGGGGCACTTCTTCCTGGCTGATATGGAGCTAGTCGCGGGGTTTCGGTTGTTTTTATAGTTTCTAGATCTCCAGCTAATTCTAGCAATTCGGCCAATGACTTGAAATCCTTCCTTCGGATATACCACTGATATTCTGGGAGGGCATTGTGGAAAATTCTAGTTAATTTCTCTTCATGTGACAATTCTGAGTGCCTCATTAAATCTTGTAGTGCAAGCAGGTAATCGTGAAAACATTCACCTTGGCGTTGTTTACGAGCGCATATATCGTCGCCCAATTTTTCAAAGAAACGAGGCGACAGGAAAAATTTAAAGAAGTCTTTTTTGAAAGAACTCCATGTTGCCCAGTGCTGGTTATTATTACGGTACCATGTGAGTGCTCTCCCCCTGAGAAGTTCAGGCATGGTTTTTGGCAATTCATCACATGGTATACCGTAGGTATGGGCCATCTCTTCGACACTTTCAATAAACTGGAAGGTGTCTGTGACCCCATCATAGAGTATTTTCCAATCGCGGATTACCTGCATCATTGGGACTTGATGATTGAGATCTTTGTTTATTCTCAGTTGTGTTTTGTGACATCAATAGCTTCTTTTGAATTTCTTCGACTAGTTTTTCCAGGTCTTCTTTGCTCAGAGTTTTTGGTTGCGGGATGGGTGAATGACTCCTACTGGTTGGATCATTACTCAGTAATAATGTTTGCACTCTTGATTCGTATTTTTCTTGTATTTCTAGGATTTGGTATGTCTCTTCTTCGGTATGTTCTAATGACAGGTATTGTGCGCAGGAGCGCCTAAGTTCGTCCACTGTGCCTGTGGTTTCGAGCCCAAGTTCGTTCATCAATGCCATTAACTCCTCTTTCCGTAAGGTGCGGATCCAGGATGTACGAATTTGAGATATCTTGATTAATGTATTACAATAAACGTGCGGTTGTCAAATATTTTTGGATGGCAAATCGTATATGATTTTATTTCAGAGACTTAAAAAGTCCCCGCTCGGGCGCCACTTTGTAAAGAAGTTTTAAAAGTAGCTGGGGTATATATAAATCAGCGAGTCCAAGGTTCCTCACAAAGAAATTTGTAAGACGGGATGTTATTTGTCTCTAATCCTTAGACTTGCCTTCATTTATTTGACGTTTTAGCGCGGTAACGGCTTGTGGTGCGGGGCACGGCGTTACTGCAAATCGATGTGTGAGCGGTGCAAGTGCGGTGAGTGGTACAGAGCGGTGAGCGCTGCAGGACACGAGAGCGTTACTGGGTTCAAACGGCAAGCGGTACAAGATACAAGCGGCGAGAGCTGCAGAGCGGCGTACGATACAGAGCGATGAGCGTTGCAGATCAACGAGCGGTACAAGATACAGGGCGGTGAGAGCTGCAGGACACGGCAGTGGTTATTGTGACCACGACGGCGGCGCGACCTAGGCGCTTGCAATATAAATATTGCAGGATATCTAGGCGCGGGGAACAGAGAGACTGCGACGTTGTAATAACGATGGCGCGGCCTAGGCGCATACAATATATCAATATTGTAGGATTTCTAGGCGCGGAAACAGAGAAACTGTGACGTAATGATGATGACGCGGCCTAGGCGCATACAATATATAGATATTGTAGGATTTCTAGCCGCGATAACAGAAAAACTGCGACGTGACGACGATGGCGCGGCCTAGGCGCATACAATATATAGATATTGTAGGATTTCTAGGCGCGAAAACAGAGAAACTGTGACGTAATGATGATGACGCGGCCTAGGCGCATACAATATATAGATATTGTAGGATTTCTATGCGCGATAACAGAGAAACTGCGGCGATGTAGCGACGTTGGCGCGGCCTAGGCGCATACAATATGTAAATATTGTAGAATATCTAGGCGCGGGGACTAAGAGACAAGCGAAGCGACGATGTCGTGACCTAGACGCATACAATATATAGATATTGTAGGATATCTAGGCGCGATAACAGAGAAACTGCGACGTGACGACGATGACGCGGCCTAGGCGCATACAATATATAAATATTGTAGGATATCTAGGCGCGGGGACTGAGAGACAAATGAAGCGACGATGTCGCGACCTAGGCGCATACAATATATAGATATTGTAGGATATCTAGGCGCGATAACAGAGAAACTGCGACGTGACAACGATGGCGCGGCCTAGGCGCATACAATATATAAATACTGTAGGATATCTAGGCGCGGGAATCTGGTCAATGCTATGCTCGCAAGAAAACAATGGATTAATTCATTACGTTTGCTTTATTTTTTAAATAAAATTCTTGTGCTCACCTTACTAGCTTGACGGCTCCAGCCACACTGCTTCATTTCATGAAATTTGCTTCGCATTTTATAGTGTGGCAGGGCTCACAATTATATTAAATAATAATTATAAAAGATCAACGGTATAGAACTAGCAACAATAACGCAGGAATTTATATATGCTTACTAAATAACAATGATCAACGGTATTATGCTTTTAAAAATAGAAATAACAACAATGCAAGAGTTCACATATGCTTACTAGATATCAATGATCAACGGTATTATGTTTCTAAAAATAGAAATAGCAATAATAAAGCAAGAGTTCATATATGTTTGTAAAATAAACAACGAGATTTCAATTACGCTTCCAATTTTAAATAAATAACACAGAGTATGAATTCGACAATAGTTTTTTCTTTTAATTGCATTAATGGAGGAAATAATTGGCGTGTTTGGTTCCTTGTGAAATATGTATGTTGGAACAGAATGTGTGGCGCAAAACGAAAGGTAGTGACTTTGCGCCTTACACTCTCTAAGTGAGAATTTTCGATTAGATAAAGTTTTGTCCGAACCAGATAAGGGAGATCGCAAACCATCCGAGTTCAATCGACATCTCTTAATCCTTTCTGGATCAAATTTTAGTCCTTATGTGCTTAAACGTCTATGGCTTAAAAAATTACCTAAGAGATTAATCGATGCTCTTAGTGGCTCAAACATTACAAATATAAATTAGTTAGTAAAATTAGCTGATAACATTTGGGAAGTAAGTAATCCGTCAGAAATGCATGCTATCAGCTCTTACTCCAATGATGCAAATAGTTTGGCAATTCAGTCACTCGAACGTTACTTTGTGAGAATATCAACAAATTAACGCTTGAGGTAACGAGTTTTAAGTCACAGATAGATCAGCGCAAATCCAGATCTTTCTCTCGATTTAGTTCACGCTTACGTAGCAGATCTAATTCACGAAATAATGGTCTTTGTTGGTATCACCACAGATACCAAAACAAAGCCCAAAAATGTATTCAACCCTGTAATTTCAAAAAACGTAAAACGTAAGCGATTCTTTAACCAATTTATCCGTTGATACCATTATGGCTTATTGTAAAATAGAGTTACCCAAATTATTCCTCATAGAAAATAAATATTTCGAACTATTAAAGAAATATCCAAGTTTGACCTGTGAACCAGATTACACCAAACCGGTCAAACACAATACTGTACACAGACTAACAACTGATGGAGGCCTTCCGTTCTCAAAACCAAGACGACTAGATCCTATCAAATACAAAGTCGCCAAGACAGAATTCGATTTTTTAGTCAAATCAGGTATTTGTAGGCCATCCAATTCTTCTGTGGCTTCACCTCTTCATTTAGTAGCCAAAAAAGACCCTAATGAATGGCGTCCTTGTGGTGATTTTAGACATTTAAATTATGTCACTATTCCAGATCGCTATCCCTTGCCTCACATTCATGATTTTAGTATAAATCTACGAAACAAATCTATATTTTCCAAATTAGATTTAGTAAAAGCTTACCATCATATCCCTATGGCTGAAGCCGACATATACAAAACAGCCATTACAACTCCATTTGGCATGTTCGAATTTGTTAGAATGCCATTTGGGTTAAGGAATTCGGCACAAACCTTTCAAAGGTTTGTGAACGAAGTATTTAATGGATTAGATTTTACTTTTGTATACATTGACGATGTTTTAATTGCAAGTGAATCGGAATCTGATCATTTAAAACATTTAAAAATCGTTTTTGATCGACTTGAGGAATATGTTTTAAATATTAAACCATCTAAATGTGCTTTCGGCATTACATCTATTGACTTTTTAAGTCACAATATTTCAAAAGACGCCATAAAAGACTTTCAACGTTCTAAGTCCGTCAAACAAGCTGAAAAATTTGTTGGAATGATCAATTATTATCATCGGTACATTTCAAAATTGGCAGAGCTGACACGTCCGATACATGCTATAATTAATAAGGCTTTTAAGACTAAAGACAAAGCTTTAATTAGGGATGATGAATCCGTCAAATCAACAACACAAACACCACCACTAAAACTAACAAGAAACATATAATTTATGAAGCTTATAATCTCTCGGAGAGGGAGTGATGTAGGGTATCTACATGTTTTCAATCTATACTAATATTATAAAGAGGAAAGGTTTGTATTTTTGTATTTTTATATTTTTGTATTTTTGTATTTTTGTATGTAACGAGTAAACTCAAAAACTACTGAACCGATTTCAAAAATATTTTCGCTATTAGAAAGCTACATTATCACTGAGTAACATAGGCTATATTTATTGCCAAAAAATTTTGGGGATCCCTGGACATTCCTACTATTACTAACCCAAGGTGTAAAAAAATTAGTCATAAAATATCTTTCATCGAATACGCTGCGGAAAGTATTGATGTTAAAACAAAAAAATGTTCTACAATATTATAGAACATATCAATATCTACAAAAAACTTTCCGAGACCATATGTCCAACTATTGTAGTTATGTCACTATAACCCCTTTTTGTACCCACCATTGATAGTAATATTGCCATACAAACATTGCATTCACATGTACCCAGACAATTAAGAAATTAAGTATTCACAATATGTATTTCACAATATTTTAATAGTAGGGAAATCTGACAACGGCATGTGTGAATACCACTCCTGATGCATCACTAGGTTTTGGAGAGGATTTTTGGCCAATAATGGATTTTTGGATCATTTTTTTAATGAATTTGGAATAAAAGAAACATTTATATGGAACTCTGAAAACATATGTTATGGGTCCCACTCCAAATGCACCACCACATTCTGGAGAGGATTTTTGGCCAATACTGGATTTTCGGACCATTTTTTTAATGAATTTCGAATAAAAGAAGCATTTATATGGAATTCTAAGAGCATATGTTACGATTCCCATTCCAGACGCACCACCACGTTCTGGAGAGGATTTTTGGTCAATACTGGATTTGCGGAGCATTTTTTAATGAATTTGGAATAGAAGCAACATTTATATGGAATTCGAAGAACATATGCACCACCAGGTTCTGGAGAGGATTTTTGGCCAATACTGGATTTTCGGACCATTTTTTAATGAATTTGGAATAGAAGCAACATTTATATGGAATTCTAAGAGCATATGCACCACCAGGTTCTGGAGAGGATTTTTGGCCAATACTGGATTTTCGGACCATTTTTTTAATGAATTTGGAATAAAAGAAACATTTATATGGAATTCTAAGAGCATATGTTACGATTCCCATTCCAGACGCACCACCAGGTTCTGGAGAGGATTTTTAGCCAATACTGGATTTGCGGACCATTTTTTAATGAATTTGGAATAGAAGCAACATTTATATGGAATTCGAAGAACATATGCACCACCAGGTTCTGGAAAGGATTTTTGGCCAATACTGGATTTTCGGACCATTTTTTTAATGAATTTGGAATAAAAGAAACATTTATATGGAATTCTAAGAGCATATGTTACGATTCCCATTCCATGCGCACCACCAGGTTCTGGAGAGGATTTTTGGCCAATACTGGATTTGCGGACCATTTTTTAATGAATTTGGAATAGAAGCAACATTTATATGGAATTCGAAGAACATATGCACCACCAGGTTCTGGAGAGGAGCAACATTTATATGGAATTCCCGCTTGCAACATTCGGAAGGAAGCGCCGAAGACAACACAAACTTTATATATTCTTGCTCAAGATCAAAAACTGAATCAATTTAAACAATGTCCGTCCGCGTGTCCATGTGTTTGACTGTTCCTGACACTCTCACGGCCGTAATTTTTGAGATATCGAGCTGAAATTTGATACACATGTGTTAGGTGTCTGCAGGCAGGTTGTAAGTAAAATCGGGCAATATCGGTTTAAAAAATTTCAGAACCTAGGGAAGGGCATAGGCAACGTTTCATCCCGCGAGATAACCGAATTCCACGCGGGTGAAACCGCGGGCAACAGCTAGTTTTTAATAAATATAAAAAAAAAGATTAGAGTTTTATGTGAATAATTAAAAATATAACAATTTATAATTTCTCTATTATTATTGAAAATAAAATTTTAATAAAAATTATTAAAAATATAAAAATTGACTATTATTATGATTTGAAACAACCATCATCTATCTATACACGTGATGTTGACTTATTTTCCATTTTGAGAAAAGATAGTGGAGCCTATCAAAAATATGTTTTTATTTACTAAGTGTATGTTACATGCATTGAAGTTTGGTTAAGAATTAAAACAATTGCAATAAAATATGTTAACGGCGCTGCTGCTTTATTACATTTATATTATTATTATTATTCAATTAACAATGCTTTGAATGAGATTATTTTTTTATTATTGCTGTTTGCCTTTACCGTTTTATGTATTTTTATATAGCTCCATCTTAAAAAAAACTATACTTTTTTTCTTTAGCAAATGCAAGAACCTTAATATTGTTTGAAAAAGTCTGTGTAAGATTTGTATCAACGATTTGAATGAAATTAGTAAAATTATTGATAGAGTTTTCATATTTTAAATTACGTTTTTAAACAATAATCTGAATCTTAAACTACATAAATATTTTTAAATTAATTCATTATTGCAAACTTAAAAGTTAAAATATGTTCTCAAGGTTGAAACGTTTTGGATATAATTTCCATGTAACATATTGTTAGGAAATTCTTATTCTTATTTGCAAAATTAAATAAGACTTTGAGGTTAGTAACACGTGTGGTGAGTAAAAATGTTATACGTTTGTTATATACAAGACCCCGATAAAATAAAAAAATACTTTAAATTTAAATTTATACATAAGTGTTTATTTTTATGTTTAAAAAGTTTCTTTAAATATGTTAAAGGCGTGCACAAAGCTCATTATATTGTAATTTACATAATAAGTTGTTTATATAGAAATGTTTGAAATATTGCATTCTTAAATGAAATAGTAGTTCAGTTGCAGGCAACGCTGCAACGGGTAAGCTAGTATTAATATAAAAAAAAAAATTACATATAAATTTATCTGGATTTTAATAAAATACTCTTGGGCTGTGTTTACAGACCAAATAACAATATTGATCCTACCCTACTGTCCGATTAATTCATGACCTAGCTCTTGGCTACTCCGATGTAATTATAGGTGGTGACTTTAATAGCAACATCCTTAATGACGATAAGTTAACCGATGCTATGCAAACCGTTGATTTATTACCGGTTAACCACACTATGCCCACACACTTTACACAAACATATACCACTCTTCTAGACATTTTTTTCACTAATAATTTAAATAATATACTTCACTATGATCAAATCTCCGTTCCAATTTTTCCCAAACACGATATAATTTTCCTATCTTACCATATTCAGGTGGAGACGCCTATCGAACATGTCGTCTATAGAGATTTTAATAATATTTCTTATCCGGATTTACATAACACAATTAATAATATCGATTGGAACATGTGTAAACTATCTTATTTAAATTACCATATTTCTTGGCTATTTAACAGGTTTGTCCCCGTAAAGTTAAAAGTAATTAGACACAACCAACCACCTTGGTTTAACGATCGCATTGGTGATTTAATTAAAATCAGAGATGCCTGTTACAAAAGAGGGAAACGCTTTAGAACACCTGTGTTATATGAGGTTTTTAAAACAGCGAGAAGGTCCGTTACTTACAATATTAGGACAGCTAAAACTGAATATTATGATTATAAATTTCATTCTTCCGCTAGTACTAAACACAAATGGGATATTATCCGAAATATCGGCATCGGAAAAAAATGTGCACCTAATGACGTTGATCTAGATGCTAACCACATTAATCAAAAATTTGTGTATTTCTTGGCACCTACTGCAAATACGCTTCATTATTCCGAAAGACAATATGAACATAATTTTTCTGCTTTTAATTTTTCTTATGTCGACGAGTGTGATGTTTTAGATAGTATTCTATCTATCAAATATAACGCTTCTGGTTGCCTAGAATCATTAATGCCCATTATTACAGTCATTACTTAAACAACTGTTGATTATTATATCATACATTTCGTTATTACAGTGTCGAATATCGTCAATTACTTAACCAATGCTTTTTCATTGTTTAAATATTAGTTGGCAAAACAGCTGATCTAATTGACAAACATAATTTGTAAACATATTAAAACAAATACTATATATACGTATTAATATAAAAAAACATGAAATAAATAAAGAAATATAAAACAAATAAAAATTGCTGTTTGTATTTTCTTCTTTTTTGCTTTGCATACTATTTTTACGTTTATTTGAAACAAAAAATACAAAATTTTCATACAATTTTTTAAAATTGAAATATATTTATTTATTTGTTTTGATAGGATTCTTGTCTTGACTAGCAACGTGTGCAAACGTGCTTTTGAGTTGTTCTTATAATTTTTATTAATTCTAGTGATTTAACATTAAATTAAATTAAAATCAAAATTTTCTTTATTGTGCCTTTGACTTTTTCTTCTTTTTATATCGTATACTAATTTCGTTTTTTCTTATTCCTACAGTAATTGAAAGTTTCATTGAAACATAGTTTGGCCAAAGTGCCGTTTCGTGAACAGTAATGGCGGCGAAATTAAAATACACCGAACCAGAAAATTCGTCCACGACAAATGTGAGTACACAGTATTTCTTCAATCTAGAAAAAATGCCCAGCTCGAACTAATAGAGCTGGGCAAGATCTTATATGAAAAACATTCAAATATCGACATATTCTTCATCTCGAAGAAGAAAATTAAAATTATTACTTCTGAAGCGTCCGTGGCAAACTCCATCGCTGACGATGCCATACTTAACGAAAAATATATAGTCTACATTCCGTCGGAACTCTGTGAGGTTCGCGGTGTTGTTCCACTACCTGCGGATTTCTCGGAGGAGGAAATTTTCCTTCACGGCAATGCAAAAAACTTACTGAAATTTGGACCCATTCCCAACTATTGCTCGATAGTTGAGTTTATGCGCTTTTCCAAATGTATCTCTAACAGTCAGAATGGTCGTACTGTCCTAGATAAAGTCCGACTGTGCTTCTCTGGCGATAAACTGCCTTCCCATATCTCACTTTATGGCGTTAACTACCCTGTCCTTCCGTATATAGAACCTACAGAGCAGAAAATGCTGGCGGTTTAGTCACACCAACCGCGTCTGTACCAGACAACACGCGCTCTGCCCACAATGTGGCGATGCTCATGAATCTTCTCTAGAATGCTCATTAGCCAAATCCTGCGTGAACTGCAAGGGCGGTCACGCTTCTAAATCTAAGATCTGTTCTTCCTTTAAAAAATTATAAAAGTTAAAGAAATTATATAAGTTAAAGTTAAAAAAATGTTCTAGACACCCATAATTCAAAAGTTATAAAGCCATTTATTGCAACGTTAACTCAAAATTTTAATAATGAGAATTTAATTAAACAACCTTTTTCGCAGGATTTTCTAAATCATTTATGCGAGAATACTAATGAAAATCATTCAACTCAATTGGAATAAATCTAAACAATTGGAACAATATCTTTTCACAAATAACGTTGCAATAGCTTGTCTTTCCGAAACTTTCTTAAAGCCTTCTGATACTCTCTCTGTTAAAAACTATCATATGATTAGATCCGACCCTCTGTCTGATACGTGTCATGGCGGTGGCGTCGCCATCCTAATTTCCAATTCTCTTAAATTCACCCAACTGCCTCCTCCAACTAGCTGTAATCCTATTGAGGTATGCAACTGCAGATTTGCTATCAGCATAGGCAATATCTTAATAGTAAGTTGCTACATTCCACCTAACTGCAGCTTTTCTGACTCTAATTTAAGTAATTTGCTTGTCAACCGGTCAAGGGACCCTCTTTTGCTATGTGGCGACTTCAACACACATAATGAGTGCTGGGGTAGTCAGCATACCTATGCCAGAGGCAGAATGATTTTGGACTTCTGCGAGAACAATGATCTTGCTCTCTTAAATAACGGCGATCCAACTTACTTTGGCTCTACCCTATCCTGTCTCGACCTTTCATTTTGTTCACCGCGTCTCAACCCGTTTATCAATTGGCGCAACCACCATGAGTCTTTCGGTAGTAACCACTGCTTAATCGAAATTGATTTGCGCTCCCAACCCACGTACAGTGAATGTTCCAAGCCCTTTGTTCCAAAAAGTCTTAATCCAGCTGTTTTGAACAAAAAAGTCAGCAATATTATAGCTTTTATTGAAAACGACGCTAATTATGATGGTTTTTTTGGCAAATTTTCATCCATGTTCTTTAACACTTTCAGCCGAAAACCAACAAAAAAATCCCGGGCACCTGTAACCTTGCCAGTGCCAAATTAAGACTCGCCACAAGCACTTATAGAAGGGCGCCATCAAGAGTCAATTTGCGAAGCTAGAAAGAAATACAAATACGTATTAAAAAAGGAAAAGCGCGAAGGGTGGAAACGATTTTGCTCAGGCGTAAATAGCAGCCTGTCGTCGTCTGATCTCTGGCGCAAAGTCAAATCCTTTAACGGAAAAAAATCCGAATACGCCATGATACCTGAGCATTGTCCCTTAGCATTTTGCAATAATCTTTCTGGTCCATTGCGCCCATCTCCGCCTATGCTTCGCTCCGTCCATAATTATAATTGCTCACTAATGGATGAAATAAGTATTTACGAGCTAGATAAAGCCATTTCTCTTTCCAAAAATACTGCACCTGGTTTAGACGGCATACGTAACGATCATTTAAAACACTTTACCTTTGACATTAAGCTGAAATTGCTCCATGAGTTTAATTCTATCTTAAGATCTTCCTTAGTACCTTCCAGTAATCGCACTAAAAAAGAAAAACTGCCCACCCAATACTGCAGCTTCTTACAGAAGCATTGCTCTTGTATCCACGATGCGCAAGCTCTTTGAGAGAATACTGTGCTCACGCCTTGAAGAGCACCTTGAACACCACTGCGCGCTTAGCAAATTTCAGTCTGGCTTCCGTCGCTCAAAATCCACGTCTGAAAACGTTATCGCGTTGTGGTCAGCGGTAAACCTGGCTTTTGCCAAAAATCACACACTCATTGCCTGCTTTTAAGACATTTCCAGTGCCTTTGAGTCTGTAAATATTGGTATACTATACTCCATTTTACTGGCCTTCCGCCTGCCTGTCAATTTTTGCAACATCATCTACAACCTCTTCCACTCAAAAAATATTATAATTTATAATGATATAGACATAGTTCACAGACGTTCTCATACAGGCGTCCCTCAAGGTAGCGTCTTAAGCCCTTTATGCTTCAGTATCTACATCGTTGATGTAGTTCGAAGGCTTTGGATAAAAAAGGCAAAATGGCAATAGGTCGATATTCGTCATGTGATTTCATTAAACAAACAAAAAATTAAAAATTTTCTGACATATATCATTTTGAAGTTTTTGAAAATACAAGTAGGTGTAGAAAAATAAACTTTTTATTATACCCTGCTTTTTCAAAGAAAAAAATTAAATTGAATAATATATTAAAAGTAGGGTACTTAATGGTCGGGCTTAACATATATATATAATATTTCACTCGTTTTTATTTTTTGTTTATTTATGAAATAAAAAATAAACAAGATAGAAAAGTTCGGTTAAGACCGAAGCTTAAATACCCTCCACCTTTTGTAATTCTCTAAAAAATAAGCTCCTATTGCCATATTTATGTATATGACTGTTTCATGTACTTACGCAAATAGTGTTTTTTTTAAATTATAGGCGTTTGTGTTATTCAATCACGCCCATTTTTGGCACAGTGTTGGATAACGGTACCCTTTATATATATACCAAGTTTCAACTTGATAGGCATAGTATTGTGCGATATATAATTTTTTAAAGATACAATTTTTTCGAGGTATGATGAGATTTTCGCTTATTGTGAGCGTGTCTCTTTACCGATTTTGCCCAATTTCAATACGGAACAGCGAAATTGAACTAAGAATACGTATGCAAAGTTTCAATTTGATATTTCAAAAATTACGACCGTGAGAGTGCCAACAACAGACGGACACACGGACGGACATGTCTCAAACGATTTCTCTTTTCATGCTGATTAAGAATATATATGGTTTGTGGGGTATCCGATGCTTCCTTTGATGTGTTGTAAACGGATGATCAAAATGAATATACCCTCTTCCCTAAGGTGGAGGGTATAAAAAATTATATGGAGAGGGGTTCTAAAAATGGTCCGATCCTATCCATTTTCCAAAGGGTTTATTTTTGGGCCAATACACATCTATGTAACAAATTTCATCGAAATTTTAAAAAAATAATAGGACCTTATATGGGGAGGGGTTCTAAAAATGGTCCAATCCGGTCCATTTTTAATAGAGTTTCCCTCTGGGCCAATACATGTCCCCGTACAAAATTTCACCGAAATATCTCAAAAAATGTGACCTATAGCTTGCGCACAAGCAGGAGAACGGACGGACCTGGTTAAATCGATTCAAATTTTGATTCTAAATCGATCGGTATGATTGAAGGTGGGTGTCGCATTTGCCGTTTAGGAGTTACAAACATTCGCACAAACTTAATATATCCTTCTCCACAGGATGGTGCAGAGTATAATTAAGCAACATTTTAAAAACGTTCAATCCAGGGTTGTTCATCATAAGGGTCCAGAATGCGGATTATACGTACCTAAGAAATTAACAGACAGCAAATTTGTCTTTGTCTACGAAAAATTAATAAACGTGGTTTAATACAACCCTATGAAGACCCATTTAGAGTTATTTTAAAAGAGCCCATATATTTTGTAATAGACATGGACAACACAACAAGAACAATTCCAATAAAACGCATTAAACCAGCAATATTAGAACATATTATCCCTAACACAGTTACACATACACCCATAAAGAAACGTGTCACCTTCAATTTACTTACCGTAAATTCATATAACGTATAAAGCAGGTAATTTTTCTTTCTTGGTACTGCATTTCTTATCTCTAATATTTTACTCACTCTTCTTTTTCCAGAATTTCTCACGGAATTTTTCTAGAACATATATCTTTTCATCCATCAACATTATATAATAAAATATAAGTAAATATTATATATAACATATATGTAACATTGTATGTCGCGTAATGTGTAATTATTACACCCTACTACCTGGGTCAGATATTTTAATATAAAATTTCGAATGTATATGTATTGTGCAAAGGGTGCTAAAAAGAAACCCACTGATCGTTAGAGAATCACTTTCTGAAACCACTTAAGCATGTCCGTTCTTCGTCTATGTGTTGTGTTTTTTAAACATTTAAATGAAATTTGGTACAAGGATGCGTATTGGCTTAAAGGGGTTCACTATTTGAATTGGAAATTTTTAGTACCCTCCCCATCTAAATGACGCAATACCTAATACCTTTAGACAAAATTGTTCATCGACTTAATTTACTGTTATATATGTATATACATAAACTGCTTAAACCTATTGCAGTTTAGTTTGCGGATCTAAGTGGTGTAAAATTCTAATTATTGCATTATAAGCTATAACATTTTCATTTATTGTATTTCATGTTGTGAGGACGCATGGCCCTCACGAAACGAATGAGTGGCCATCTATGAAGTATAATGAACTGTATTATTCTTTTGTTGTTGTTATTAATGAATTTAGATTTTGTATAAACCTTTGTTTTATTAATATGCACACGAGAATAGCGGGACTGACATTCAAACGGTGTCAGTATTACGCAGTAGAAAATATTTAGTGATTTAAGTAGCTTAAGCAGTATTGTTATTTAAGAGAGTAAGTTAAGAGTAACAGTTAGGCTCGTGGTGAAATGCAAACAACAACGCGAACACTCTTGCGTAGTACTTAACGAAATAATAGCTATATAAGCAAGCATAAAACTAAGAAAGACTCATTTTTTGTGTGACAAGTTCGACAACAGGTATAGTGTTCAGGGGTACAAGACTGTAAGACTGGTCAAGGGAGGATCAACAAGTAGCCGTGCTAGCAGCTAATTGTGATCCTTGCTTGTACAGTGACATTGCGCATGACCAATGAACGACCAGCTTGGCTGCGTTATTCTGCCGGTTGGTATTTTGTTGGTTATGGATAGGAGAATAAAGAGTGCCCGTTGGCCGCGACAGCAGCCGTGGGACCTCTTTGCTCTCTATACTGTGTAATTTAACACTGAAAACTATACATACAGGGCGTAGGGAAGACCTACAAAGCAGGTAACACAGTACACTGAATCCGACGAAGGAACCGCGAGAGGAAATATAACGTGGAAAACTACCAGTGGTAACAGAGGTACGTGACAATAAAAGAAGTTGAAATAATGTGGAAATCCTAGAATTATGGTTGTTTCCAGGTCACCGTGTTAGCCTTTTTGCTATACTTAATTTTGAACATAGCAAGAAAACAACAACACCATTGTATTGTATAAGTGAAGATAGTGTCAAGCAATAAATATAGTGTATTAATATTATTTAACACCACACCCGAGTCCTTTATTCAAACAAATTTCTTGAAAAGGAGCCCCTGGGGAAAACCGCCCAGCTACTTCAACTTAGACCGGACTAACCGTTTCAATGTTTGATTTTATTTATTTAGTCCAGATAAATGGACTAAATATAAAATTAAACTAAAGAAGTATCTTATCCTTTTCTAAGTAAAAGGAGAAGAAAATATAAGATACGAATTTGAGTTTGTAATTAGGATAAATATATATTAAAATAACAAGTGAACATGTTTAGATGGTTGAATTTACGTTTAGGTTGAATTTAGATGGTGAATCGCTACTATTTAATATTAAGGTGACCAACTATTTTTTGTTCAAAAAGAGTACACTTTGCAAGTATTTCATAGGTGAAAAAAAAAGAAGAGAAACGATAAAAACTTTATTTTCTTTTAAAAACATATTTTTTCGGAGTGGATTTTTTTTGCTAAATGAGGATGTTCGTCTAATAATGTAGTCATATCTGAACAACTTTCATTTTGCATATTAAATTTGACTGTTAAGTCGGCAGATAATGTTTTTACAGAAAGTTGCGACTTCTCACTGCTCCAATAATCATTCCCTAGTGAAAATACCCTTTCAACAGCAGGATTAGTGCCTGGACAACATAAGGAAATTTCTATTAAAACTTTTAAATTTGTATGTGGCATATGTTCTAAAATGCCGAAAGATTTCTACTCATCTTTTGTCAAGTTCTATTTTCTCATCGTTCCATTTTTTCAATTTTTCTTCATTTAAATATAAATTTATTCTTCGAATTTCTTCAAAGAAAAAATTGTCATTAAGAACAATATCTTTTACTTCCTTCATTACAAATTCGACTGCTGAAGAAACTTCTTTCCATTCAATTTCATTATTTAGAAGGGTCCATTTGAAACAATTTAATGCTCTAAAGTTCACTATCCATTCTTCGATATATTCATAGCAAGTTTTATAAAAATTTGTAACTTCTTTTAAAAATTCATTTTTTATTCCGGGATTGAAATATTCCGAAACGGTCAGTTTATTCTTTAGAATTAGTGGTAAAAATCCATCATTAAATCTTGATTTACATTGCAGTATGAAATCGTTTAATATAATACAAGCTTCTGCTGCTGAAATTTTATCTCCTTCAATTTGTAGAGTAATTTTATGAAACAACGACGCCTGACTGTGAATAAAATAAAGCATAGGTTCTGACATATCGTTTTGAAAGAATTTCTTCAAAATTGTAGGACATTTGTCGAGGCTTAAAAAATATGAACGTAGTGGATCATATAACTGCAAAACACGTTCTAATACTGGAGTTAAAGCAAGCCATCTGACTTTGGAATAACCAAGCAGTTTTTTGTATTGAACACCAGCCTCTTCACAAAATTCTTTCAAACTTGCTACCCGTACTGTAAACCGATTGAAATATAAATATATATTTGTGATAATTACTTCCACATCTATTGACATTAAATTTGATGCTGTATTGATGGCATTTGATATAATGTGAGCATTACAACCAATTCCCAAAATATTTCGTTTCAGAAGATCTTGTAATTTTGTGTACACATTATTGACACCTTTACGGGTGCGTCCTCCAAAATTAGTATTTGTGTTATCAGCCGAGAGCGCCAAAATTTTCTTATTCAAATTGTTGTCTGTTATAACACGAAGTAAGTGATTAGACAAAATGTCTGATGTTTCCCCTTCGATTGATTCCAAATTTAAAATCTTAATTTGAATACGGTTCTTAATATCGAAATACCTTACTAAAATTGGATAAAGTTTTATTTCATTGTGATTCGATGCGTCTGATAGAATAGATATATATGATACAGAATCCAGATTTTCTTTTTTTTTCCTTCAACTTATCTTATTTATTGAATCTTCCAGGGGCTTGGAATTTACAATAAGTATTAAAATCTTAACCTATATTAGTCTAAAGATGACTGCCTGTGCAGTCACCTCCTAAATGAAGTGGAATTTAATAAGTTTGTAAAGAAGTTTTGTAGTAGCTGGGGTGTGACTCAGCGAGTCCAAAGTTTCTTACAAAGAAATTTGTAAGACGGGCTGTTACTTGTCTCTAGTTCCTTAGATTCGCCTTCTTTATTCGACGTTTTTTTAGCGCGGTAACGGCTTGTGGTGCGGGGCACGGCGTTACTGCAAATCGGTGTGTGAGCGGGTTTAGTGCGGTGAGTGGTACAGAGCGGTGAGCGGTACAAGAGCGACGTGCGGTGCTGATCGATGAGCGGTACAAGATACAGAGCGGTGAGCGCTGCAGGACACGAGAGCGTTACTGGGTTCGAACGGCAAGCGGTACAGGATACAAGCGGCGAGAGCTGCAGAGCGATGAGCGTTGCAAATCGACGAGCGGTACAAGATACAGGGCGGTGAGCGCTGCAGGATACGAGAGCGTTACTGGGTTCGAACGGCAAGCGGTACAGGATACAAGCGGCGAGAGCTGCAGAGCGATGAGCGTTGCAAATCGACGAGCGGTACAAGATACAGGGCGGTGAGCGCTGCAGGGTACGAGAGCGTTACTGGGTTCGAACGGCAAGCGGTACAGGATACAAGCGGCGAGAGCTGCAGAGCGGCGTACGATACAGAGCGATGAGCGTTGCAGATTGATGAGCGGTACAAGATACAGAGCGGTTAGCGCTGCAGGACACGGCAGTGGTTATTGTGACCACGACGGCGGCGCGACCTAGGCGCTTGCAATATAAATATTGCAGGATATCTAGGCGCGGGGACAGAGAGATGAGCGAAGCGACGGTGGCGCGGCCTAGGCGCATACAATATATAGATATTGTAGGATATCTAGGCGCGATAATCTGGTTAATGCTATGCTCGCAAGAAAACAAATGGGTTAATTCATTACATTAGCTTTATTACTTTAAGATAAAATTCTTGAGCTCACCTTACTAGCTTGACGGCTCCAGCCACACTGTCTCGTTTCATGAAATTTGCTTCGCCTTTTATAGTGTGGCAGGGCTCACAATTTAACTAATATTTATAAAAGATCAACGGTACAATGCTTTTTTTTTAAATTAGAAATAACAACAATGCAAAAATTCATATATGCTTACTAGATACCAACGGTACTATGCTTCAAGAATTAGAAATAACAACAATGCAAGAATTCATATATGCTTACTAAATGATCAACGGTATTATGCTTCTAAAATTAACAATAATAAAGCAAGAGTTCATATATAATAACAACAATGCAAGAGTTTATATATGCTTATTAGATATCAATGATCAACGGTATTATGCTTCTAAAAATAGAAATAGCAATAATAAAACAAGAGTTCATATATGTTTATAAGATAAACAACGGGATTTCAATTACGCTTCCATTTTTAAATAAATAACACAGAGTATGAATTCGACAATAGTTTTTTCTTTTAATTGCATTAATGGAGGAAATAATTGGCGTGTTTGGTTCCTTGTGACATATGTATGTTGGAACAGAATGTGTGGCGCAAAACGAAAGGTAGTGACTTTGCGCCTTACAATTTTATTTAATTTATTAAACTCAAAGTTACTTTTTTTTTTAAAGGGACATGATGCTCTGTCAAGGGAAGAGTGCGCGCCAAGGGATTCGAATGTTCCATTATTTTAGCAATGTATTTTGTAGCACAGCATCTTCAATTGTAGGCACGTTTAGGTCTCTATGTATACTAGCGTTTGTTACGTACCATGGGGCGTCTGTTAGCATCCGTAGGATTTTCGATTGTCGCCTTTGTAACTTTGCAACATTGGAAGCGCAGGCCGTTCCCCATAATTGAATGCCGTAAGTCCATATTGGTTTTATTACAGCTTTATAGAGGTGCATTTTAATGTTAAGGCTTAATTTAGAGCTTGGTTTTAGAAGCCACCATAATTCAGTAGTTTTTAATTTTATTTGCATTATTTTACTACTTATGTGGTGTGACCAAGTCAGACGGCGATCCAAATGTATTCCTAGGTATTTGACGTGAGTTTCCTGGGGTACTGTTATGCCATATATTCTTACTGCTGGGCACGTTTCCCTTCTAAGAGTAAATGTGACATGCACGCATTTACTTGGGTTCACTGTTATTTTCCACTTAAGAAGCCATTCTTCTAAGGCTGAAACGTGGTTTTGTATTTGTTTGGATGCCAGAGCAGGATTTGCGTGGTTACTTATTATTGCTGTGTCATCAGCGAAAGTGAATGTCTGCGTTAGGTGATGCGTTGGCATGTCTGCAGTGTATATCAGGTAGAGTGTAGACCCCAATATACTGCCCTGGGGAACTCCTGATAATATGTTCCTCGTAGTAGATTCCCAATCGTTGATGCGAACTGAAAAAGTCCGACCCGTAAGGTAACTTTTTAATAATGCATGAGTATTAGGCGGTAGTTTGCTGTAGATTTTTCGTAAGAGACCTTCGTGCCATACTTTGTCAAAAGCTTGAGATATATCAATGAATAGGGCTGAGCAGTACTCTTTAGCTTCAAACGATTTCCTTATGAGTTCAACAATTCGGTGTACTTGTTCGATTGTCCATGGAATTGTCTAAATTCAAATTGGTGTTGCGGTATTATGCGGTGCGCATCAATGTGAGAATTAATTTTGTTAAGTAATAATCTTTCTAGAAGCATTGACATAATCGTCAGTAAGCTTATGGGTCTATTTGATGTTACTTGAGTACTATCTTTTCCTGGCTTTGGTACCATAATTATGGTGGATTTCTTCCAACCTATTGGAAAGTAGCCTGTGCGAAATATGGTGTTGAAGACGTATAATAAAATTTTTAGCGCATTGTGGCAGTTCGCGTATCATCTTTGCTGTGATATTATCATATCCTGGCGCTTTGTTTATTTTTAGGTTATTTATAGCTTTTATTATTTGGGGTAAAGTAATACGAATAGGGTTTTGAATACCTGTATTATTATTAAAATCTAACAATTGTTCAGCGATCATACTATAGCTAGTGCGCGAACAATTTCTCGGTAACGGTATTTCCGCCAAAAGATTATTGTTGTTGGTATTGATAGTTGTACTACTGTAGGGCGAACTATATGTCAATACATTATTACGAAAAGGTTGTCGCACTGTCATCTCTTCCTCCAATATTTCATTGCGCATTGGAGTTGTAAAATTGGTATTGCTGGTTGAGTGATTTCGCAAAGGCGGGATATTAATCACTATATTATTGTGAAGGTGTCGATGCGAAATCAGCGCATTTGTAATATTAATTCCATTTGGCTTGAATACACTTTCCAAATAGTTTGCAAATGCCTCACATTTCTCATAGTGGCTTCTTGCCCATTGCCCATTTTTTTTTTCTGATCGGGCAATCGGTTTTAGTAGGCGGATTTAGATTTGTTATGCCTTTCCATAAGTTGTTTGGTCCTCTGGTTTGAAAGTTTAAACTTTCGAGTTGCAACTGAAAATTATGCTCTTTTATTTCGCGGAGTGCTTCCTTTAAATCCCTTGTATACTGTGCTAAATTTTGTTTTGTATTCGGAGATCTATGCTGTTGCCATTGTCTTCTGAGATTTCGCTTCTCTTGAACTAACTATATGGTAGGGCATTTGTAACCTCGAGAATTGTTGTTTGTGGCAGTGGTTTTTGTTGTTGCCATTTCAGCAGCTGTTCTCATTGTTCTCGTAATAAGCTTAATTGTATCATCGATTTCTTTAGCATTCCGAAGAAGAATATCATACGGAAGATGTGAGCTTATATATTTCTTATATTTAAGCCAGTTTGTGTTACGGTTGGGAATTTTAGTTGGTATATTCATTGAAGTTTCAGGAGTTAGATATATTTCAAGGAGAATGGGCGAGTGATCCGATGAAAGGTCAGCTAACAAGGTACTTGTGATTTGCTCCCGTCTAAAACTTTTTGTCACAGCAAAGTCGATTAGATCCGGGATTTTATTTAAATCACTGGGCCAGTACGTTGGTTGACCGCAAGACGCAATATCAAAGTTGTGTCCATATATTTCTGCGTAGAGGTGTCTTCCTCTAGGAGAAATAAGTCTTGAGCCCCAATATGTATGTTTGGCGTTAAAATCACCTGCTGATATAAATTTCCCGCCTAACGTGGAGAAATAGTCATGAAATTGTTCTTGAGTGATGGAAAATCGTGGCGGACCGTAAACGGAGGATATTGATATATTGGGCGTGAGTTCCGTAAGGCATACTGATGTTGCTTGCAGGTATTATTTAGAATAATTGAGCATTGGATAATGTTTAATATTTCTTTTCAAAATGATAGCAGTACCTCCACGTGCTCTGCCATTTGGGTTCTGGGTATCATAAATTGTATAATCCTTTAGTTTAAAGCCATTTTTATTGGTAAAATGAGTTTCAGAAACTAATAATATGTCTATATTATTTAACTTCATGAAGTTGTCAACTTCATCTTTGTGCTGGCTTAGGCCGTTTGCATTCCAATGACAAATTTTTAGAGAAATCATTTTTTACTCAATAAGGTTTGGAGTAAAAGGTTTTGATTTTTCAGCATATCTTGCATCATACCTTACATACTTGTCATTATAGTTTGCATTCCCGTCAAAAAAGTTTGCATGTTTTGAATTAACGAAGCCATCGATGTTTCAAGGGGGTTTTGTTGCACTTGACTGTTAGATTTTACTGCCTGTGCATACAGGCTGAGAAGTATTATTAAAAAGTTGTTGTTGGGAACAGATATTATGATTTAGTGTTATTTCAGTTTTGTTTTGTTGGTCCGCATTAGCGTTGTATGTATTAGCTGCGTGCTTGGATACGTTAGCTTGCTTAATATGTTTATAGACGGGACATCCACGATAATTTGCGGTGTGGTCACCTCCACAATTACTACACTTTTTTGCCTCCTTGTTCAGATTTTCTGATAGCATTTTCTTGCAGTATTCATTAAATACGCTGGTTACGATAGACTCACATTTTGTTCGCGCACAAGAAAATTTTTTGTCACAAATTTTTTTAATAATTTAGTAATGCAGTCCATGCTGCGAAAACTTTCATTATGGATTATTGTGTGAAAAGCGAAAGTACCCTCCATAATTGCCAATTTTTTTTCATTAGTTGCAAAAATATTCCCTTTAAAAAATGTTGTCAGTTTGGATGTTGACGCTGGTGTGTCATGAGACGTTTTATGTACTTTAGTTTCAATGTGTGCCGTTATTGCACTACGTCCATGAATTGCAATTGAAAATTCCCTATTGCAGATTGTGCATTTAACTAAGGAGTCATCATTTCGATTTTTAACTACAATGAATGGAAACTCTTTTTTAAAATTTTCGTTTAAACGGTTTTTCCTTCTTTTGTTATCGCTCATATTTGAATTAATAATCTAAAAATTATATTAGTAATATATTTTTTATTTTGATTTTAAATAAATATTATAATCTAATATTATTTATATATATTAATACTTACGTGCAACTTCACATTCACTAGATAAATAAAATAAAATTTTATTTTATTTTGTACACCTCAAATCTTGTTAACTTGAACAAAAAGTACGAAATTGTTGGTTTTCTCTAACCTCAAATTAATTAAACAGAAAGGGAATTCCCATAAAACTTTGCCGTACATACTACGTAGGCATCAAGACTGTCAAGCACACTGCACATCAAAGATCAGCCTGGGGATTACGTACCCAAATATTAGAGAGATAGATATATCCATCTCTTTTTACAAATGTAATGTTGACGTTGTTAGAAAAAGAGGTCTGTAGTATATATCTATCTCTCCAGGTACATAATACGGCGCGAGTGAAATTCAAATCACTGTCAAAATAATTTTAAATATTTAATAAATAAAATTTAAATAAAACAATGTAAAAAAATGTTTTAGAAATACAAATGAGTATAGAATTATACAAATAAGTATTTTCAGAGTACAGGATTTGAAAAGAGTGTGGTTTGCGAAAAAAGAGTACAAAACTTAGTAAATAAGTACAGTTGGTCACTTTATTAATATGCTACACCACTTAGCTTCACAAATTATGCTACAATTAGTTTCGTTGTATCTGTACACGCAAGGCCTTTTGCCTTTTTTCCTTTTAGGAGTTACAAACATCCGCACAAACTTAATATACCTTTTTACACAGGGTGGTGCAGGGTATAATAAATCAATATAATGCATAGAAAAACTTAAAATAAATACATAACAAAGTAGCCTTAAACCCTCAAAGTTGAAATTACAGAATCATCATTTATAGTCCAATAGTAATTGTTATATAGCAAATTACAATGCACAATACAATGTATAAAAGTACACCATAGCGAGAGAAGTTAACACACCCCGAATTAAATAAAAATTATAATCTTGCTAAGTTTAATGTGTTCTGTGGTATATGTATAATATGATAAAGATATACAATATATATATATATTTTGTGTAAGTGTAAAAAGAGAAATTTCTTATTATATATGCGGCAACCCCAACAACAATAATTTATCGACAGGTTACCACCAATAAAAAATATTCTTCTTTATCTTACGAGAGTGTAACAAAAAAACGTGTTGTACCAATAAGCGCGCTAATTATTGTTGTGAATGTTAGTTTAAGTTATTTAATTAAATAAAATATTATAGGCACAATAAATCCTTGTTAAATTGGTGACCCCGACGTGATTAATCTGTTCACGCAACATTTAAAATTAATCGTATCATGAATAATTCAAACGATTCACGAAGCGAACCATCATCTAGTATTTCTACGGTTTACGCACGTTTGCCGGTACCAGTCATGTCTGCCAATAATGTCGAGACATGGTTCACCTCAATAGATTTTTGGTTTGTAGCATCTGGTATAACATCCGACAAACAAAAAGCCGCAACAGTATTAGCTGCATTGGATCCCAACGTCATGGCTCAATTAACGGATGTAATCAATTCATTGCCCAAAACAGATCGTTTTAAATTTGTTAAAGATAAAATAATCGAACATTTCGCCGACAGTGAACAGCGCCGCCTAAACCGTTTACTTTCCGTGCTACCTTTGGGCGACAAAAAGCCATCTGAGCTATACTATGAAATGAAACGAGTCGCCGGAAAAACAATTGGAGAGGCCGCATTGAAAGGCTTGTGGACTAAACGCTTGCCTGACTTTGCACAGCCGGTTGTTGCCGCATTTTCTGGTTCAGCAACAGAATTTACTAGAATTGCAGATTCTATAGTTGACGCCGTTACAATACATCAAGTTCAACACGTTTCATCTAAAACGTCAAACGGTTATGAAGAATTACGCAATGCCATCGATGAGTTGAACAAAAAGGTGGACGCAATTAAAATTAATTTTCGACACCGCACACCATCGCGACGTCGTTACAAAAGCACTGAACGAAACAACAATCTAACCTATTATTGGTTTCACGAGAGTTTGGCAACAAGGCTCGAAGGTGCCGTAGCCCATGCCAATATAAACAGAATAACAACAATTTTTCTAAACCATCTGCTTGACTAGAAAATACAACTCAAAATTTTTCTCCAAACAATCACAATAATATTTGCGCCTTACAAGTAAGAGATAACCTGTTTAAAACAACCTTTTTAATCGATAGTGGCGCCGATGCCTCTGTTTTGCCACTCAGCTTTAAAACCAATGACATGCAACAAACAACTACACAACTATTTGCAGCTAATGGCACATCAATTAAAGTAATCGGACAAAGACGCATAAAAGTTAGCCTTGGTCTTCGTCGTGAATTTTCATGGTCATTTCTTGTAGCTGACGTCAAAACTCCAATTATAGGCATTGATTTTTTAAGCCATTTTGATTTACTTATCGATACTCGCCGTAATAAATTAATCGATAATACTACCAAATTAAGCATCCCTTTAAACATACGTTCAAATTACAACACTGCAATCTTAAAATCATTCAATTCATCGTGTAACATATTTGCAGAAATTTTACAAAATTTTCCTACAATAACAAACTTATTATCACTTAGAAATAAAACAAAATCAACAATAATGCACAAAATTGAAACGATTGGTCAGCCAGTGTTTGCAAGAGCGAGACGTTTATCACCAGAAAAGCTGGCAGCAGCAAAAAAAGAATTTGATTTTTTAATGCAAGCAGGTATTTGCCGACCTTCGAAGAGTAATTGGAGCAGTCCATTGCATATGGTTAAAAAGCCAAATGGTACATGGAGATTATGTGGGGACTACCGTGCTTTGAATGCCCAAACTGTGCCGGACAGATACCCGTTACCATATTTAACAGATTTTGTACACAGTTTACATGGAAAAACTATTTTTTCAAAAATTGATTTATAGAGAGCTTACCATCAAGTTCCAATACACCCGGAAGATGTGCCAAAAACTGCCATAATTACACCGTTTGGTCTTTTTGAATTTAATTTTATGACATTTGGATTGTGCAACGCAGCGCAAACATTCCAGCGTCTGATCAATGAAGTGTTACGTGGTCTGGATTTCGCATTTTCATATATTGACGATGTTTGTATTGCATCAGAAAATTTACAACTACATAAACAACATTTACAAATATTTTTTACACGTCTTCAAGAAAATAATTTAGCAATTAATTTGGAAAAATGTGAATTTGGTAAAACGCAAATTAATTTTTTAGGCCATTTGGTAACAGCTGACGGTATACGTCCACGACCGGAAAAAGTTGAAGTCATTAAAAATTATTCGCAACCTAAAGTGGCCCAAGAATTAAAAAGATTTATGGCAATGATGAACTTTTATAAAAAATTTTTACCAAATGCTAGTGAGTATCAGATTAAGCTACAACGTTTAATATCTGGCAACACAAAGAATGATCAAACTGTTATACAATGGACTCCAGATGCAATCGAAACCTTTGAAAAGTGTAAATTAGAGTTGAGTAACGCCACTCTACTTGTTCATCCTATACCTAATGCCGAATTATTTTTACATGCGGACGCGTCAGATGTCGCAGTAGGTGCAGCATTACATCAAAATGTTAATGGCGTACTTCAGTCATTAGGATTTTATTCAAAAAAATTAACACCTGCACAACAACGCTATAGTACATATGATCATTTTCGTTTTATGATTGAAGGTCGGAAATGCTGTATTTTAACTGACCAGCGCCCATTAACATTTGCTTTTCGAAAATCAAATGGCGTTGAAAACCCTTCTACTTCGCCACGTCGAATACGTCAACTGGACTTTATTGGGCAATTCTCTATGGATATACGCTATATTCCTGGTGAATTAAATGCTGCAGCAGATAACCTGTCGCGTATAAACTCCATTCAACAAATTAACTTTCACGAAATTGCAGCTGCTCAAGGTGAAGACGAGGAATTAAAACATTTATTAAATAAAAAAGGTGACAATTCTTCTTTTTCACTGTTACTAAAAGATTTTTAGTTCCAGGCACCAATGTAAAATTATTGTGTGACACAGCAACATCAAATATAAGGCCATATATTCCAAAACGATTTCGTAGGTTGATACTATCAAACATTCACAATTTGTCGCACCTTGGTGTCCGCGCTACAACAAAAATAATCACTTCACGTTTTATTTGGCCTGGTATAAGAAAAGATACAGCTAATTTTGTAAGAGGATGTCAAGCTTGTCAACGAGCTAAAGTGAATCGACATACCGTCTCGACTCCTGCTAAGTACGAACCACCAAAAGAACGTTTTACCCATATAAACATTGATATTATCGGACCATTTAAGTCATGCGAAGGACAGCGATATTGTCTTACAATAATTGATCGATACACACGATGGCCTGAAGCTATACCAATATCCGATATGACAGCTGAAACGGTTGCTAAAGCACTATTGAGAGGCTGGATATCACGCTTTGGTGTTCCTCTCCGTATTACTTCGGATAAAGGAAGGCAGTTCGAATCGAGTATTTTTGCAGAATTAATTACCATGATGGGTGCAACGCATTTAAAAACAACGCCATACCACCATCAAGCGAATGGATTAATAGAGAGGTGACACAGACAATTTAAAGCCGCAATTTTATGTCACGATCCTGCGAAATGGACTTATTATCTACTTACAATCCTACTTGGTTTCCGTATAGCATTTAAACCGGACATCAATGCATCTCCTGCAGAACTTGTTTATGGTTGTACTCTACGTGTACCGGGAGAATTTTTAGTATTAAAAAAAACGTCACCACTTTCAAGTGAAACCGTTGCTTGTTTTAAATCGGCAATGCAAAAATTATGCCCGACGGATACGTCACATCATACAACACCACGTACTTTTATCGCACCAGCTTTAAGTACTGCTACACACGTTTTTGTTTGCAACGATTCAGTCCGTCCGTCATTGTCTCATCCTTATGATGGCCCATTTCCCGACATCAATCGAAAATCAAAATACTACGAAATATTAATTAAAGGTACACGTACTAAAATCAACATAGATCGATTAAAACCAGTGTTTTTTTGTAATGAAAGTATGACGGCTCTCGAAACGCCTAGCGTAACAAACGAAACACAACAAAAATCTAAGCGTAGGATTCATTTCGAATAACAAATGGTATCGCTACATCTAGCAGGGGAGTATTGTGGCAACCCCAACAACAATAATTTATCGACAGGTAAAAATATTCTTTTTTATCTTTCGAGAGTGTAACAAAAAAACGTGTTGTACCAATAAGCGCGCTAATTATTGTTGTGAATGTTAGTTTAAGTTATTTAATTAAATAAAATATTATAGGCACAATAAACCCTTGCCAAATATATTACTACATATGTTAACTATAGTATTTTAATCTACTGTTTTCATTTTAATGTCTAAAATGTTTTTTTTTATTGAAAATTTTATGTTAAAAAATATTTTCATTAGTTGAGATTGATTGATTAATTTCGTAAATTTTATATGTTCTAAATAAATACTAACTAATAAATCAGAAATCAAAAGATTAAATGTGTTCTATAAATTGTTCTTAATATTTAGTAAATTTTTGTGAAATTTTTAAAATATACAAAAATTTTGTATATCATTTCAGGTTATAGGCGTGAGATTAATTTTACATTAATCTTAGACATGATGTCCCCTATTTAATATATTCTTAGGTGTGTTAAGAAACATATATGAAAAATTCAGGAGGTGAAAATTTTCCAAAGATTTTTTATAATAATTTGTCCTTTTTCCGTCCTGTAAAGTTAGCCCAAAAAGTGTGAAGATGGTCCACAATTTGTGAAGTTAACCCACAATATCCAAGACACATACCGTATCAGAGACAATCAAACTGTGGGCTATTTTTCTGGGCTAACTTCAAGCTAGTTCATAAAAATGCTGCCAACTGAAATTAGAAACTATTTATAAAAAAGTAAGAAAACTAAATTTGGCTTAGGCCAAATCTTAAATACCCTCCACATCCATAACGGTGGGCGTCGTAAATACATATGTATTGCGTCCTCTAATTGTGTATGTCTTACGTATCAACTTGGAAGCCTAGTTTTATGGTGAATATAGTTTTTTGTAAATTGTAGGCATGTCCGTTATTCAACAATTTTTGTCACATCGATTGATGGAACATATATATTTATTTATTTATATAGATATACATACCAAATTTTAAGTTTATAGCTCAAATTTTGTGGCAGATACATAGACTTTTGTCAATTGTGGACGTGGGTATTGATCGAATCAGCTCATTTTAAATAGAGATCTGCGTGCAAATACTAAAAGTGCCTGTACAAAATTTCAGCTCAATATCTTAAAATTTACGCCCGTGATAATGACAGTAACAGACAAAAACATGGACATACATGTCCCGATCGAGTCAGTTTTTGATGCTGATCAAGAATATATAAACTTTGTAAGGTCTCTGACGTCCCCTTCTGTGTGTTGCAAACGGAAGAACAAACTTAGAATACCCCCCATCTTATGTGGAGAGTATACTAAAAAGAAAACTTTTTTGTGACATTTCTCTTTGTTCACATAGAATAGAAGCAGTTTATTTTTAGTCTAACAAGATATTGTACAAAAACTTTCTAAAGTAACATAATTCTTTATCTCTTAAAAAAGGTATAATTTTTATTAAATTTTTTTTTTATTAAATTCACCTTATAATAAAGAAATATTTCTTTTATACGTATACTATAATAATAAAAAATTGTAACGTAAATTTTTTTTTTCCACATTTATTGCATAATTTATTTTTTCTTGTACGTTTTAGCATACAAAAAATGGCTTTACCCGAAAGTTTAGCGAAAAAAATGAAAATATTTCAGGTTTGTTGCAAATTTTTCAAAAATAATTTATATAATTATTTATTTATTTAATAATATTAAATATTTTTTAGGCTCCCAATGATTTGCCTGTCTTTTTAAAAGGTGGCCCTTTTGATCGAGTCTTATTCGGCATTACTGTGGGTTTGTGCGGTTTGGGTTTATTGAGTTTCGTGAAACTTTCTTATGATTTGGGGTTTAAAAAGAAAACTGGTTAATTTATATATAACTATATAAGAATAATGTAATTTCGTTTTACTTACATATATAAAGAATGTGTAATTAAGAAAAATAAAGAAATTTGAGGGATTTTAGAAGTGAAACGTGATGTTTTAATTTACTAACAGGTAATAGAATATTTTAAGATATGTTAATGTTTTTTTAATACTCTCCCCTTAAGACATGGGGTATACGAAATTGTTATCTTGTTTCCAATATCCATATGTATGTATATGATGAATATCTGTTTGTCGGTGTGAAGTTGGCCCACAACAGTTTAGCCCAAAAAAAGGGAGGTGTGCGACTTGTCTAAAATATTTATTTACCAAATAATAGAAAATTATATGTATTAATGTCCTTCCAAGGGTGATTGTCAAATTAAAGCCCCTACTTAGGGACTTGGAAATAATTTTAATATATTCGTAGTTGTATTGGAAACATATATGAAAAATTCAGGAGGTGAAAATTTTCCAACGATTTTTTATAATAATTTTTGTAAAAACTTAACACACTTAACTTAATTAAAGTAGTTTTTTTTTTTAAAGAAGTAAAAAATGGTTTTTCTTTCGATTCTAATCATTTTTTTGTCAATTTATGTTATGTCCTCTTTTCGTCCTGTGAAGTTAACCCAAAAAGTGTGAAGTTAGCCCACAATATCCAAGACACATAACGTATCAGTTTCTGGGTTAACTTCACACTATACCATTTTCAATTGAAATTGGTAGAAAAGCAATTGAAATTGAGAAATTCTATTTGTAATTGAGAAAAATACATTTGAAATTGGAAAAAAAATTTATTAGCTACAAAGCTATAATTGTTGTATATTAGTACTAGTTCATTATATATATATTGTACTTAGACCTTAACACTAGATTTACGAACCGAGCCAATTTGACTCATTTAAAATTTAATTCCTATATATATATAAAACTATAATATTAATTTTTAATGTAGTGTACTATACAATTTTAATATAACTCACTGTACTACACAATTTCAGTGTAATAAATATTTAGCATTGTAAGCATTATATTTGTTAAGCGTAATAAGCATTATTTTTAAGTTCAGTATTTTCAAAGCTAAGCATTATTTTCTTTTTTTACAATTTGTAAGTAAGTAGGTAAATAAGTTAGTAGGTCATACTCATAAGTAAAATTAGTATATAAGTTGAACAAAATGTACAATTAGTTATCAATCAATAAAATAATCTTAAAGGTAGTTGAACGTTGATTGATCTATATAAAATCATATAAATAGTTACTTACCCAGACATAGCAAATAATTGCTACTGGATTTTGCTCTAATGGAGCAATTGTAAGTATCTATAAAAATAAACTAATAAAAAGGATACTCACCCACACATAGCATTCTATGCTAGTGGACTTTGCTTTCTAAGCAAATGTGGGTATTCTAAATAATCCAATATAAACCTTAGCATAACATAAAAACAAATTATAACATGGCGATCCTTTGCCTTAACCCATAAATCATTACATAAATATTACATGAACATTACATGGCGATCCTGCCGACCACGATCCTGAAGCAAAATTTTTGATCCTGCCGACTACGATGAACCTGAAACAAAATTTTTGATCCTCCCGATCACGATCCTGACAAATTTTTTTGACCTTGCAAACTATGATCCTGATAAATTTTCGATCCTATCACGATACTGCCTAATTTATTGCCATAATAGGGGACACAAAATTTGAAAAATAAAATAAAATGGCCAATTTTGCTAAACAAAGCCGATGGCTAATGCCGCGAGTGACCAAACAAGTGGCCTGTTTCTCTACTTCCACGATGTGCCAGCAAGTGCAAGGCCAATTGAAGGCCAAAAGTACCCGATTTATTGAATTGCAAAAGAAGCTGAGAACTAAGATACCGTTTGCCGTAAGCCCCTGGCCCAACAACACCAACCCCACACAGGCGAAATTGGTGGACCTTCCGGCCCTGAACCCACCCGCTACGGTGACTGGGAGCGTAAGGCGCGCGTCTCTGATTTCTAGTGCTTAAGTTTGTTTAATTTTATACATTCATCCACTCGTCACTCACTCTTCTGTTTAGTATTAATATACGTAGAAAATAGAGTAGGCACCATAAATTCTAAGTGTATAATTAAATTAGAAGTTGTAAGATTTCCTTAGAAGCGACACTACATAGAAACAGTTTCAAACAAAACCAAAATAATTTAAGACAAAATGACAATAACAGACGTCAAATAAACTTATGAATCCATCAATATTACAATACCCGGACTTTAACAAAACGTTTGTCTTAACTACAGACGCATCTGATTTTGCTCTAGGAGCAATTCTCTCCCAAGGAGAAATTGGATATGATTTACCAATTTCTTAAGCCAGTACGACATTATCTAAACACGACATCAATAAATCAGTTATAGAAAAAGAATTATTGGCAATATATTGGGGAATAAAATTTTTCAGACCCTACCTATTTGGAAGAAAATTCATAGTAGTCACTGATCACAGACCATTAATATCATTATTTACACATAATAATCCTTCATCTAGAATGACAAGGATAAGAATGGAGTTATCTGACTACGACTTTGAAATAGTATATAAAAAGGGTTCAAACAATACAAATGCTGATGCATTATCAAGAATAAAGAAAGATTCAGACACTCTAAAAGATATGATACCAAGACAAATAAAAGTTGTAACCAGAGGGCAAAAATTGAAAAATATTGAGTTAGCTAACGATATGAAAAATCAGAATAGTTCAACTCCCCAGAAGTCTGATTAACTTCATATATGGGATTGCACATCTATTTCTGACATTAATAACTTAAGAAAAATAAAATTTGAATGTATTGAAAACATTACAAGAAAAAATAATGTTAAAATACACACAGAAAGTAAAAATATAATAATAAGGTGCAGTGATAATCCTCCGAATTTAGATTCGATTATGGAGAAGCTGACATCACAATTAGAAAAATTAAAGATATTTAATGTAGCATTGAACAAGAATGATATGATATTCAAGTTCATAACTGAGAATGCTTTTAAAGAAAAATTCAACAAGTTGCAACAAAAGAAAAATAAAAAAGGACAATTATTAAATATTATATTATATAAAGACCCTCAGAGAATAACAGATAAAGTGATACAATATAAATTAATTGACGAATTTCATAACAGTCCACTAGGAGGACATTTAGGTATCAGAAAAACTCTTTTAAAATTAAAACAAAGATATGTCTCGAAAAACATGAACAAAATGGTCAAAAAATTTGTTAACAACTGCACAAATTGTCAAGAAAATAAACAGATACGACATACTAAAGAACCACAAACTATTACGGTAACACCAAACAGCAGTTTCGAAGTAGTTGAGATAGATACAGTAGGACCCCTAAGGATTTCAAATGGATTCAGGTATATTCTAAAGATGCAATGCGCACTAACAAAATATGTAATCGCATTTCCAATACCTAGTAAAGACGCAAAAACAATTTCTCAAACAATTGTCGAACAACTTATTCTAAAATATGGTCACTTTAAAGTCTTAAAATCCGATAGAGGTACAGAGTTTACAAATGAGCTTCTAAAAAGCATGTGCGAACTCCTAAAAATCCAACAGATCTTCTCAACCCCGTACCATCACGAAACGTTAGGAATAGTAGAACGTAACCACCGAGTGTTAAATGAATATATGTTATCATTTACGGAAGATGACAATTGGGACAAATGGATAGCCTATTACTCTTTTGCATACAATACTACACCACATGTGACAACGAACTATACGCCGTTTGAATTAGTATTTGGAAAAATACCATGTTTGCCAAGTGATAATTTTATGTCGAACGAAAAAATCTACAATCTTGAGGATTACTCCAATGAATTAAAAGTCAGACTCCAGTATTCCCAAAAAAGAGCCAAAAAGCTAATAGAATTAGAAAAACGCAAACGTACTTTAAACAGTAACATTAAAGACAGCAACCCTTTAAATTTAAATATAGGTGATTTTGTTTTATTAAGGAATAGGAATAGAAGAAAATATCAAAAACCATACGTAGGACCTTATAAAATAATATCTAAGAATGGAGTAAATTCAGTTGTAGAAATTAATAATTTACTTAAAGAAGTACACAATAATGAGTTGAAACCGTATAAAACAAATTAATCTTATACAAAATATATAATGAACACACAAAATTTTTTTTTCTTTCTATATAAAAAAAAAATATTTTTTTTTAGGGTAAGGGTGTAGTGTACTATACAATTTTAATATAACTCACTGTACTACACAATTTCAGTGTAATAAATATTTAGCATTGTAAGCATTATATTTGTTAAGCGTAATAAGCATTATTTTTAAGTTCAGTATTTTCAAAGCTAAGCATTATTTTCTTTTTTTACAATTTGTAAGTAAGTAGGTAAATAAGTTAGTAGGTCATACTCATAAGTAAAATTAGTATATAAGTTGAACAAAATGTACAATTAGTTATCAATCAATAAAATAATCTTAAAAGTAGTTGAACGTTGATTGATCTATATAAAATCATTTAAATAGTTACTTACCCAGACATAGCAAATAATTGCTACTGGATTTTGCTCTAATGGAGCAATTGTAAGTATCTATAAAAATAAACTAATAAAAAGGATACTCACCCACACATAGCATTCTATGCTAGTAGACTTTGCTTTCTAAGCAAATGTGGGTATTCTAAATAATCCAATATAAACCTTAGCATAACATAAAAACAAATTATAACATGGCGATCCTTTGCCTTAACCCATAAATCATTACATAAATATTACATGAACATTACATTAAAAACATACGTTGACTTTTATTGAAGTAATAAAATATATGTAAATGTCGATTTCTCTTTCCCACACACCCCTTCATTTCGCATTATCGAATGTGGTATACCTTTTTTAACGGTCGTGAGTCAATTTGACTCATAGAGAGATTTTACAGTAATTCGCATAACTCATAAAATTTATGGCTCGTATCCGGCCTGGGCAACAATCAAGTCGCACGGGATTTGTTTCTCTTCTATATTCAAAGATGCCTCTGGTCCAACTGCCCACAGGCACACTAAAAGACATATTATGCTTGGTTCGGTAACTATCGCTTTCAATTTGATAATTTACGTAAGTATGATGGCATACATAAAATCATGTACAGAACTTGAAGCTCATAAAGTTGTGGACCTTTGTTGCAATTTTATTTGCTGGAGGAGCATATGAAGCAAAAAATTTGAGACGTTCATATTTGTGGTCAGCGAAGTGGGGAGGGACTTTTTTTGCCCAAACAATGCCTTTATACATTTATGGAAATACTTCAGTTCATACGTTTTGATAAAAAAAATAAACGCTGTAAAAGACTAAAAACAGACAAATTTGCTTTGATTTCAAAACTATGGGATAAATTTATAGAGAATAGCCAGGCTTGTTACAAACCTGACGTAAGTCGTTGAGCAATTGCTCCCTACTAAAGCTAGATGCCGATTTATACAATACACGCCGAATAAGCTGGATAAATTTGGCATAAAAATTTGACTGGCATTCGATGTAAAAAGTAAATATCTTGTAAACGGTTTTCTTTATATGGGCAAGGATGAAACCTGAGGATCAAATATTCCCTTTAGCGAATTTGTAGTAACTAAGCTTATAGAACTATATTTAGGTTGTGGAGGATATATTAACACAGATAATTTTTTTTACAAGCATTTCCCTTGCAAAAAAGTTACTTGCAAAGAAAACTACTTTGGTTGGCACTATACGTTCAAACCGAAAAGAATTACCTAAAATTGCTAAAGCTAAGAAAGATAAGATGACACTGTTTTCTACAAAACTTTATAAATCTGAGAATTTTACCCCGACAATTTATAAAAGCAAGCCTAATAAAGCGTTTTACTACTAAGTTCAAACCATAAAAAATATAAATTAAAAAAAAATAAAAAAACTTATTCCAGAAACGGTAACCTATTATAATAGCACTAAGTATGGCGTGGATGTACTTGACCGTAAATATTTCGAGAAAAGATTTTATTTTCCAATTGGCTGAAGAGCTAAGAAGTAAATATAGAGAAGAAGTCGAGAACACTTCCATTTCGATAACAAAAATTCGTACTACTGACGCACGGAAGAATTGTCAAGTTCAAGAATCATGCAATAGAAATATATGTAAAAGCCTAATAGAAATGTTTGTGGGAAATGTATTTTAAAAACACAATTTATATGTGAAATTGTTTTAAATGAATTTTTTAATAATAAAACTTTCATTTAAATTGATTTGGAACTATTTTCTTTGCAACAAACATCAATTTTCTCGTATGAGTCAAATTGACTCACTTCAGTAAAAATAGGTATATAACAAACATCCGTAAATCTAGTGTTAAAAAGTCTCCAAAGGGAATACAGAACTACAATCAGTCATATCCTAAGAAATACCAGTCTCACAAAAAAAATACGGATACTAAGTAAAAGATGTCTTGTCAAAAGTGTAGTCAAATACATAAGTCTAAGTGTCCAGCAATGGGAAAAAAGTGCTTCAATTGTCAAGGTATAAATCATTTTGCAAAATATTGTAAAGTTAAAACTGTTAAGTGTTTTAAAAAAGGTATGTCATTAACTACCGAAGAAAATATGTTTTTTATTGGAGTAATGAAAACTACAAATATTAGCTCCATAAAAGGCTCAATTTCCTCTTTTTCAAAAAATATATTTATCAACGATCAAAAAATTCTTTGTGAACTAGATACGGGAGCAAATGTTAATGTTATTTCGCTAAAAACTTTTAAAAATATTAACCACAACAAGAAAGTAAAAATAGTGAAAACAAATGGCTCATTAACAGCATTTGGTGGCTCCAAAATTGACTTACATGGGAAATGTAAAGAAGATGTACAAACAATTATAGGAGAAGATGATGTGTTAAAATTGAGTCTTATAAAAGTTCACAATGTACAAAGTTTAACAACTGATGTTGACGAAAGGTATTCGGATATCTTTATAGGCCTCGGTTGTATTCGTGGGGAACCCATTAGTTTAAAAATTAACCCAATGGTTGATCCTGTCATAGATCCTCCGCGAAAAGTTCCGTACAAAATTTTAGATAAACTTCAAGAAGAACTTGAAAATATGCAAGAGTCACATGTTATTAAAAAAGTTACGAAACCTACACCGTGGGTAAATTCAATTGTAGTTGTTGAAAAACCTAATAAATCACTTAGAATCTGTTTAAAACTTGCTTGTTTCTGATTTAATTTTATAATCAATTAAAAGGAGTACACAGAGCGACCCTCATATGAAAGTCCCAAAAGAGTATATAATGTTAGGTTGGCCAGAAAATCCTAACAAATTGTCACCAGAATTTAGGCCATATTGGAATTTTCGATACGAATTTCATATAATAGAGGACATTATATTTAAAAATTGTGCTATTTTTATTCCAAATGAATTGAGAAAGCAAATGCTTGAATTCATTCAAGATGGCCATTTTGGCGTTGAAAAGTGTAAAAGTAAAGCCAGAGGTTGGATTTATTGGCCACAACTCAGTGCAGATATAGAAAACTATATTGCAAAATGTATAACATGTCAAAAAAATCAAAAAGCTAATACAAAACAGTTTCTAATGCCACATGAGTTACCAAGTTTACCATTTGAAAAAGTCGGTACAGATATTTTTAAATGGAGGAAAAATCTGTATATTCTTATAGTTGACTATTATTCAAAATTTGTTGAAATAGCTAAAATGTCGTCTACAAGTTATGAAAGTGTTGTCATTCAATTGAAGTCCGTCTTCGCTCGGTATGGTATTCCAAAAGTTTTAATCTCAGATGGAGGTCCGCCCTTTAATTCAAAAATTTTAAAGAGTTTGCTTCAACTTGGGGATTTCAACATATAAAAACAAGTCCCAAATACCCAGTCAAATGGACTTGCAGAAAGAGCAATCGGTACGGTTAAGAAAATGCTTACAAAATGCTATGAGTCAGGAAGTGATCCTTATTTGGGATTACTCTCACTTCGAACAAATAAATTTTTGAATTTTTCACCATCTCAATTATTAATGTCCAAAAATTTACGTACAAGAATTCCAATTACAGATGACGATTTACGTCCAACAGTCATAAATAAAAATGCTTACAAGCAACACCATGAAGATTACGTACAAAAAATTCAAATGTACTATAATAAGAATGCTACAAAAGAATACTCGTATTTTCTTTAAAAAGTCACCAGCAAATCCTAAATGGGAGAAAGGGGTACTGTGAGGGGATGCAGAAGAACCAAGGCATTATTCATTAACTGAAAATGAAGATCGGCATGTTAAACAGAATAATAATTTTGAAAATGAACCATTTGTTCCACAGAATAATACTGAACCAATGCTTTTAAGATCTGAACGCCAGATACCAAAATAGCTCTCTCGTTTCTAGTATATTTACAAATTATATTTGTAAATTGTTAATGCTAAAAAAGGGGGCATGTTGTATATTAGTACTAGTTTATTATATATATATTGTACTTAGACCTTAAGTAAATTACTTTGTGAAATGTATTGAGACCTTTAGCATAATAAAATGAATGCCACTTTGCTAAGATCATTTTTAATGGTCTTAACATTTTTTATAACATTTTTAACATTATAATAATACAACATTTTCTTAAGTAAAAATAATTAATTGCGATTTTCCCAATTTTATTTGAGGATGTTTTTTCATTTTCAAATGCGTTTTTCTCAATTACAAATTCGATTATATTAATTTAATTTGAGGACTGTTTTCTCAATTTCAAATGCGTTTTTTCCAATTCCAAATGCGTTTTTTCTCAATTACAAATACGACTTCTTAATTTCAAATGCGATTTCTCAATTTCAAATATGGTTCCCTATTTCAAATGCGGTTTTCCCAATTTCAAACGCGATTTCTCAATTACAAATGTGATTTCTCGATATCAATTGCCTTTCTACCATTTTCAATTGAAAATGGTGTAGTTTTATGGTGAATATGTTTTTTGTAAATTGTGGCGTGTCTGCTATACGACCATGCCAAACTTTGCACATCCATGGATAGGATAATCATATATATGTGCACCAAAAATGTTCATGTGTCAATTATTGTGGCAGATGTAAAATTTTTGCTGATTGTGCGCGCGTCTGTTAACCGACCACGCCCGTTTTTGGCACATCGGGTGATATGCATGCTAAATGTCAAGTTCATGTGTCAATGTTTGGGCATGTATAAAGATTTTAGGCAATTGTGGCCGTATTTGTTATCAGACCCCGCCCATTTTAGGCATACTTGAAGGAAATATTTATAGATGTACATACCCAATTTTAAGTTACTTATCATGAAAATTTTAAGTTTATAGCTCAATTTTTGTGACAGATAAAGATTTTTGTTGATTGTGGGCGCCGCTCTTGATCAGTGAGAATGTCAACAACAGACAGAAACGGACATGTCTAAATCGACTCCAGAGACAGAGACTTCTAAATATAGAGACGGAGTGTCATGCTCTTAAATTTTGCTGGCAGAATATTTTTATTATTTTCGAGGCCCAAATAAATGTATAGAAACAAAGTTGTCGTAAAAAAGCAATATTGTTGCTCTAACTTGTGTCAACAAATGTGGCTTGTTTAAAATTTTTGAATACCAGAGACTTATTGTTTATATCAAATGTGGCTTACATATACCAGTTTTATACATATTTTAAAGAAATTTATATATTTGTTAACACTCCTCCACACCATATTACAATCTAAAAAGTTGATAAAAAGCAACTTTATAAAATATCAAGTAAAAAGAGGACACGAATCAAACCAGCAATATACCGTTTACAAACCGATCACTCTACCACCAAACCACACAACACTCTTTAAATCGACTGCTTAATTCTGCAGCTATATCATTGCACGTAGGACTTCAATAAATGGATAAATGAAAAATTAATAAATGCAAATACGGTGTTATTTGATTTTGCTGCCTTTGACCTTTTCACTTTTCGACTATTCATACATATGTATATATTTATGTAGAGTATAGAGTATATGATATGTGTATGAAAAATTTTATACACAATAATGATCTCTGACAATAATATTATGATGTATATGCTCAATATACACAACGCAAATTTTTTCTACGTGCAATGATATAGCTGCAGAATTAAGCAGTCGATTTAAAGAGTGTTGTGTGGTTTGGTGGTATAGTGATCGGTTTGTAAACGGTATATTGCTGGTTTGATTCGTGTCCTCTTTTTACTTGATATTTTATAAAGTTGCTTTTTATCAACTTTTTAGATTGTAATATGGTGTGGAGGAGTGTTAACAAATATATAAATTTCTTTAAAATATGTATAAAACTAGTATATGTAAGCCACATTTGATATAAACAATAAGTCTCTGGTATTCAAAAATTTTAAACAAGCCACATTTGTTGACACAAGTCAGAGCAACAATATTGCTTTTTTACGACAACTTTGTTTCTATACATTTATTTGGGCCTCGAAAATAATAAAATTATTCTGCCAGCAAAATTTAAGAGCATGACACTCCGTCTCTATATTTAGAAGTATCTGACTCCGTCTCTATATTTACAAGTCTCTGACCATCTATAGTATAGAGGGAGGCTCGGATTCTCTTTTTTTTCTCTCTCTCCTTCTTCTCTCTCTCAGAGAATAATAACTTTTTAAAACTTTTTAACTTCACGCATCTAAATATTTATATTAACTACTACTATTACTTACATTAATAAGAAGAAGCATCAAATTAAAAACTGGGTGTTTTTTCTTCATTTATAAAATCAACAAATATATATATAAGTAATATTTTCGTGTGTTTTTAAATAAAGAACACATTGATTAAATTTGTCTTAAAAGGATTCAAATGGAAAAATTTAGCAAACAAATGCAATAATCCAATAAATCTATAAAGAAATGTAATAGTAAAAGGAAATTTTTTTAATAAAAATTGAAACTAAAACAAAAAGTTTATATATATAAGTATAATAATTAGTGCAATTAAAAAAAAACATGGAAGCCAACGATGAGGTGGTGGAACGTCAAAAATTGGTGGATGTTGAAACCGAAGAAGATGTAACAACCAGTGCTCCCAAGTCAGTACCAACACCTGCCTCACCCGTAACTGTGCCGAAAATTAATGTAAACTTTATTTTATGTATAAAATTTTTAAATTTAATTTTTTAAATCAATACAATTAAAGGTTAAAAGTTTATCAAGCGGTGATACAACACGTAGTCGTAATTCTGCTTCCTGTTCTATAGAACGCACAACCGTTATTTCAGATAAAATGGGTGCTCGTGGTGGTGGCAGCGGCACTGGTGGCATTGGTCAAACGTCCGCCAAAGTTACCTATATTAATGAACGACGGACACGCCCCCATTTGCACGGTACTGCCGATGAACGTTTTGAATTCAAATCACGTCCTAGAAAGTTATTGAAAGGTAGGATTAATATTTATAATAGAAACAAATTAATATTTTTTTGCGACTTGGCATTATATGATATTGTTTATAAGTACATACCATTGCTGGGGTTGTCTTCTTGGTGTTCAGGAAGATGATTTTATTTGATTTTATATATATCATACATACTTTATCATACTTTATGTTATAATATTAAGTTTTTGAAATTTTGGCAATATTTAGAAAGACTTTTATTGTAACAATCATATAAAAAAGCCTTTTCTCTCTATATAATTATGACCGTTTATCTGTCAATACTTATAGGTTGAAGAAATTGAAAAAAATTTGATTTATGAACATATTCATGTATTAATGATATTAAAAAATCTGTGCGCGGCATGTACCCGATTATGCCTTTTAACTGTATATATAATCTGCACAAAATGGCGAATGCTTACTTGACTTATGAACAAATGAAGCATAAGTGTTAATTGTATTGGACTAAATAGAGATACTTATGTTTGAATGTCATTTCTAAAGAACGAAAATTAACTGTACGGAGTTTATTTGCAATAGTACTCTCATTAAGACCCTTGTCCCTATATGGATTATGTTTAGGAATATGTACTGAAAATATGTAGGGGAAGAGGGTATATTCTTTTTGATCATCCGTTTGCAACACATCGAAGGAAGCGTCGGAGACCCCACAAACCATATATATTCTTAATCAGCATGAAAAGAGAAACCGTTTGAGACATGTCCGCCCGTGTGTCCGTCTGTTGTTGGCACTCTCACGGTCGTAATTTTTGAGATATCAAATTGAAACATTGCATAATTATTCTTAGTTCAATTTCGCTATTCCGTATTGAAATTGGGCAAAATCGGTTAAGAGACACGCCCACGATAAACGAAAGTCTCAACATACCTCGAAAAAATTGTGTCTTTAAAAAATTATATATCGCACAATACTATGCCTATCAAGTTGAAATTTGGTATATATATAAGTGGTACCGTTATCCAACACTATGCAAAAAATGGGCGTGATTGAATAACGTAAACGCCTATAATAAAAAAAAACACTATTTGTTGTTTAAAAATGACCTGAATAATAGTATGTACGCAACAATTTAATGCATATTAAGTTGTAATTTAATACACATTTCAATTATTATAAAAGGTGGAGGGCATTTAAGCTTCCGTCTCAACCGAACTTTTCTATCTTGTTTAATTTTATTTTCCTTAACTTTCCCATATCATTTACATTGTAAATATTGATAAATATGAAAAAAAAATTTTAATTTTTTAAAATTAATTTTTGTTGTATTTTATAAAATTTTTTATTGTTAAATTTTTTTATGCGCTCTTTCATTCCTTCTACCCGTTCCTACATCATCTATATAAAATGTTCAATGCTGATAATGGTTGTAATTGTAAATATTATTATTATTATTGTATAATAATAATAATAATAATAATAATAATAATAATAATAATAATAATATATTTATTACAATAATAATAATAATAATAATAATAAAATAATGACTTTAGAGGATGCTAGTTATGGTGATGATGATGAAATTAAAGAAGACAATATAATTTGCATAAAAGAATTAAGCAACGAAACGTTAACGGATGACAATATTAGTGATAACAATTTACAACAACAAACTACACATTTATCATACACAACACGTGCAATGACAACGGCAATATCATTAACGGACACAATAAAATCGACTAAACAACGGTTAATAACAGTGACAGACATGATTAGCAATCAAAGTGTTGGCATTGAACAAAAAATTAATCATTATCAGCAACAACGACAACATTACGAGAATCATCAGCCATCATTACATACACAAAATACGCCAAAAATCGCCATAAATCGTTATAAAACCAATGCTGCCATAGGAATGAGTTTTAGTACTGGTTATCCCGGTTTGTTATCATCATCACAGAACACTAGCAACAATCTTAGCGGTGGTGATAAATTTCATGAACGTCCAATTAAACATCATTCTTTTGTCTCAGAGGTGCCCGATGTTAAACATATGGAACGTGCCCTCTTGGGTCTATTAAATGATTTTCATTCTGGCAAATTGAAAGCGTTTGGTAAGTTTTTATAAAAAAAATTACAACAAAGAAATGTATAGAAAATAAATTAAAATAAAATATTTTTTTATATAAAAATATTTAAGGTTCGGGTTGTACTATGGAACAAATGACCAAAATACGCGAACAACAGGAAAGTCTGGCTAAACTGCATTTCGAATTGGCCGCAGCAGAGGAAGATGCTTTGGAGAATGGTAATGATATTAATGCAGCCAAAGCTCAGGAGAATATGTTGCAATTAATGCAACGTTTGGAGGAATTATCCATTTCCATTGAACAACTACAAACCAGTCATACCGGACTCTGAGACTTATTACAAACAACGCGTACCATTCATCTGCCTGCCTTAATTATCAAATGGCAGCTACGTGTCTACAACAGTCTAATTTGTGTAAGAGGTGATGAAGTGTTTTTAATTTTTTTTTTAAGTGGGGGTCATTTCTATACTTCCGAGTGCCGATCTTTACAAAATATATATATATATATATACCTATAGTAACAACTTTTGGTTCTATGAAGGGTTAAAAGTAATGAACATATACTTTACTACACTATCTAAAACAGAGAAAAATTTTCTCTTTTATGATATTTGTTTATAAAATTGTTTAAATTTTTTACATCCTTCACATAAGATGCCCACCATCGACAAAAACCTTTATATCTGCCACAAAAATTGACCTATGAACTTGAAATTTATTATGCACATATGTATAATTATCCCCTGCAAGGATGTGCCAAAATGAGCATGGTCGGATAAGAGTTTTCTTACTTGTTTCTAACTGTCATTGATTTTGTAAAGAAATAATTCAGCAAAAAATTAAATTTTATTATGAGTTTTTTTTAAGTATATAAGTGATTATATGTATAAAATACAGATTTGTAATGTAACATTATGTAAAACGGTTCTTTTTTAATTATATATGTATGTATTGGTATTTTAAACATATTTCCAATAAAAACTTCCTAATGTTCACTCGTTATACCCTACACCTCAGTGATGAGGGTATAGTAAGATTGTTCTTCCGCTTGCAACACCCAGAAGTAGGCGTCTTGATCAGCACCAAAAACTAAGTCGATTTAGACATGTAATCCACATGAAAATTTTTAAAATCTATCGTTTATTATACCCTCCACCTTAGGGAAGAGGGTATATTTATTTTGATCATCCAGTTACAACACATCGAAGGAAGCCTCAGAGACCCCACAAACCATATGTATTCTTAATCAAAATTAAAAAAAAAATTGTTTGAGACTTGTCCGTCCGTTGGTTCGTGTGTCCGTCTGTTGTAGGCCCTCTCACGGTCGTAATTTTTTAGACATCAAATTAAAACTTCGCATACTTATTCTTAGTTCAATTTCGCTGTTCCGTATTGAAATTGGGCAAAATCGGTTAAGAGACACGCCCACAATAAACAAAACTCTCAACATACCTCGAAAAAATTGTGCATGCACGCTTTTTTGTTTGGGCATATAAACTTCACCTACTACAGACTCATATGGCAAATTTTAAAAATTGAATTCTAAAAAAAAAAAAAAGCCCAGGATCAAAATTTTCATGTGGGTTAGTCCTCATCCCAAGTAGGTTCCAATGGTATATAGCATGTGCGTGCACGCTTTTTTGTTTGGACGTATTAACTTCACCTAAAACAGCCTCATATGGCAAATAATGAAAATTGATTTTTAAATAAACAAGATAGAAAAGTTCGGTTAAGACCGAAGCTTAAATACCCTCCACCTTTTGTAATTCTCTAAAAAATAAGCTCCTATTGCCATATTTATGTATTTCATGTACTTACGCAAATAGTTTTTTTTTTAATTATAGGCGTTTGCGTTATTCAATCACGCCCATTTTTGGCACAGTGTTGGATAACGGTACCCTTTATATATGTACCAAATTTCAACTTGATAGGCATAGTATTGTGCGATATATAATTTTTTTAAGATAAAATTTTTTCGAGGTATGATGAGATTTTCGTTTATTGTGGGCGTGTCTCTTTACCGATTTCGTCCAATTTCAATACGGAACAGCGAAATTGAACTAAGAATAATTATGCAAAGTTTCAATTTGATATCTCAAAAATTACGACCGTGAGAGTGCCAACAACAGACGGACACACGGACGGACATGTCTCAAACGATTTCTCTTTTCATGCTGATTAAGAATATATATGGTTTGTGGGGTCTCCGAGGCTTCCTTCGATGTGTTGTAAACGGATGATCAAAGTGAATATACCCTCTTCCCTAAGGTGGAGGGTATAAAAATAACAAGCCACGATCAAAATTTTCATGTGGGTTAGTCCTCATCCCAAGTAGGTTCCAATGGTATATAGCATGTGCGTGCACGCCTTTTTGTTTGGGCGTATTAACTTCACCTAATACAGCCTCATATGGCAAATTTTGAAAATTGAATTAAAAAAAAAAAACAATAAATTTGAAACATTTTCATGGGGTTAGTCCTCATCTCAAGTAGGTTCCAATGCTATATAGCATGTGCGTGCACGCTTTTTTGTTTGGGTGTATTAACTTCACCTAATATGGCAAATAATGAAAATTGATTTTTAAATAAAAAATAACAACCCACGATCAAAATTTTCATGTGGGTTAGTCTTCATCCCAAGTAGGTTCCAATGGTATATAGCATGTGCGTGCACTCTTTTTTGTTTGGGCGTATTAACTTCACCTAATACAGCCTCATATGGCAAATTTTGAAAATTGAATTTAAAAAAAAAACAATAAATTTGAAACATTTTCATGGGGTTAGTCCTCATCTCAAGTAGGTTCCAATGCTATATAGCATGTGCGTGCACGCTGTTTTGTTTGGGTGTATTAACTTCACCTAATATGGCAAATAATGAAAATTGATTTTTAAATAAAAAATAACAACCCACGATCAAAATTTTCATGTGGGTTAGTCCTCATCCCAAGTAGGTCCCAATGGTATATTGTAATGTTCATGTAATATTTATGTAATGATTTATGGGTTAAGGGCAAAGGATCGCCATGTTATAATTTGTTTTTATGTTATGTAAAAGTTTTATATTGGATTATTTAGAATACTCACATTTGCTTAGAAAGCAAAGACCACTAGCGTAGAATGCTATGAGTGGGTGAGTATCCTTTTTATTAGTTTATTTTTATAGATACTTACAATTGCTCCATTAGAGCAAAATCCAGTAGCAATTATTTGCTATGTCTGGGTAAGTAACTATTTATATGATTTTATATAGATCAATCAATGTTCAACTACCTTTAAGATTATTTTATTGATTGATAACTAATTGTACATTTTGTTCAACTTATATACTAATTTTACTTATGAGTATGACCTACTAACTTATTTACCTACTTACTTACAAATTGTAAAAAAAGAAAATAATGCTTAGCCTTGAAAATATTGAACTTAAAAATAATGCTTATTACGCTTAACAAATATAATGCTTACAATGCTAAATATTTATTACACTGAAAATGTGTAGTACAGTGAGTTATATTAAAATGGTATAGTACACTACACCCTTACCCTAAAAAAAAAAAAAATTTTTTTTTATAGAAAGAAAAAAAAAAAATTTTTCTGTGTTCATTACATATTTTGTATAAGATTAATTTGTTTTATACGGTTTCAACTCATTATTGTTTACTTCTTTAAGTAAATTATTAATTTCTACAACTGAATTTACTCCATTCTTAGATATTATTTTATAAGGTCCTACGTATGGTTTTTGATACTTTCTTCTATTCCTATTCCTTAATAAAACAAAATCACCTATATTTAAATTTAAAGGGTTGCTGTCTTTAATGTTACTGTTTAAAGTACGTTTGCGTTTTTCTAATTCTATTAGCTTTTTGGCTCTTTTTTGGGAATACTGGAGTCTGACTTTTAATTCATTGGAGTAATCCTCAAGATTGTAGATTTTTTCGTTCGACATAAAATTATCACTTGGCAAACATGGTATTTTTCCAAATACTAATTCAAACGGCGTATAGTTCGTTGTCACATGTGGTGTAGTATTGTATGCAAAAGAGTAATAGGGTATCCATTTGTCCCAATTTTCATCTTCCGTAAATGATAACATATATTCATTTAACACTCGGTGGTTACGTTCTACTATTCCTAACGTTTCGTGATGGTACGGGGTTGAGAAGATCTGTTGGATTTTTAGGAGTTCGCATATGCTTTTTAGAAGCTCATTTGTAAACTCTGTACCTCTATCGGATTTTAAGACTTTGAAGTGACCATATTTTAGAATAAGTTGTTCGACAATTGTTTGAGAAATTGTTTTTGCGTCTTTACTAGGTATTGGAAATGCGATTACATATTTTGTTAGTGCGCATTGCATCGTTAGAATATACCTGAATCCATTTGAAATCCTTAGGGGTCCTACTGTATCTATCTCAACTATTTCGAAACTGCTGTTTGGCGTTACAGTAATAGTTTATGGTTCTTTAGTATGTCGTATCTGTTTATTTTCTTGACAATTTGTGCAGTTGTTAACAAATTTTTTGACCATTTTGTTCATGTTTTTCGAGACATATCTTTGTTTTAATTTTAAAAGAGTTTTTCTGATACCTAAATGTCCTCCTAGTGGACTGTTATGAAATTCGTCAATTAATTTATATTGTATCACTTTATCTGTTATTCTCTGAGGGTCTTTATATAATATAATATTTAATAATTGTCCTTTTTTATTTTTCTTTTGTTGCAACTTGTTGAATTTTTCTTTAAAAGCATTCTCAGTTATGAACTTGAATATCATATCATTCTTGTTCAATGCTACATTAAATATCTTTAATTTTTCTAATTGTGATGTCAGCTTCTCCATAATCGAATCTAAATTCGGAGGATTATCACTGCACCTTATTATTATATTTTTACTTTCTGTGTGTATTTTAACATTATTTTTTCTTGTAATGTTTTCAATACATTCAAATTTTATTTTTCTTAAGTTATTAATGTCAGAAATAGATGTGCAATCCCATATATGAAGTTAATCAGACTTCTGGGGAGTTGAACTATTCTGATTTTTCATATCGTTAGCTAACTCAATATTTTTCAATTTTTGCCCTCTGGTTACAACTTTTATTTGTCTTGGTATCATATCTTTTAGAGTGTCTGAATCTTTCTTTATTCTTGATAATGCATCAGCATTTGTATTGTTTGAACCCTTTTTATATACTATTTCAAAGTCGTAGTCAGATAACTCCATTCTTATCCTTGTCATTCTAGATGAAGGATTATTATGTGTAAATAATGATATTAATGGTCTGTGATCAGTGACTACTATGAATTTTCTTCCAAATAGGTAGGGTCTGAAAAATTTTATTCCCCAATATATTGCCAATAATTCTTTTTCTATAACTGATTTATTGATGTCGTGTTTAGATAATGTCGTACTGGCATAAGAAATTGGTAAATCATATCCAATTTCTCCTTGGGAGAGAATTGCTCCTAGAGCAAAATCAGATGCGTCTGTAGTTAAGACAAACGTTTTGTTAAAGTCCGGGTATTGTAATATTGATGGATTCATAAGTTTATTTGACGTCTGTTATTGTCATTTTGTCTTAAATTATTTTGGTTTTGTTTGAAACTGTTTCTATGTAGTGTCGCTTCTAAGGAAATCTTACAACTTCTAATTTAATTATACACTTAGAATTTATGGTGCCTACTCTATTTTCTACGTATATTAATACTAAACAGAAGAGTGAGTGACGAGTGGATGAATGTATAAAATTAAACAAACTTAAGCACTAGAAATCAGAGACGCGCGCCTTACGCTCCCAGTCACCGTAGCGGGTGGGTTCAGGGCCGGAAGGTCCACCAATTTCGCCTGTGTGGGGTTGGTGTTGTTGGGCCAGGGGCTTACGGCAAACGGTATCTTAGTTCTCAGCTTCTTTTGCAATTCAATAAATCGGGTACTTTTGGCCTTCAATTGGCCTTGCACTTGCTGGCACATCGTGGAAGTAGAGAAACAGGCCACTTGTTTGGTCACTCGCGGCATTAGCCATCGGCTTTGTTTAGCAATATTGGCCATTTTATTTTATTTTTTAAATTTTGTGTCCTCTATTATGGCAATAAATTAGGCAGTATCGTGATAGGATCGAAAATTTATCAGAATCATAGTTTGCAGGGTCAAAAAAATTTGTCAGGATCGTGATCGGGAGGATCAAAAATTTTGTTTCAGGTTCATCGTAGTCGGCAGGATCAAAAATTTTTGATTCAGGATCGTGGTCGGCAGGATCAAAAAATTTTGCTTCAGGATCGTGGTCGGCAGGATCGCCATGTAATGTTCATGTAATATTTATGTAATGATTTATGGGTTAAGGGCAAAGGATCGCCATGTTATAATTTGTTTTTATGTTATGTAAAAGTTTTATATTGGATTATTTAGAATACTCACATTTGCTTAGAAAGCAAAGACCACTAGCGTAGAATGCTATGAGTGGGTGAGTATCCTTTTTATTAGTTTATTTTTATAGATACTTACAATTGCTCCATTAGAGCAAAATCCAGTAGCAATTATTTGCTATGTCTGGGTAAGTAACTATTTATATGATTTTATATAGATCAATCAATGTTCAACTACCTTTAAGATTATTTTATTGATTGATAACTAATTGTACATTTTGTTCAACTTATATACTAATTTTACTTATGAGTATGACCTACTAACTTATTTACCTACTTACTTACAAATTGTAAAAAAAGAAAATAATGCTTAGCCTTGAAAATATTGAACTTAAAAATAATGCTTATTACGCTTAACAAATATAATGCTTACAATGCTAAATATTTATTACACTGAAATTGTGTAGAACAGTGAGTTATATTAAAATGGTATAGTACACTACAATATAGCATGTGCGTGCACGCTTTTTTGTTTGGGCGTATTAACTTCACCTAATACAGCCTCATATGGCAAATTTTGAAAATTGAATTTAAAAAAAAAAACAATAAATTTGAAACATTTTCATGGGGTTAGTCCTCATCTCAAGTAGGTTCCAATGCTATATAGCATGTGCGTGCACGCTTTTTTGTTTGGGTGTATTAACTTCACATAATATGGCAAATAATGAAAATTGATTTTTAAATAAAAAGTAGGTCCCAATGGTGTAAAGCATGTGCGTGCACGCTTTTTTGTTTGGGCGTATTAACTTCACCTAATACAGCCTCTTATGGCAAATTTTGAAAATTGAATTTAAAAAAAAAAGCAATAAATTTGAAACATTTTCATGGGGTTAGTCCTCATCTCAAGTAGGTTCCAATGCTATATAGCATGTGCGTGCACGCTGTTTTGTTTGGGTGTATTAACTTCACCTAATATGGCAAATAATGAAAATTGATTTTTAAATAAAAAGTAGGTCCCAATGGTGTAAAGCATGTGCGTGCACGCCTTTTTGTTTGGGCGTATTAACTTCACCTAATACAGCCTCTTATGGCAAATTTTGAAAATTGAATTTAAAAAAAACAACAATAAATTTGAAACATTTTCATGGGGTTAGTCCTCATCTCAAGTAGGTTCCAATGCTATATAGCATGTACGTGCACGCTGTTTTGTTTGGGTGTATTAACTTCACCTAATATGGCAAAAAAATGAAAATTGATTTTTAAATAAAAAATAATAACCCACGATCAAAATTTTCATGTGGGTTAGTCCTCATCTCAAGTAGGTTCCAATGCTATATAGCATGTGCGTGCACGCTTTTTTGTTTGGGCGTATTAACTTCACCTAATACAGCCTCTTATGGCAAATTTTGAAAATTGAATTTAAAAAAAAAAGCAATAAATTTGAAACATTTTCATGGGGTTAGTCCTCATCTCAAGTAGGTTCCAATGCTATATAGCATGTGCGTGCACGCTGTTTTGTTTGGGTGTATTAACTTCACCTAATATGGCAAATAATGAAAATTGATTTTTAAATAAAAAATAATAACCCACGATCAAAATTTTCATGTGGGTTAGTCCTCATCTCAAGTAGGTTCCAATTCTATATAGCATGTGCGTGCACGCTTTTTTGTTTGGGCGTATTAACTTCACCTAATACAGCCTCTTATGGCAAATTTTGAAAATTGAATTTAAAAAAAAAAGCAATAAATTTGAAACATTTTCATGGGGTTAGTCCTCATCTCAAGTAGGTTCCAATGCTATATAGCATGTGCGTGCACGCTGTTTTGTTTGGGTGTATTAACTTCACATAATATGGCAAAAAATGAAAATTGATTTTTAAATAAAAAATAACAACCCACGATCAAAATTTTCATGTGGGTTAGTCCTCATCCCAAGTAGGTCCCAATGGTATATAGCATGTGCGTGCACGCTTTTTTGTTTGGGCGTATTAACTTCACCTAATAAAACCTCATATGGCAAATTTTGAAAATTGAATTTAAAAAAAACAACAATAAATTTGAAACATTTTCATGGGGTTAGTCCTCATCTCAAGTAGGTTCCATGTGCGTGCACGCTGTTTTGTTTGGGTGCATTAACTTCACCTAATATGGCAAATAATGAAAATTGATTTTTAAATAAAAAATAACAACCCACGATCAAAATTTTCATGTGGGTTAGTCCTCATCCCAAGTAGGTCCCAATGGTATATAGCATGTGCGTGCACGCTTTTTTGTTTGGGCGTATTAACTTCACCTAATACAGCCTCATATGGCAAATTTTGAAAATTGAATTTAAAAAAAAAACAATAAATTTGAAACATTTTCATGGGGTTAGTCCTCATCTCAAGTAGGTTCCAATGCTATATAGCATGTGCGTGCACGCTGTTTTGTTTGGGTGCATTAACTTCACCTAATATGGCAAATAATGAAAATTGATTTTTAAATAAAAAATAACAACCCACGATCAAAATTTTCATGTGGGTTAGTCCTCATCCCAAGTAGGTCCCAATGGTATATAGCATGTGCGTGCACGCTTTTTTGTTTGGGCGTATTAACTTCACCTAATACAGCCTCATATGGCAAATTTTGAAATTTGAATTTAAAAAAAAAAAACAATAAATTTGCAACATTTTCATGGGGTTAGTCCTCATCTCAAGTAGGTTCCAATGCTATATAGCATGTGCGTGCACGCTTTTTTGTTTGGGTGTATTAACTTCACCTAATATGGCAAATAATGAAAATTGATTTTTAAATAAAAAATAACAACCCACGATCAAAATTTTCATGTGGGTTAGTCCTCATCCCAAGTAGGTCCCAATAGTATATAGCATGTGCGTGCACGCTTTTTTGTTTGGTCGTATTAACTTCACCTAATAAAACCTCATATGGCAAATTTTGAAAATTGAATTTAAAAAAAAAACAATAAATTTGAAACATTTTCATGGGGTTAGTCCTCATCTCAAGTAGGTTCCAATGCTATATAGCATGTGCGTGCACGCTGTTTTGTTTGGGTGCATTAACTTCACCTAATATGGCAAATAATGAAAATTGATTTTTAAATAAAAAATAACAACCCACGATCAAAATTTTCATGTGGGTTAGTCCTCATCCCAAGTAGGTCCCAATGGTATATAGCATGTGCGTGCACGCTTTTTTGTTTGGGCGTATTAACTTCACCTAATAAAACCTCATATGGCAAATTTTGAAAATTGAATTTAAAAAAAACAACAATAAATTTGAAACATTTTCATGGGGTTAGTCCTCATCTCAAGTAGGTTCCATGTGCGTGCACGCTGTTTTGTTTGGGTGCATTAACTTCACCTAATATGGCAAATAATGAAAATTGATTTTTAAATAAAAAATAACAACCCACGATCAAAATTTTCATGTGGGTTAGTCCTCATCCCAAGTAGGTCCCAATGGTATATAGCATGTGCGTGCACGCTTTTTTGTTTGGGCGTATTAACTTCACCTAATAAAACCTCATATGGCAAATTTTGAAAATTGAATTTAAAAAAAACAACAATAAATTTGAAACATTTTCATGGGGTTAGTCCTCATCTCAAGTAGGTTCCATGTGCGTGCACGCTGTTTTGTTTGGGTGCATTAACTTCACCTAATATGGCAAATAATGAAAATTGATTTTTAAATAAAAAATAACAACCCACGATCAAAATTTTCATGTGGGTTAGTCCTCATCCCAAGTAGGTCCCAATGGTATATAGCATGTGCGTGCACGCTTTTTTGTTTGGGCGTATTAACTTCACCTAATACAGCCTCATATGGCAAATTTTGAAAATTGAATTTAAAAAAAAAACAATAAATTTGAAACATTTTCATGGGGTTAGTCCTCATCTCAAGTAGGTTCCAATGCTATATAGCATGTGCGTGCACGTTGTTTTGTTTGGGTGCATTAACTTCACCTAATATGGCAAATAATGAAAATTGATTTTTAAATAAAAAATAACAACCCACGATCAAAATTTTCATGTGGGTTAGTCCTCATCCCAAGTAGGTCCCAATAGTATATAGCATGTGCGTGCACGCTTTTTTGTTTGGTCGTATTAACTTCACCTAATAAAACCTCATATGGCAAATTTTGAAAATTGAATTTAAAAAAAAACAATAAATTTGAAACATTTTCATGGGGTTAGTCCTCATCTCAAGTAGGTTCCATGTGCGTGCACGCTGTTTTGTTTGGGTGCATTAACTTCACCTAATATGGCAAATAATGAAAATTGATTTTTAAATAAAAAATAACAACCCACGATCAAAATTTTCATGTGGGTTAGTCCTCATCCCAAGTAGATCCCAATGGTATATAGCATGTGCGTGCACGCTTTTTTGTTTGGTCGTATTAACTTCACCTAATAAAACCTCATATGGCAAATTTTGAAAATTGAATTTAAAAAAAACAACAATAAATTTGAAACATTTTCATGGCGTTAGTCCTCATCTCAAGTAGGTTCCATGTGCGTGCACGCTGTTTTGTTTGGGTGCATTAACTTCACCTAATATGGCAAATAATGAAAATTGATTTTTAAATAAAAAATAACAACCCACGATCAAAATTTTCATGTGGGTTAGTCCTCATCCCAAGTAGGTCCCAATGGTATATAGCATGTGCGTGCACGCTTTTTTGTTTGGTCGTATTAACTTCACCTAATAAAACCTCATATGGCAAATTTTGAAAATTGAATTTAAAAAAAACAACAATAAATTTGAAACATTTTCATGGGGTTAGTCCCCATCTCAAGTAGGTTCCAATGCTATATAGCATGTGCGTGCACGCTTTTTTGTTTGGTCGTATTAACTTCACCTAATAAAACCTCATATGGCAAATTTTGAAAATTGAATTTAAAAAAAAACAACAATAAATTTGAAACATTTTCATGGGGTTAGTCCTCATCTCAAGTAGGTTCCAATGCTATATAGCATGTGCGTGCACGCTTTTTTGTTTGGTCGTATTAACTTCACCTAATAAAACCTCATATGGCAAATTTTGAAAATTGAATTTAAAAAAAAAAACAATAAATTTGAAAAATTTTCATGGGGTTAGTCCTCATCTAAAGTAGGTTCCAATGCTATATAGCATGTGCGTGCACGCTGTTTTGTTTGGGTGTATTAACTTCACCTAATATGGCAAATAATGAAAATTGATTTTTAAATAAAAAATAACAACCCACGATCAAAATTTTCATGTGGGTTAGTCCTCATCTAAAGTAGGTCCCAATGGTATATAGCATGTGCGTGCACGCTTTTTTGTTTGGTCGTATTAACTTCACCTAATAAAACCTCATATGGCAAATTTTGAAAATTGAATTTAAAAAAAACAACAATAAATTTGAAACATTTTCATGGGGTTAGTCCCCATCTCAAGTAGGTTCCAATGCTATATAGCATGTGCGTGCACGCTTTTTTGTTTGGTCGTATTAACTTCACCTAATAAAACCTCATATGGCAAATTTTGAAAATTGAATTTAAAAAAAACAACAATAAATTTGAAACATTTTCATGGGGTTAGTCCTCATCTCAAGTAGGTTCCAATGCTATATAGCATGTGCGTGCACGCTTTTTTGTTTGGGTGTATTAACTTCACCTAATATGGCAAATAATGAAAATTGATTTTTAAATAAAAAATAACAACCCACGATCAAAATTTTCATGTGGGTTAGTCCTCATCCCAAGTAGGTCCCAATGGTATATAGCATGTGCGTGCACGCTTTTTTGTTTGGGCGTATTAACTTCACCTAATACAGCCTCATATGGCAAATTTTGAAAATTGAATTTAAAAAAAAACAATAAATTTGAAACATTTTCATGGGGTTAGTCCTCATCTCAAGTAGGTTCCATGTGCGTGCACGCTGTTTTGTTTGGGTGCATTAACTTCACCTAATATGGCAAATAATGAAAATTGATTTTTAAATAAAAAATAACAACCCACGATCAAAATTTTCATGTGGGTTAGTCCTCATCCCAAGTAGGTCCCAATGGTATATAGCATGTGCGTGCACGCTTTTTTGTTTGGGCGTATTAACTTCACCTAATACAGCCTCATATGGCAAATTTTGAAAAAAAAAACAATAAATTTGAAACATTTTCATGGGGTTAGTCCTCATCTCAAGTAGGTTCCAATGCTATATAGCATGTGCGTGCACGCTGTTTTGTTTGGGTGCATTAACTTCACCTAATATGGCAAATAATGAAAATTGATTTTTAAATAAAAAATAACAACCCACGATCAAAATTTTCATGTGGGTTAGTCCTCATCCCAAGTAGGTCCCAATGGTATATAGCATGTGCGTGCACGCTTTTTTGTTTGGTCGTATTAACTTCACCTAATAAAACCTCATATGGCAAATTTTGAAAATTGAATTTAAAAAAAACAACAATAAATTTGAAACATTTTCATGGGGTTAGTCCCCATCTCAAGTAGGTTCCAATGCTATATAGCATGTGCGTGCACGCTTTTTTGTTTGGTCGTATTAACTTCACCTAATAAAACCTCATATGGCAAATTTTGAAAATTGAATTTAAAAAAAAACAACAATAAATTTGAAACATTTTCATGGGGTTAGTCCTCATCTCAAGTAGGTTCCAATGCTATATAGCATGTGCGTGCACGCTTTTTTGTTTGGTCGTATTAACTTCACCTAATAAAACCTCATATGGCAAATTTTGAAAATTGAATTTAAAAAAAAAAACAATAAATTTGAAAAATTTTCATGGGGTTAGTCCTCATCTAAAGTAGGTTCCAATGCTATATAGCATGTGCGTGCACGCTGTTTTGTTTGGGTGTATTAACTTCACCTAATATGGCAAATAATGAAAATTGATTTTTAAATAAAAAATAACAACCCACGATCAAAATTTTCATGTGGGTTAGTCCTCATCTAAAGTAGGTCCCAATGGTATATAGCATGTGCGTGCACGCTTTTTTGTTTGGTCGTATTAACTTCACCTAATAAAACCTCATATGGCAAATTTTGAAAATTGAATTTAAAAAAAACAACAATAAATTTGAAACATTTTCATGGGGTTAGTCCCCATCTCAAGTAGGTTCCAATGCTATATAGCATGTGCGTGCACGCTTTTTTGTTTGGTCGTATTAACTTCACCTAATAAAACCTCATATGGCAAATTTTGAAAATTGAATTTAAAAAAAACAACAATAAATTTGAAACATTTTCATGGGGTTAGTCCTCATCTCAAGTAGGTTCCAATGCTATATAGCATGTGCGTGCACGCTTTTTTGTTTGGGTGTATTAACTTCACCTAATATGGCAAATAATGAAAATTGATTTTTAAATAAAAAATAACAACCCACGATCAAAATTTTCATGTGGGTTAGTCCTCATCCCAAGTAGGTCCCAATGGTATATAGCATGTGCGTGCACGCTTTTTTGTTTGGGCGTATTAACTTCACCTAATACAGCCTCATATGGCAAATTTTGAAAATTGAATTTAAAAAAAAAAACAATAAATTTGAAAAATTTTCATGGGGTTAGTCCTCATCTCAAGTAGGTTCCATGTGCGTGCACGCTGTTTTGTTTGGGTGCATTAACTTCACCTAATATGGCAAATAATGAAAATTGATTTTTAAATAAAAAATAACAACCCACGATCAAAATTTTCATGTGGGTTAGTCCTCATCCCAAGTAGGTCCCAATGGTATATAGCATGTGCGTGCACGCTTTTTTGTTTGGGCGTATTAACTTCACCTAATACAGCCTCATATGGCAAATTTTGAAAATTGAATTTAAAAAAAAACAATAAATTTGAAAAATTTTCATGGGGTTAGTCCTCATCTAAAGTAGGTTCCAATGCTATATAGCATGTGCGTGCACGCTGTTTTGTTTGGGTGTATTAACTTCACCTAATATGGCAAATAATGAAAATTGATTTTTAAATAAAAAATAACAACCCACGATCAAAATTTTCATGTGGGTTAGTCCTCATCCCAAGTAGGTCCCAATGGTATATAGCATGTGCGTGCACGCTTTTTTGTTTGGGCGTATTAACTTCACCTAATACAGCCTCATATGGCAAATTTTGAAAATTGAATTTAAAAAAAAAACAATAAATTTGAAACATTTTCATGGGGTTAGTCCTCATCTCAAGTAGGTTCCAATGCTATATAGCATGTGCGTGCACGCTGTTTTGTTTGGGTGTATTAACTTCACCTAATATGGCAAATAATGAAAATTGATTTTTAAATAAAAAATAACAACCCACGATCAAAATTTTCATGTGGGTTAGTCCTCATCCCAAGTAGGTATATAGCATGTGCGTGCACGCTTTTTTGTTTGGGCGTATTAACTTCACCTAATACAGCCTCATATGGCAAATTTTGAAAATTGAATTTAAAAAAAAAACAATAAATTTGAAACATTTTCATGGGGTTAGTCCTCATCTCAAGTAGGTTCCAATGCTATATAGCATGTGCGTGCACGCTTTTTTGTTTGGGTGTATTAACTTCACCTAATATGGCAAATAATGAAGATTGATTTTTAAATAAAAAATAACAACCCACGATCAAAATTTTCATGTGGGTTAGTCCTCATCCCAAGTAGGTATATAGCATGTGCGTGCACGCTTTTTTGTTTGGGCGTATTAACTTCACCTAATACAGCCTCATATGGCAAATTTTGAAAATTGAATTTAAAAAAAAAACAATAAATTTGAAACATTTTCATGGGGTTAGTCCTCATCTCAAGTAGGTCCCAATGGTATATAGCATGTGCGTGCACGCTTTTTTGTTTGGGCGTATTAACTTCACCTAATACAGCCTCATATGGCAAATTTTGAAAATTGAATTTAAAAAAAACAACAATAAATTTGAAAAATTTTCATGGGGTTAGTCCTCATCTAAAGTAGGTTCCATGTGCGTGCACGCTGTTTTGTTTGGGTGCATTAACTTCACCTAATATGGCAAATAATGAAAATTGATTTTTAAATAAAAAATAACAACCCACGATCAAAATTTTCATGTGGGTTAGTCCTCATCCCAAGTAGGTCCCAATGGTATATAGCATGTGCGTGCACGCTTTTTTGTTTGGTCGTATTAACTTCACCTAATACAGCCTCATATGGCAAATTTTGAAAATTGAATTTAAAAAAAAAAAACAATAAATTTGAAACATTTTCATGGGGTTAGTCCTTATCTCAAGTAGGTTCCAATGCTATATAGCATGTGCGTGCACGCTTTTTTGTTTGGGTGTATTAACTTCACCTAATATGGCAAATAATGAAAATTGATTTTTAAATAAAAATTAACAACCCACGATCAAAATTTTCATGTGGGTTAGTCCTCATCCCAAGTAGGTCCCAATGGTATATAGCATGTGCGTGCACGCTTTTTTGTTTGGTCGTATTAACTTCACCTAATAAAACCTCATATGGCAAATTTTGAAAATTGAATTTAAAAAAAACAACAATAAATTTGAAACATTTTCATGGGGTTAGTCCTCATCCCAAGTAGGTCCCAATGGTATATAGCATGTGCGTGCACGCTTTTTTGTTTGGGCGTATTAACTTCACCTAATACAGCCTCATATGGCAAATTTTGAAAATTGAATTTAAAAAAAAAACAATAAATTTGAAACATTTTCATGGGGTTAGTCCTCATCTCAAGTAGGTTCCAATGCTATATAGCACGTGCGTGCACGCTTTTTTGTTTGGGTGTATTAACTTCACCTAATATGGCAAATAATGAAAATTGATTTTTAAATAAAAAATAACAACCCACGATCAAAATTTTCATGTGGGTTAGTCCTCAAGTAGGTCCCAATGGTATATAGCATGTGCGTGCACGCTTTTTTGTTTGGGCGTATTAACTTCACCTAATACAGCCTCATATGGCAAATTTTGAAAATTGAATTTAAAAAAAAAAACAATAAATTTGAAACATTTTCATGGGGTTAGTCCTCATCTCAAGTAGGTTCCAATGCTATATAGCATGTGCGTGCACGCTGTTTTGTTTGGGTGTATTAACTTCACCTAATATGGCAAATAATGAAAATTGATTTTTAAATAAAAAATAACAACCCACGATCAAAATTTTCATGTGGGTTAGTCCTCATCCCAAGTAGGTCCCAATGGTATATAGCATGTGCGTGCACGCTTTTTTGTTTGGTCGTATTAACTTCACCTAATAAAACCTCATATGGCAAATTTTGAAAATTGAATTTAAAAAAAACAACAATAAATTTGAAACATTTTCATGGGGTTAGTCCTCATCTCAAGTAGGTTCCATGTGCGTGCACGCTGTTTTGTTTGGGTGCATTAACTTCACCTAATATGGCAAATAATGAAAATTGATTTTTAAATAAAAAATAACAACCCACGATCAACATTTTCATGTGGGTTAGTCCTCATCCCAAGTAGGTCCCAATGGTATATAGCATGTGCGTGCACGCTTTTTTGTTTGGGCGTATTAACTTCACCTAATACAGCCTCATATGGCAAATTTTGAAAATTGAATTTAAAAAAAAAACAATAAATTTGAAACATTTTCATGGGGTTAGTCCTCATCTCAAGTAGGTTCCAATGCTATATAGCATGTGCGTGCACGCTGTTTTGTTTGGGTGTATTAACTTCACCTAATATGGCAAATAATGAAAATTGATTTTTAAATAAAAAATAACAACCCACGATCAAAATTTTCATGTGGGTTAGTCCTCATCCCAAGTAGGTCCCAATGGTATATAGCATGTGCGTGCACGCTTTTTTGTTTGGTCGTATTAACTTCACCTAATAAAACCTCATATGGCAAATTTTGAAAATTGAATTTAAAAAAAACAACAATAAATTTGAAACATTTTCATGGGGTTAGTCCTCATCTCAAGTAGGTTCCATGTGCGTGCACGCTGTTTTGTTTGGGTGCATTAACTTCACCTAATATGGCAAATAATGAAAATTGATTTTTAAATAAAAAATAACAACCCACGATCAAAATTTTCATGTGGGTTAGTCCTCATCCCAAGTAGGTCCCAATGGTATATAGCATGTGCGTGCACGCTTTTTTGTTTGGTCGTATTAACTTCACCTAATAAAACCTCATATGGCAAATTTTGAAAATTGAATTTAAAAAAAACAACAATAAATTTGAAACATTTTCATGGGGTTAGTCCTCATCTCAAGTAGGTTCCATGTGCGTGCACGCTGTTTTGTTTGGGTGCATTAACTTCACCTAATATGGCAAATAATGAAAATTGATTTTTAAATAAAAAATAACAACCCACGATCAAAATTTTCATGTGGGTTAGTCCTCATCCCAAGTAGGTCCCAATGGTATATAGCATGTGCGTACACGCTTTTTTGTTTGGGCGTATTAACTTCACCTAATACAGCCTCATATGGCAAATTTTGAAAATTGAATTTAAAAAAAACAACAATAAATTTGAAAAATTTTCATGGGGTTAGTCCTCATCCCAAGTAGGTCCCAATGGTATATAGCATGTGCGTGCACGCTTTTTTGTTTGGGCGTATTAACTTCACCTAATACAGCCTCATATGGCAAATTTTGAAAGTTGAATTTAAAAAAAAAACAATAAATTTGAAACATTTTCATGGGGTTAGTCCTCATCTCAAGTAGGTTCCAATGCTATATAACATGTGCGTGCACGCTTTTTTGTTTGGGTGTATTAACTTCACCTAATATGGCAAATAATGAAAATTGATTTTTAAATAAAAAATAACAACCCACGATCAAAATTTTCATGTGGGTTAGTCCTCATCCCAAGTAGGTCCCAATGGTATATAGCATGTGCGTGCACGCTTTTTTGTTTGGTCGTATTAACTTCACCTAATAAAACTTCATATGGCAAATTTTGAAAATTGAATTTAAAAAAAACAACAATAAATTTGAAACATTTTCATGGGGTTAGTCCTCATCTCAAGTAGGTTCCATGTGCGTGCACGCTGTTTTGTTTGGGTGCATTAACTTCACCTAATATGGCAAATAATGAAAATTGATTTTTAAATAAAAAATAACAACCCACGATCAAAATTTTCATGTGGGTTAGTCCTCATCCCAAGTAGGTCCCAATGGTATATAGCATGTGCGTGCACGCTTTTTTGTTTGGGCGTATTAACTTCACCTAATACAGCCTCATATGGCAAATTTTGAAAATTGAATTTAAAAAAAAACAATAAATTTGAAAAATTTTCATGGGGTTAGTCCTCATCTAAAGTAGGTTCCAATGCTATATAGCATGTGCGTGCACGCTGTTTTGTTTGGGTGTATTAACTTCACCTAATATGGCAAATAATGAAAATTGATTTTTAAATAAAAAATAACAACCCACGATCAAAATTTTCATGTGGGTTAGTCCTCATCCCAAGTAGGTCCCAATGGTATATAGCATGTGCGTGCACGCTTTTTTGTTTGGTCGTATTAACTTCACCTAATAAAACCTCATATGGCAAATTTTGAAAATTGAATTTAAAAAAAACAACAATAAATTTGAAACATTTTCATGGGGTTAGTCCTCATCTCAAGTAGGTTCCATGTGCGTGCACGCTGTTTTGTTTGGGTGCATTAACTTCACCTAATATGGCAAATAATGAAAATTGATTTTTAAATAAAAAATAACAACCCACGATCAAAATTTTCATGTGGGTTAGTCCTCATCCCAAGTAGGTCCCAATGGTATATAGCATGTGCGTGCACGCTTTTTTGTTTGGTTGTATTAACTTCACCTAATAAAACCTCATATAGCAAATTTTGAAAATTGAATTTAAAAAAAACAACAATAAATTTGAAACATTTTCATGGGGTTAGTCCTCATCTCAAGTAGGTTCCATGTGCGTGCACGCTGTTTTGTTTGGGTGCATTAACTTCACCTAATATGGCAAATAATGAAAATTGATTTTTAAATAAAAAATAACAACCCACGATCAAAATTTTCATGTGGGTTAGTCCTCATCCCAAGTAGGTCCCAATGGTATATAGCATGTGCGTGCACGCTTTTTTGTTTGGGCGTATTAACTTCACCTAATACAGCCTCATATGGCAAATTTTGAAAATTGAATTTAAAAAAAAACAATAAATTTGAAAAATTTTCATGGGGTTAGTCCTCATCTAAAGTAGGTTCCAATGCTATATAGCATGTGCGTGCACGCTGTTTTGTTTGGGTGTATTAACTTCACCTAATATGGCAAATAATGAAAATTGATTTTTAAATAAAAAATAACAACCCACGATCAAAATTTTCATGTGGGTTAGTCCTCATCCCAAGTAGGTCCCAATGGTATATAGCATGTGCGTGCACGCTTTTTTGTTTGGTCGTATTAACTTCACCTAATAAAACCTCATATGGCAAATTTTGAAAATTGAATTTAAAAAAAACAACAATAAATTTGAAACATTTTCATGGGGTTAGTCCTCATCTCAAGTAGGTTCCATGTGCGTGCACGCTGTTTTGTTTGGGTGCATTAACTTCACCTAATATGGCAAATAATGAAAATTGATTTTTAAATAAAAAATAACAACCCACGATCAAAATTTTCATGTGGGTTAGTCCTCATCCCAAGTAGGTCCCAATGGTATATAGCATGTGCGTGCACGCTTTTTTGTTTGGGCGTATTAACTTCACCTAATACAGCCTCATATGGCAAATTTTGAAAATTGAATTTAAAAAAAAACAATAAATTTGAAAAATTTTCATGGGGTTAGTCCTCATCTAAAGTAGGTTCCAATGCTATATAGCATGTGCGTGCACGCTGTTTTGTTTGGGTGTATTAACTTCACCTAATATGGCAAATAATGAAAATTGATTTTTAAATAAAAAATAACAACCCACGATCAAAATTTTCATGTGGGTTAGTCCTCATCCCAAGTAGGTCCCAATGGTATATAGCATGTGCGTGCACGCTTTTTTGTTTGGTCGTATTAACTTCACCTAATAAAACCTCATATGGCAAATTTTGAAAATTGAATTTAAAAAAAACAACAATAAATTTGAAACATTTTCATGGGGTTAGTCCTCATCTCAAGTAGGTTCCATGTGCGTGCACGCTGTTTTGTTTGGGTGCATTAACTTCACCTAATATGGCAAATAATGAAAATTGATTTTTAAATAAAAAATAACAACCCACGATCAAAATTTTCATGTGGGTTAGTCCTCATCCCAAGTAGGTCCCAATGGTATATAGCATGTGCGTGCACGCTTTTTTGTTTGGGCGTATTAACTTCACCTAATACAGCCTCATATGGCAAATTTTGAAAATTGAATTTAAAAAAAAACAATAAATTTGAAAAATTTTCATGGGGTTAGTCCTCATCTAAAGTAGGTTCCAATGCTATATAGCATGTGCGTGCACGCTGTTTTGTTTGGGTGTATTAACTTCACCTAATATGGCAAATAATGAAAATTGATTTTTAAATAAAAAATAACAACCCACGATCAAAATTTTCATGTGGGTTAGTCCTCATCCCAAGTAGGTCCCAATGGTATATAGCATGTGCGTGCACGCTTTTTTGTTTGGGCGTATTAACTTCACCTAATATGGCAAATAATGAAAATTGATTTTTAAATAAAAAATAACAACCCACGATCAAAATTTTCATGTGGGTTAGTCCTCATCCCAAGTAGGTCCCAATGGTATATAGCATGTGCGTGCACGATTTTTTGTTTGGTCGTATTAACTTCACCTAATAAAACCTCATATGGCAAATTTTGAAAATTGAATTTAAAAAAAACAACAATAAATTTGAAACATTTTCATGGGGTTAGTCCTCATCTCAAGTAGGTTCCATGTGCGTGCACGCTGTTTTGTTTGGGTGCATTAACTTCACCTAATATGGCAAATAATGAAAATTGATTTTTAAATAAAAAATAACAACCCACGATCAAAATTTTCATGTGGGTTAGTCCTCATCCCAAGTAGGTCCCAATGGTATATAGCATGTGCGTGCACGCTTTTTTGTTTGGGCGTATTAACTTCACCTAATACAGCCTCATATGGCAAATTTTGAAAATTGAATTTAAAAAAAAAACAATAAATTTGAAAAATTTTCATGGGGTTAGTCCTCATCTAAAGTAGGTTCCAATGCTATATAGCATGTGCGTGCACGCTGTTTTGTTTGGGTGTATTAACTTCACCTAATATGGCAAATAATGAAAATTGATTTTTAAATAAAAAATAACAACCCACGATCAAAATTTTCATGTGGGTTAGTCCTCATCCCAAGTAGGTCCCAATGGTATATAGCATGTGCGTGCACGCTTTTTTGTTTGGTCGTATTAACTTCACCTAATAAAACCTCATATGGCAAATTTTGAAAATTGAATTTAAAGAAACAACAATAAATTTGAAAAATTTTCATGGGGTTAGTCCTCATCTAAAGTAGGTTCCAATGCTATATAGCATGTGCGTGCACGCTGTTTTGTTTGGGTGTATTAACTTCACCTAATATGGAAAATAATGAAAATTGATTTTTAAATAAAAAATAACAACCCACGATCAAAATTTTCATGTGGGTTAGTCCTCATCCCAAGTAGGTCCCAATGGTATATAGCATGTGCGTGCACGCTTTTTTGTTTGGGCGTATTAACTTCACCTAATACAGCCTCATATGGCAAATTTTGAAAATTGAATTTAAAAAAAAACAATAAATTTGAAAAATTTTCATGGGGTTAGTCCTCATCTAAAGTAGGTTCCAATGCTATATAGCATGTGCGTGCACGCTGTTTTGTTTGGGTGTATTAACTTCACCTAATATGGCAAATAATGAAAATTGATTTTTAAATAAAAAATAACAACCCACGATCAAAATTTTCATGTGGGTTAGTCCTCATCCCAAGTAGGTCCCAATGGTATATAGCATGTGCGTGCACGCTTTTTTGTTTGGTCGTATTAACTTCACCTAATAAAACCTCATATGGCAAATTTTGAAAATTGAATTTAAAAAAACAACAATAAATTTGAAACATTTTCATGGGGTTAGTCCTCATCTCAAGTAGGTTCCATGTGCGTGCACGCTGTTTTGTTTGGGTGCATTAACTTCACCTAATATGGCAAATAATGAAAATTGATTTTTAAATAAAAAATAACAACCCACGATCAAAATTTTCATGTGGGTTAGTCCTCATCCCAAGTAGGTCCCAATGGTATATAGCATGTGCGTGCACGCTTTTTTGTTTGGGCGTATTAACTTCACCTAATACAGCCTCATATGGCAAATTTTGAAAATTGAATTTAAAAAAAAACAATAAATTTGAAAAATTTTCATGGGGTTAGTCCCCATCTAAAGTAGGTTCCAATGCTATATAGCATGTGCGTGCACGCTGTTTTGTTTGGGTGTATTAACTTCACCTAATATGGCAAATAATGAAAATTGATTTTTAAATAAAAAATAACAACCCACGATCAAAATTTTCATGTGGGTTAGTCCTCATCCCAAGTAGGTCCCAATGGTATATAGCATGTGCGTGCACGCTTTTTTGTTTGGGCGTATTAACTTCACCTAATACAGCCTCATATGGCAAATTTTGAAAATTGAATTTAAAAAAAAACAATAAATTTGAAAAATTTTCATGTGGGTTAGTCCTCATCTAAAGTAGGTTCCAATGCTATATAGCATGTGCGTGCACGCTGTTTTGTTTGGGTGTATTAACTTCACCTAATATGGCAAATAATGAAAATTGATTTTTAAATAAAAAATAACAACCCACGATCAAAATTTTCATGTGGGTTAGTCCTCATCCCAAGTAGGTCCCAATGGTATATAGCATGTGCGTGCACGCTTTTTTGTTTGGGCGTATTAACTTCACCTAATACAGCCTCATATGGCAAATTTTGAAAATTGAATTTAAAAAAAAACAATAAATTTGAAAAATTTTCATGGGGTTAGTCCTCATCTAAAGTAGGTTCCAATGCTATATAGCATGTGCGTGCACGCTGTTTTGTTTGGGTGTATTAACTTCACCTAATATGGCAAATAATGAAAATTGATTTTTAAATAAAAAATAACAACCCACGATCAAAATTTTCATGTGGGTTAGTCCTCATCCCAAGTAGGTCCCAATGGTATATAGCATGTGCGTGCACGCTTTTTTGTTTGGTCGTATTAACTTCACCTAATAAAACCTCATATGGCAAATTTTGAAAATTGAATTTAAAAAAACAACAATAAATTTGAAACATTTTCATGGGGTTAGTCCTCATCTCAAGTAGGTTCCATGTGCGTGCACGCTGTTTTGTTTGGGTGCATTAACTTCACCTAATATGGCAAATAATGAAAATTGATTTTTAAATAAAAAATAACAACCCACGATCAAAATTTTCATGTGGGTTAGTCCTCATCCCAAGTAGGTCCCAATGGTATATAGCATGTGCGTGCACGCTTTTTTGTTTGGGCGTATTAACTTCACCTAATACAGCCTCATATGGCAAATTTTGAAAATTGAATTTAAAAAAAAACAATAAATTTGAAAAATTTTCATGGGGTTAGTCCTCATCTAAAGTAGGTTCCAATGCTATATAGCATGTGCGTGCACGCTGTTTTGTTTGGGTGTATTAACTTCACCTAATATGGAAAATAATGAAAATTGATTTTTAAATAAAAAATAACAACCCACGATCAAAATTTTCATGTGGGTTAGTCCTCATCCCAAGTAGGTCCCAATGGTATATAGCATGTGCGTGCACGCTTTTTTGTTTGGGCGTATTAACTTCACCTAATACAGCCTCATATGGCAAATTTTGAAAATTGAATTTAAAAAAAAACAATAAATTTGAAAAATTTTCATGGGGTTAGTCCTCATCTAAAGTAGGTTCCAATGCTATATAGCATGTGCGTGCACGCTGTTTTGTTTGGGTGTATTAACTTCACCTAATATGGAAAATAATGAAAATTGATTTTTAAATAAAAAATAACAACCCACGATCAAAATTTTCATGTGGGTTAGTCCTCATCCCAAGTAGGTCCCAATGGTATATAGCATGTGCGTGCACGCTTTTTTGTTTGGGCGTATTAACTTCACCTAATACAGCCTCATATGGCAAATTTTGAAAATTGAATTTAAAAAAAAACAATAAATTTGAAAAATTTTCATGGGGTTAGTCCTCATCTAAAGTAGGTTCCAATGCTATATAGCATGTGCGTGCACGCTGTTTTGTTTGGGTGTATTAACTTCACCTAATATGGCAAATAATGAAAATTGATTTTTAAATAAAAAATAACAACCCACGATCAAAATTTTCATGTGGGTTAGTCCTCATCCCAAGTAGGTCCCAATGGTATATAGCATGTGCGTGCACGCTTTTTTGTTTGGTCGTATTAACTTCACCTAATAAAACCTCATATGGCAAATTTTGAAAATTGAATTTAAAGAAACAACAATAAATTTGAAAAATTTTCATGGGGTTAGTCCTCATCTAAAGTAGGTTCCATGTGCGTGCACGCTGTTTTGTTTGGGTGCATTAACTTCACCTAATATGGCAAATAATGAAAATTGATTTTTAAATAAAAAATAACAACCCACGATCAAAATTTTCATGTGGGTTAGTCCTCATCCCAAGTAGGTCCCAATGGTATATAGCATGTGCGTGCACGCTTTTTTGTTTGGGCGTATTAACTTCACCTAATATGGCAAATAATGAATTGATTTTTAAATAAAAAATAACAACCCACGATCAAAATTTTCATGTGGGTTAGTCCTCATCCCAAGTAGGTCCCAATGGTATATAGCATGTGCGTACACGCTTTTTTGTTTGGGCGTATTAACTTCACCTAATACAGCCTCATATGGCAAATTTTGAAAATTGAATTTAAAAAAAAAAAACAATAAATTTGAAACATTTTCATGGGGTTAGTCCTCATCTCAAGTAGGTTCCAATGCTATATAGCATGTGCGTGCACGCTTTTTTGTTTGGGTGTATTAACTTCACCTAATATGGCAAATAATGAAAATTGATTTTTAAATAAAAAATAACAACCCACGATCAAAATTTTCATGTGGGTTAGTCCTCATCCCAAGTAGGTCCCAATGGTATATAGCATGTGCGTGCACGCTTTTTTGTTTGGGCGTATTAACTTCACCTAATAAAACCTCATATGGCAAATTTTGAAAATTGAATTTAAAAAAAAAACAATAAATTTGAAACATTTTCATGGGGTTAGTTGTTATAGTATCGCCTGTAGAACCGTCTGTAATATAACATAGTTGCATACATATACATATGCATAGCGTACATTGTCCGATCGACCATACCAAACAATCATTGTCTTGCATTTTTGATGTGCAAGCAAATTGTGACAAATTATGCGACGGTCATTTAATACGTTCAACACTTGTGTAAACAACCAAGTGGCAATGTCCCCATAGCCTTGAATTTGCTAAAAGGAATGCACTCTGTTCAATAAAATAACATATCGCACAGATGTGTGGGCGCGCATTCCAATGAAATGCATCTTTGTATAAAAGATGAAATTACTAAAACTGCTTATTTTGCAAATGTGTCGTCTGGACGAATGTCCAATCGACACATCATAATAACAGCGTTCCCACGTATAAACCACATATCACATGCACACAAACCAGAAACTAGAAAAACCTATAAATAGGGAAAATATCTAGTTTGTGAATCAATTCTGTTAATTCTATTCTTTAATTCAGTTCATTCATTACAATTTAGTATTAAGTCCTTATTCATAATAATAAATAATCTAAAAATAAAATTAGTTGTTTTTTTTTTTAAATCTTAAAAACGGCAACTAAAACTGGCGCAGTCGGAAAAGGATCTACGATGATCCCTTAAAACGCGAAATAAAATATAATTAATCGACGAATGAAAATCGTCAAAGGATCTCAGAATCCTTAAAACGCGAATGTAAATCGCGAAATAAAAAAATAATTAATCGACGAATGAAAATCGTCAAAGGATCTCAGAATCCTTAAAACGCGAATATAAATCGCAAAATAAAAAAAAATTAAAAAAAAAAAAAAAAAAAATAATAAAAAATAGAAGACCTCACAACCCAGCCAAAGGGTATATAAAAGAAAAGCCAAGTATTGAAGGAAGACCTCACAACCCAGCCAAAGGGTATATAAAAGAAAGCCAAGTATTGAAGGAAGACCTCACAACCCAGCCAAAGGGTATTTAGAAAAAAAAAAAAAAGCCAAGTATTGAAGGAAGACCTCACGACCCAGCCAAAGGGTATCAGAAACTTAAACAACATTAGCAACATCAGCAACATCAACAATATCAACAATATCAACAATATCAACAATATCAACAATATCAACAATATCAACAATATCAACAATATCAACAATATCAACAATATCAACAATATCAACAATATCAACAATATCAACAATATCAACAATATCAACAATATCAACAATATCAACAACATTAGCAACATCAGCAACAACAACATTATCAACAACATTAGCAACAGCATCAAGTAACAAAAAGAATATCAGTGAGTAGAGTGCTTATATACGATAAGATAATATAAAGTGAAATATTAGAAAATTTTTTTTTTTTACGTGAAATGGAAAACACTCGTAGAAGATAAAAACAAGAGAAAAATTTTTTTTTGAGAAGTTAGATTTTTGAAACGTTTATACTAAAATAAATCACCTTTGAAAGGTAAATAGAAGAAAAAGCGAATTTTAAAATCTTGTTTCTTAGGAAGTAAGAATTGAATTGAATTAAAATCTTAAAATTGTAAATTTTAGAGTTGTGCACTTATTTGAATTTTCAAAATGGCAACAGAACGACAAATACAATTGCCAGACATTGACCCATTTAAATTTTTGGGCAATTTACCTATTTTTGACGGTAACAAGGACGACTTACACACTTTTGTGACACTGATTGACAGGGTACATCCTGTTTTGCAACACTATGATGTTGTACAGCAATCGATTTTTTCAGACCTAATAAAAAGCAAAACTAGAGGTAAGGCTAGAGAAATTTTAGAAATTAACAGTCATTTAAGTTCATGGACAGATATTAAGACAGTATTATTAAATAATTTTGGAGAAAGAAAATCCATAGAAGAACTTTACGACGAGTTACGCGCGGTGACCTATAAGGGTAATTGCTTGACGTTTTATAACGAAATTAAGGAAAGATTAAGAGACTTGAATAATAGAACAGCCACCTCAACGGAAGACGCAAATATTTTGGTTGGAGTTATAAACAGTAATAAGAAAACTGCACTTAATATTTTTAAAAGTAAAATGGCTGAGCCCATGAAAACTATACTTATGTGTAGAAATCCAGGTTCATTAGAGTCTGCTATGGACATACTGTATGAGGGAGGTTATGACAAATTACATAGACCAACAGAAAGCAAGTCTAAGGATAGTTATCAGAATCCACGCTACAATAATTATAATAAACAAAACTATAACCGTGGATATAATAATAATACATACAACAGTAATTTTAATCAGAACAGAAATCGAAATCATAATTATAATAATTATAATAATAATAATTATAGACCTAATAATTATATTAGGCAAAATAATAACAACAGAAATAACAATAACGGAAACCAAAATCCTAGTTATAATAATAACCATAACCGAAATTTCAATAACCCCCAATACAACTATCAGCCAACAAGGCATTTTAATACCAGTAGTGTACCTAATCAAAATCCATTTAACAGACCTACGAATAACGTCTTCAATCAGCGTAATATGATTCCCCAGAATCGTCCAGAACCTATGGACATTAACAACGTACGTACTGAACAAATAAGACCTAACAGACGTACACAAAACCAAAACAATAACGACGGAAATAAATATAATGTACAACGCAATGCCCAAATAACAGAAAATTTTCAGGAACATGCCTCAATGGAGGACTTCCGTATATAACTGTAGAAGCAAAAATAGCCCCACTAAAGTTCTTGATCGATACGGGAGCCACCCACTCAATAATTAATCCGGGACTTTGTAACCCAAAATGGAAAACTCCTACAGAACTTACAATAATAAAAATTTTACAACATACAATAGAGGTGAATGAAACAGTTTCTATACCTCTGTTTAAAGAATTAGGCAACGATAAACAAAGAGTACAATTTTTAGTTTGCCAATTTCATGATAAGTACGATGGGATAATAGGAAATAATATTCTTTTGCAATTAGGAGCAGTGATAGACCTAAAGAAAAATATATTACATGTAGAAGGTAAAAAAGTACCCCTACAATTTGGACATGAGGACAGAGAGTATTCTTTTAATAAATCAGGAACCTATAAGTTAAACCTATATACGCAACATAAGGACGGATTGGTCTACATAAAGAAAAAGATATCAAAAAATAATAAAGTAGAAATAAAAGAAGGAGTATACGAGGCAGAGAACTATGAAATTAAAGCAATAGTAAACGCAAATATCGAATGCCCAAGCATTGTTAAATTTCCTACATTAGAGACAGAAAAGGTAACTAAGGAGAATTTTCACATATATGATACAGACAAATCTTTGAGAAACGACATTAGTAGGGAATTACGAACAGACCATTTGAATAAGGAAGAAAAGTATAACTTAATGAAGTTGACTAGTTCATACGAAGATGTTTTTTATACAGAAGATTCTGATTTAACATTCACTAATGCAATAAAGCATGAAATTAGAACGACAACTAATGACCCAATCTTCGTAAAAACATATAGATATCCTTATATACATAAAGACGAGGTACGTAAACAGATAAATGAAATGTCAAATAATGGAATAATTAGGCACAGCCACTCTCCATATTCGGCACCCGTTTGGATAGTTCCTAAAAAATTGGACGCAAGCGGTAAACAAAAATGGAGACTTGTTGTTGATTATAGGAAGTTAAATGAAATTACAGTAGATGATAAATATCCAATTCCTAATATTGATGAAATATTGGAAAAATTGGGAAGAAGCATGTACTTCACCACTTTAGATTTGGCCAAGGGATTCCATCAGATTGAAATAAACGAAAATGACGTACATAAAACAGCATTTAGTGTAGAAAATGGACATTACGAGTTCGTACGTATGCCTTTTGGACTGAAAACAGCACCAGCGACATTTCAGAGACTAATGAATAACGTATTGCACGATTACATTAACAAAATATGTTTGGTTTACCTTGATGATATAATTATTTATTCCACCTCACTCCAAGAACATGTAGTTTCATTGAAGAAAATATTTCAAAGACTACGAGAAGCAAATTTAAAGATACAATTAGATAAATGTGAATTCATGAAAAGGGAAGCCGAATTTTTAGGCCATATAGTAACTCAAGAGGGTATAAAACCAAACCCCAACAAAATAGAAGCAATAGTTAAATTCCCACTACCAAAAACGAGAAAAGAAATTCAACAGTTTATCGGACTGGCAGGTTATTATAGAAAGTTTATAAAGGACTTCTCAGGTATTGCAAAGCCTATGTTAAAGTACCTAAAAAAGGATACTAAAGAAATAAATATTAAAGATGAACAGTATGTAAAAAGTTTTGAAACCCTGAAACGAATAATTGTTAATCATCCCGTTCTGATCTACCCCGATTTTGAGAAACAATTTACACTTCAAACGGATGCCAGTAATATAGCTTTAGGAGCTGTACTATCACAGGAAGGACATCCAATATGCTATGCAAGCAGAACATTGAACCAACATGAGAAAAATTATAGTACAATTGAAAAAGAACTATTAGCCATAATTTGGGCTACTAAACATTTTAGACCATATTTGTTTGGAAGGAAGTTTTTAATAGAAACAGACCACAGACCTTTGACATGGTTGTTTTCGGTAAAAGAACCCAATTCGAAATTAGTTCGTTGGCGATTACGCCTACAAGAATACGATTATCAGATCGTATATAAGAAAGGCGTACAGAATGGAAATGCAGACGCTTTGTCTAGAATAGAAATAAATTTAGAGGAAGGCACAAACGTCATAGCCGAAACAAATAACCCTATCAACTTTTATAAGAGACAAATAATATTTGTTAAAACAAACTCAGGTTCATTGCGAATTAGAAATTCACAGGTATTTGACTCTAAAAGAAAAACTATATATGCGAAAGAATTCGACGTTAGTACTGTAATAACACTTATAAAGAATCACTTTGACCCAAATAAATTAAACGCAGTACATATAGCAGACGAAACGATTTTCGAACGATTCAAAGAAGTTGCTTTACAACATTTTAGTAATAGCCACAATAGAAATTTTAAAATATTAAGATGTAAGAAATTGTTAAGAGACATCACAGATGAAAACGAATTGACAACATTGATCGAACAAGAGCATAAGAAAAATAATCATAGAGGAATAAATGAAAACCTGGCTCAATTAAAAGAACAAATATATCACCCACAATTAAAACGACGTATTACACAATATATAAACAATTGTGATATTTGTAATAAAGAAAAATATGACAGAAACCCTCTAAAATTAAAATTTAAGGTGACAGAAACACCAAACAAACCAAGAGAAATAATACACATAGATGTATTCTATAGTTTAAATAAAACATTATTTTTGACATTTGTCGATAAATTCTCTAAATACGCACAGGCATATAAAATACAAAATAGATCTTGGACAGAGTTCAAATTAACCCTGACCCGATACTTGGGATCATACGGACATATAGATAAGATAATTGTAGACAATGAATTAGGATTCAAAGCATTACCATTAATGGAATTTTTAAGAGAACAGAATATAGAGATACATTATACTTCTAACAATAATCATACGTCAAACGCCGATGTTGAGCGATTGCATAACACAATAAACGAACATATTAGATTGTTGAAACACAATCCAGAAAATGACTTAGAAACAGTCGAGGAAAAAATCTATAAAATCATTATATACTATAACAATTCTATACACTCCACCACAGGAGTAAAGCCAATAGATTTTATAACAGGGAATATAATTCCAGATGAATATCTTATTATTAAAGAAAAAATAGAAAAGATTAAAGAGAGAACAATAAATAAACTTAATGAAAAACGTGACGATAACGAAGTCATAGAAGGTCCCATATATATTAAAGAAGTTAGAGGAGGTAAAAATTATACCAAATTTAGGAAGGTAAACGTACGCAAGATGGACGATGATCATATAATAACTGTTAAAGGACATAAATATTATAGAGGACACATTAAAAGAAAAAAGAAATTTACTAATGCAAATGTGGGAATAGATAACGACAATATAGGAGGTATGGACAATGATTTGAACCAACTTCAGAATACAGCATAAAAAATTATAAAAGCTTAGTTGATTGATGGTAATTAATGAAATGTATAATTGAAAAGAAATATATAAATACACCTACACTGATGACATCCCGTACGAATAAATAATCAATCACTAGAAGAAAAATAAAAATTAATAAATATTTGTATAACAAATACAATGAATAATCTATTGAACAAAAATCAAGGAATTAATAAATAATAAAGGCACCCATGTAGCGTTGCAAAGAAATTAGAAATCAGCGAATATGATAAAGGAAAGAACATTTACCCTTGTAGAATAACAAAAGGAAACATATCCAATAAAATAAAAACTTGTCAAAGTATTGAATAAGTAATAGAGAAAATGAATCTAATTTATACCCAAGAAAAGCTGAATCAGAAGAAATCAGATGCCACCAAGATGCCCAAAAGATCAATAATAATAATAATAATAATAAACTAACTCATTTACCCACTCTGATACATCACATTCCTTAATGTGTATACCTCTCCATAATAACGAAATAGAATATCCGAAATAAAGCGGCATAATAAAAGGGCATACAATCTTGCAGTGTTGACATATACCACTGGTAGACGAGATCGTCTTACCTAATGTAAACAAACGCACTTGCAGTGGACGTCTTTTTCAGCGGAATGTGTAAACAAATAGGCCCCATGCGTGTAAACAAGAAATGATCAGCATGCGTTGATGTATGAGCGTATTGATGCGTTATACAATCGCAGCAGAAGTAGGGAACCAGAATAAAGGAACAAAAATAAGGCAATGACTTCTTACAGAATTAACTGACCGACCTCAACATAGAGAGAATAGTGAAAACAAAATGAATTTTAATATGAGAGAAAAATATTTTATTTTATTTGCAGAAAATGCAAACGTTAAATCAAAACGAAAGGGTTTTGGAAAATGAAAAAACTAATAACATATAATAGAATGGAATCAAAGATACTCCAAATATAATGATATAAAAATATTATATATTAAAATATATAAAAAACAAATTATAAAGAACTATTATCTTGCAGGAATGTTACTACAAACCATGATCTTGTTATTAGGCTTACTATTATGTTCAACACAATATGTTGATTACCAGGACCTTACAAATAATAACGGTTACTTACCTATAAAACAGGACGCGGTCAAACTGATTGATAACTATGAAAAAATAATACATTTAATAAATATTACTAAGTATAAAGAAACTACCGATTTAATAAAACAGAATATAGATAATTTAACATTGTCCGTGAGACCTAAACCAATAATAAAAACCGTTTCTAATAATCTTATAATTTTAAAAACAAAAATAAATAATTTAATACCTATACATAGAAACAAGAGAGGGTTAGCGAACTTTGTAGGTAAAGGATTAAAATATATTGCAGGCACAATGGACAGTGATGACGAACAACAAATTTACGAAACATTAAGAAACTTGACAAGTGATGCTAGAAACAATGAAAATAAAGTTGACTCATTGATAAACCTTGGTAACGTTTTGTCCGACCAAATTCATAATATAACTTCACATATTAATAATCAGCAATCAAGGGTTGCTAGTTGTATTAATAAAATAAAAAATGTGTTGGCTGTTAGAATAGGCCACGCAGAAGATGAAATAACTTTACTGGAACAAATTTTTCAAATTAACAATGATATTGCAATGTTGCGTGACCACGTAGATGATATAACCCAAATACTTTTTACTAGTAAACTAGGTATAGTGGCACCCGGCATATTGACAGAAAAAGAGTTACACATAATCAACGACTTAGATACCTACAATAATTTAAGAGTCACTGTTAGAATCTTTGACGAAACAATAATTATAACAATTTTGGTCCCAAAATTCGAAAATGATACATACACTAAAATGATTTTTGTACCCATGCCTAATGGAAATAACAAATGCATACGACTCTCTCATGAGGAAATACTGTTAGATAAATATAATAATATATACAATAAAAATGTATCTAAAAATTTAAGAAATAACTTAATAAGTTTAGAAGATAAGTGCCTATCTAACATAATAAATAATAATGAGGCAAATTGCCAAATGAAAAATTGTAACCAAAGTAGTATCAGGGAAATAAATTCGGGATTCTTGATACTTATGAATTTTAACGAAAGTATAAAAACAAACTGTCATAAGAAACAGAAACAGTTCCAAGGAACATTTATATTAAAATTTTTCAATTGTTTTATAGAAATAGGAAAAAAGAACTACACTAATTATATAATAAGAATTCACGATGAAATTGTAATATCCCAAATGTTAACAAAAATTAAAGAAAATAAGTCAATGAACTATGCCGATTTAACGGCTGAAGAATTGTCAATTGCACATGTACATTATAAAGATATGTTGGATGGCTCAATTAGAAGCCAAAAAATCACTAAAATTGTAAACACGGGAACAGACGCTGTAATGTTCATAATAATATTAATATTGATATATGTTTTGCTTAGTAGAAAAAAGTCCGCAGTTCTCCAAATCTCGCCGGAGTCTCGATCTAACGGTGGGGGTGTTATAGTATCGCCTGTAGAACCGTCTGTAATATAACATAGTTGCATACATATACATATGCATAGCGTACATTGTCCGATCGACCATACCAAACAATCATTGTCTTGCATTTTTGATGTGCAAGCAAATTGTGACAAATTATGCGACGGTCATTTAATACGTTCAACACTTGTGTAAACAACCAAGTGGCAATGTCCCCATAGCCTTGAATTTGCTAAAAGGAATGCACTCTGTTCAATAAAATAACATATCGCACAGATGTGTGGGCGCGCATTCCAATGAAATGCATCTTTGTATAAAAGATGAAATTACTAAAACTGCTTATTTTGCAAATGTGTCGTCTGGACGAATGTCCAATCGACACATCATAATAACAGCGTTCCCACGTATAAACCACATATCACATGCACACAAACCAGAAACTAGAAAAACCTATAAATAGGGAAAATATCTAGTTTGTGAATCAATTCTGTTAATTCTATTCTTTAATTCAGTTCATTCATTACAATTTAGTATTAAGTCCTTATTCATAATAATAAATAATCTAAAAATAAATTAGTTGTTTTTTTTTTTTAATCTTAAAAACGGCAACTAAAACTGTTAGTCCTCATCTCAAGTAGGTTCCAATGCTATATAGCATGTGCGTGCACGCTTTTTTGTTTGGGTGTATTAAATTCACCTAATATGGCAAATAATGAAAATTGATTTTTAAATAAAAAATAACAACCCACGATCAAAATTTTCATGTGGGTTAGTCCTCATCCCAAGTAGGTCCCAATGGTATATAGCATGTGCGTGCACGCTTTTTTGTTTGGGCGTATTAACTTCACCTAATACAGCCTCATATGGCAAATTTTGAAAATTGAATTTAAAAAAAAACAATAAATTTGAAAAATTTTCATGGGGTTAGTCCTCATCTAAAGTAGGTTCCAATGCTATATAGCATGTGCGTGCACGCTTTTTTGTTTGGGCGTATTAACTTCACCTAATACAGCCTCATATGGCAAATTTTGAAAATTGAATTTAAAAAAAAACAATAAATTTGAAAAATTTTCATGGGGTTAGTCCTCATCTAAAGTAGGTTCCAATGCTATATAGCATGTGCGTGCACGCTGTTTTGTTTGGGTGTATTAACTTCACCTAATATGGCAAATAATGAAAATTGATTTTTAAATAAAAAATAACAACCCACGATCAAAATTTTCATGTGGGTTAGTCCTCATCCCAAGTAGGTTCCAATGGTATATAGCATGTGCGTGCACGCTTTTTTGTTTGGGCGTATTAACTTCACCTAATAAAACCTCATATGGCAAATTTTGAAAATTGAATTTAAAAAAAAAAAACAATAAATTTGAAACATTTTCATGGGGTTAGTCCTCATCTCAAGTAGGTTCCAATGGTATATAGCATGTGCGTGCACTCTTTTTTGTTTGGGCGTATTAACTTCACCTAATACAGCCTCATATGGCAAATTTTGAAAATTGAATTTAAAAAAAAAACAATAAATTTGAAACATTTTCATGGGGTTAGTCCTCATCCCAAGTAGGTTCCAATGGTATATAGCATGTGCGTGCACGCTTTTTTGTTTGGGCGTATTAACTTCACCTAATAAAACCTCATATGGCAAATTTTGAAAATTGAATTTAAAAAAAAAAAACAATAAATTTGAAACATTTTCATGGGGTTAGTCCTCATCTCAAGTAGGTTCCAATGGTATATAGCATGTGCGTGCACTCTTTTTTGTTTGGGCGTATTAACTTCACCTAATACAGCCTCATATGGCAAATTTTGAAAATTGAATTAAAAAAAAAAAACAATAAATTTGAAACATTTTCATGGGGTTAGTCCTCATCTCAAGTAGGTTCCAATGCTATATAGCATGTGCGTGCACGCTGTTTTGTTTGGGTGTATTAACTTCACCTAATATGGCAAATAATGAAAATTGATTTTTAAATAAAAAATAACAACCCACGATCAAAATTTTCATGTGGGTTAGTCCTCATCCCAAGTAGGTTCCAATGGTATATAGCATGTGCGTGCACTCTTTTTTGTTTGGGCGTATTAACTTCACCTAATAAAACCTCATATGGCAAATTTTGAAAATTGAATTTAAAAAAAAAAACAATAAATTTGAAACATTTTCATGGGGTTAGTCCTCATCTCAAGTAGGTTCCAATGCTATATAGCATGTGCGTGCACGCTGTTTTGTTTGGGTGTATTAACTTCACCTAATATGGCAAATAATGAAAATTGATTTTTAAATAAAAAATAACAACCCACGATCAAAATTTTCATGTGGGTTAGTCCTCATCCCAAGTAGGTTCCAATGGTATATAGCATGTGCATGCACGCTTTTTTGTTTGGGCGTATTAACTTCACCTAATAAAACCTCATATGGCAAATTTTGAAAATTGAATTTAAAAAAAAAAACAATAAATTTGAAACATTTTCATGGGGTTAGTCCTCATCTCAAGTAGGTTCCAATGGTATATAGCATGTGCGTGCACTCTTTTTTGTTTGGGCGTATTAACTTCACCTAATACAGCCTTATATGGCAAATTTTGAAAATTGAATTTAAAAAAAAAACAATAAATTTGAAACATTTTCATGGGGTTAGTCCTCATCTCAAGTAGGTTCCAATGCTATATAGCATGTGCGTGCTCGCTGTTTTGTTTGGGTGTATTAACTTCACCTAATATGGCAAATAATGAAAATTGATTTTTAAATAAAAAATAACAACCCACGATCAAAATTTTCATGTGGGTTAGTCCTCATCCCAAGTAGGTTCCAATAGTATATAGCATGTGCGTGCACTCTTTTTTGTTTGGGCGTATTAACTTCACCTAATACAGCCTCATATGGCAAATTTTGAAAATTGAATTTAAAAAAAAAACAATAAATTTGAAACATTTTCATGGGGTTAGTCCTCATCTCAAGTAGGTTCCAATGCTATATAGCATGTGCTTGCACGCTGTTTTGTTTGGGTGTATTAACTTCACCTAATATGGCAAATAATGAAAATTGATTTTTAAATAAAAAATAACAACCCACGATCAAAATTTTCATGTGGGTTAGTCCTCATCCCAAGTAGGTTCCAATGGTATATAGCATGTGCGTGCACTCTTTTTTGTTTGGGCGTATTAACTTCACCTAATACAGCCTCATATGGCAAATTTTGAAAATTGAATTTAAAAAAAAAACAATAAATTTGAAACATTTTCATGGGGTTAGTCCTCATCTCAAGTAGGTTCCAATGCTATATAGCATGTGCGTGCACGCTGTTTTGTTTGGGTGTATTAACTTCACCTAATATGGCAAATAATGAAAATTGATTTTTAAATAAAAAATAACAACCCACGATCAAAATTTTCATGTGGGTTAGTCCTCATCCCAAGTAGGTTCCAATGGTATATAGCATGTGCATGCACGCTTTTTTGTTTGGGCGTATTAACTTTACCTAATACAGCCTCATATGGCAAATTTTGAAAATTGAATTTAAAAAAAAAAAACAATAAATTTGAAACATTTTCATGGGGTTAGTCCTCATCTCAAGTAGGTTCCAATGCTATATAGCATGTGCGTGCACGCTGTTTTGTTTGGGTGTATTAACTTCACCTAATATGGCAAATAATGAAAATTGATTTTTAAATAAAAAATAACAACCCACGATCAAAATTTTCATGTGGGTTAGTCCTCATCCCAAGTAGGTTCCAATGGTATATAGCATGTGCGTGCACTCTTTTTTGTTTGGGCGTATTAACTTCACCTAATACAGCCTCATATGGCAAATTTTGAAAATTGAATTTAAAAAAAAAACAATAAATTTGAAACATTTTCATGTGGTTAGTCCTCATCTCAAGTAGGTTGCATGTGCGTGCACACTGTTTTGTTTGGGTGCATTAACTTCACCTAATATGGCAAATAATGAAAATTGATTTTTAAATAAAAGATAACAACCCACGATCAAAATTTTCATGTGGGTTAGTCCTCATCCCAAGTAGGTCCCAATGGTATATAGCATGTGCGTGCACGCTTTTTTGTTTGGGTGTATTAACTTCACCTAATATGGCAAATAATGAAAATTGATTTTTAAATAAAAAATAACAACCCACGATCAAAATTTTCATGTGGGTTAGTCCTCATCCCAAGTAGGTTCCAATGGTATATAGCATGTGCGTGCACGCTTTTTTGTTTGGGCGTATTAACTTCACCTAATACAGCCTCATATGGCAAATTTTGAAAATTGAATTTAAAAAAAAACAATAAATTTGAAAAATTTTCATGGGGTTAGTCCTCATCTAAAGTAGGTTCCAATGCTATATAGCATGTGCGTGCACGCTGTTTTGTTTGGGTGTATTAACTTCACCTAATATGGCAAATAATGAAAATTGATTTTTAAATAAAAAATAACAACCCACGATCAAAATTTTCATGTGGGTTAGTCCTCATCCCAAGTAGGTCCCAATGGTATATAGCATGTGCGTGCACGCTTTTTTGTTTGGGCGTATTAACTTCACCTAATACAGCCTCATATGGCAAATTTTGAAAATTGAATTTAAAAAAAAAAACAATATATTTGAAACATTTTCATGGGGTTAGTCCTCATCTCAAGTAGGTTCCAATGCTATATAGCATGTGCGTGCACGCTTTTTTATTTGGGTGTATTAACTTCACCTAATATGGCAAATAATGAAAATTGATTTTTAAATAAAAAATAACAACCCACGATCAAAATTTTCATGTGGGTTAGTCCTCATCCCAAGTAGGTTCCAATAGTATATAGCATGTGCGTGCACTCTTTTTTGTTTGGGCGTATTAACTTCACCTAATACAGCCTCATATGGCAAATTTTGAAAATTGAATTTAAAAAAAAACAATAAATTTGAAAAATTTTCATGGGGTTAGTCCTCATCTAAAGTAGGTTCCAATGCTATATAGCATGTGCGTGCACGCTGTTTTGTTTGGGTGTATTAACTTCACCTAATATGGCAAATAATGAAAATTGATTTTTAAATAAAAAATAACAACCCACGATCAAAATTTTCATGTGGGTTAGTCCTCATCCCAAGTAGGTTCCAATAGTATATAGCATGTGCGTGCACTCTTTTTTGTTTGGGCGTATTAACTTCACCTAATACAGCCTCATATGGCAAATTTTGAAAATTGAATTTAAAAAAAAAACAATAAATTTGAAACATTTTCATGGGGTTAGTCCTCATCTCAAGTAGGTTCCAATGCTATATAGCATGTGCTTGCACGCTGTTTTGTTTGGGTGTATTAACTTCACCTAATATGGCAAATAATGAAAATTGATTTTTAAATAAAAAATAACAACCCACGATCAAAATTTTCATGTGGGTTAGTCCTCATCCCAAGTAGGTTCCAATAGTATATAGCATGTGCGTGCACTCTTTTTTGTTTGGGCGTATTAACTTCACCTAATACAGCCTCATATGGCAAATTTTGAAAATTGAATTTAAAAAAAAAAACAATAAATTTGAAACATTTTCATGGGGTTAGTCCTCATCTCAAGTAGGTTCCAATGGTATATAGCATGTGCGTGCACTCTTTTTTGTTTGGGCGTATTAACTTCACCTAATACAGCCTCATATGGCAAATTTTGAAAATTGAATTTAAAAAAAAAACAATAAATTTGAAACATTTTCATGGGGTTAGTTTTCATCTCAAGTAGGTTCCAATGGTATATAGCATGTGCGTGCACTCTTTTTTGTTTGGGCGTATTAACTTCACCTAATACAGCCTCATATGGCAAATTTTGAAAATTGAATTAAAAAAAAAAAACAATAAATTTGAAACATTTTCATGGGGTTAGTCCTCATCTCAAGTAGGTTCCAATGCTATATAGCATGTGCGTGCACGCTGTTTTGTTTGGGTGTATTAACTTCACCTAATATGGCAAATAATGAAAATTTATTTTTAAATAAAAAATAACAACCCACGATTAAAATTTTCATGTGGGTTAGTCCTCATCCCAAGTAGGTTCCAATGGTATATAGAATGTGCGTGCACTCTTTTTTGTTTGGGCGTATTAACTTCACCTAATACAGCCTCATATGGCAAATTTTGAAAATTGAATTAAAAAAAAAAAACAATAAATTTGAAACATTTTCATGGGGTTAGTCCTCATCTCAAGTAGGTTCCAATGCTATATAGCATGTGCGTGCACGCTGTTTTGTTTGGGTGTATTAACTTCACCTAATATGGCAAATAATGAAAATTGATTTTTAAATAAAAAATAACAACCCACGATCAAAATTTTCATGTGGGTTAGTCCTCATCCCAAGTAGGTTCCAATGGTATATAGCATGTGCGTGCACTCTTTTTTGTTTGGGCGTATTAACTTCACCTAATACAGCCTCATATGGCAAATTTTGAAAACTGAATTAAAAAAAAAAAACAATAAATTTGAAACATTTTCATGGGGTTAGTCCTCATCTCAAGTAGGTTCCAATGCTATATAGCATGTGCTTGCACGCTGTTTTGTTTGGGTGTATTAACTTCACCTAATATGGCAAATAATGAAAATTTATTTTTAAATAAAAAATAACAACCCACGATTAAAATTTTCATGTGGGTTAGTCCTCATCCCAAGTAGGTTCCAATGGTATATAGCATGTGCGTGCACTCTTTTTTGTTTGGGCGTATTAACTTCACCTAATACAGCCTCATATGGCAAATTTTGAAAATTGAATTAAAAAAAAAAAACAATAAATTTGAAACATTTTCATGGGGTTAGTCCTCATCTCAAGTAGGTTCCAATGCTATATAGCATGTGCGTGCACGCTGTTTTGTTTGGGTGTATTAACTTCACCTAATATGGCAAATAATGAAAATTGATTTTTAAATAAAAAATAACAACCCACGATCAAAATTTTCATGTGGGTTAGTCCTCATCCCAAGTAGGTCCCAATGGTATATAGCATGTGCGTGCACGCTTTTTTGTTTGGTCGTATTAACTTCACCTAATAAAACCTCATATGGCAAATTTTGAAAATTGAATTTAAAAAAAAAAACAATAAATTTGAAACATTTTCATGGGGTTAGTCCTCATCTCAAGTAGGTTCCAATGCTATATAGCATGTGCGTGCACGCTGTTTTGTTTGGGTGTATTAACTTCACCTAATATGGCAAATAATGAAAATTGATTTTTAAATAAAAAATAACAACCCACGATCAAAATTTTCATGTGGGTTAGTCCTCATCCCAAGTAGGTCCCAATGGTATATAGCATGTGCGTGCACGCTTTTTTGTTTGGTCGTATTAACTTCACCTAATAAAACCTCATATGGCAAATTTTGAAAATTGAATTTAAAAAAAAAAACAATAAATTTGAAACATTTTCATGGGGTTAGTCCTCATCTCAAGTAGGTTCCAATGCTATATAGCATGTGCGTGCACGCTGTTTTGTTTGGGTGTATTAACTTCACCTAATATGGCAAATAATGAAAATTGATTTTTAAATAAAAAATAACAACCCACGATCAAAATTTTCATGTGGGTTAGTCCTCATCCCAAGTAGGTCCCAATGGTATATAGCATGTGCGTGCACGCTTTTTTGTTTGGGCGTATTAACTTCACCTAATATGGCAAATAATGAAAATTGATTTTTAAATAAAAAATAACAACCCACGATCAAAATTTTCATGTGGGTTAGTCCTCATCCCAAGTAGGTTCCAATGGTATATAGCATGTGCGTGCACTCTTTTTTGTTTGGGTGTATTAACTTCACCTAATATGGCAAATAATGAAAATTGATTTTTAAATAAAAAATAACAACCCACGATCAAAATTTTCATGTGGGTTAGTCCTCATCCCAAGTAGGTTCCAATGGTATATAGCATGTGCGTGCACTCTTTTTTGTTTGGGCGTATTAACTTCACCTAATACAGCCTCATATGGCAAATTTTGAAAATTGAATTTAAAAAAAAAAACAATAAATTTGAAACATTTTCATGGGGTTAGTCCTCATCTCAAGTAGGTTCCAATGCTATATAGCATGTGCGTGCACGCTGTTTTGTTTGGGTGTATTAACTTCACCTAATATGGCAAATAATGAAAATTGATTTTTAAATAAAAAATAACAACCCACGATCAAAATTTTCATGTGGGTTAGTCCTCATCCCAAGTAGGTCCCAATGGTATATAGCATGTGCGTGCACGCTTTTTTGTTTGGGCGTATTAACTTCACCTAATAAAACCTCATATGGCAAATTTTGAAAATTGAATTTAAAAAAAACAACAATAAATTTGAAACATTTTCATGGGGTTAGTCCTCATCTCAAGTAGGTTCCATGTGCGTGCACGCTGTTTTGTTTGGGTGCATTAACTTCACCTAATATGGCAAATAATGAAAATTGATTTTTAAATAAAAAATAACAACCCACGATCAAAATTTTCATGTGGGTTAGTCCTCATCCCAAGTAGGTTCCAATGGTATATAGCATGTGCGTGCACTCTTTTTTGTTTGGGCGTATTAACTTCACCTAATACAGCCTCATATGGCAAATTTTGAAAATTGAATTTAAAAAAAAAACAATAAATTTGAAACATTTTCATGGGGTTAGTCCTCATCTCAAGTAGGTTCCAATGCTATATAGCATGTGCGTGCACGCTGTTTTGTTTGGGTGTATTAACTTCACCTAATATGGCAAATAATGAAAATTGATTTTTAAATAAAAAATAACAACCCACGATCAAAATTTTCATGTGGGTTAGTCCTCATCCCAAGTAGGTCCCAATGGTATATAGCATGTGCGTGCACGCTTTTTTGTTTGGGCGTATTAACTTCACCTAATACAGCCTCATATGGCAAATTTTGAAAATTGAATTTAAAAAAAAAACAATAAATTTGAAACATTTTCATGGGGTTAGTCCTCATCTCAAGTAGGTTCCAATGCTATATAGCATGTGCGTGCACGCTGTTTTGTTTGGGTGTATTAACTTCACCTAATATGGCAAATAATGAAAATTGATTTTTAAATAAAAAATAACAACCCACGATCAAAATTTTCATGTGGGTTAGTCCTCATCCCAAGTAGGTTCCAATGGTATATAGCATGTGCATGCACTCTTTTTTGTTTGGGCGTATTAACTTCACCTAATACAGCCTCATATGGCAAATTTTGAAAATTGAATTTAAAAAAAAAAAAACAATAAATTTGAAACATTTTCATGGGGTTAGTCCTCATCTCAAGTAGGTTCCAATGCTAAATAGCATGTGCGTGCACGCTGTTTTGTTTGGGTGTATTAACTTCACCTAATATGGCAAATAATGAAAATTGATTTTTAAATAAAAAATAACAACCCACGATCAAAATTTTCATGTGGGTTAGTCCTCATCCCAAGTAGGTTCCAATGGTATATAGCATGTGCGTGCACTCTTTTTTGTTTGGGCGTATTAACTTCACCTAATACAGCCTCATATGGCAAATTTTGAAAATTGAATTTAAAAAAAAAACAATAAATTTGAAACATTTTCATGGGGTTAGTCCTCATCTCAAGTAGGTTCCAATGCTATATAGCATGTGCGTGCACGCTGTTTTGTTTGGGTGTATTAACTTCACCTAATATGGCAAATAATGAAAATTTATTTTTAAATAAAAAATAACAACCCACGATCAAAATTTTCATGTGGGTTAGTCCTCATCCCAAGTAGGTTCCAATGGTATATAGCATGTGCATGCACGCTTTTTTGTTTGGGCGTATTAACTTCACCTAATACAGCCTCATATGGCAAATTTTGAAAATTGAATTTAAAAAAAAAAACAATAAATTTGAAACATTTTCATGGGGTTAGTCCTCATCTCAAGTAGGTTCCAATGGTATATAGCATGTGCGTGCACTCTTTTTTGTTTGGGCGTATTAACTTCACCTAATACAGCCTCATATGGCAAATTTTGAAAATTGAATTTAAAAAAAAAAAACAATACATTTGACACATTTTCATGGGGTTAGTCCTCATCTCAAGTAGGTTCCATTGCTATATAGCATGTGCGTGCACGCTTTTTTGTTTGGGTGTATTAACTTCACCTAATATGGCAAATAATGAAAATTGATTTTTAAATAAAAAATAACAACCCACGATCAAAATTTTCATGTGGGTTAGTCCTCATCCCAAGTAGGTTCCAATGGTATATAGCATGTGCGTGCACTCTTTTTTGTTTGGGCGTATTAACTTCACCTAATACAGCCTCATATGGCAAATTTTGAAAATTGAATTTAAAAAAAAAACAATAAATTTGAAACATTTTCATGGGGTTAGTCCTCATCTCAAGTAGGTTCCAATGCTATATAGCATGTGCGTGCACGCTGTTTTGTTTGGGTGTATTAACTTCACCTAATATGGCAAATAATGAAAATTGATTTTTAAATAAAAAATAACAACCCACGATCAAAATTTTCATGTGGGTTAGTCCTCATCCCAAGTAGGTCCCAATGGTATATAGCATGTGCGTGCACGCTTTTTTGTTTGGGCGTATTAACTTCACCTAATAAAACCTCATATGGCAAATTTTGAAAATTGAATTTAAAAAAAAAAACAATAAATTTGAAACATTTTCATGGGGTTAGTCCTCATCTCAAGTAGGTTCCAATGGTATATAGCATGTGCGTGCACTCTTTTTTGTTTGGGCGTATTAACTTCACCTAATACAGCCTCATATGGCAAATTTTGAAAATTGAATTTAAAAAAAAAAACAATAAATTTGAAACATTTTCATGGGGTTAGTCCTCATCTCAAGTAGGTTCCAATGCTATATAGCATGTGCGTGCACGCTGTTTTGTTTGGGTGTATTAACTTCACCTAATATGGCAAATAATGAAAATTGATTTTTAAATAAAAAATAACAACCCACGATCAAAATTTTCATGTGGGTTAGTCCTCATCCCAAGTAGGTTCCAATAGTATATAGCATGTGCGTGCACTCTTTTTTGTTTGGGCGTATTAACTTCACCTAATACAGCCTTATATGGCAAATTTTGAAAATTGAATTTAAAAAAAAAAACAATAAATTTGAAACATTTTCATGGGGTTAGTCCTCATCTCAAGTAGGTTCCAATGCTATATAGCATGTGCTTGCACGCTGTTTTGTTTGGGTGTATTAACTTCACCTAATATGGCAAATAATGAAAATTGATTTTTAAATAAAAAATAACAACCCACGATCAAAATTTTCATGTGGGTTAGTCCTCATCCCAAGTAGGTCCCAATGGTATATAGCATGTGCGTGCACTCTTTTTTGTTTGGGCGTATTAACTGCACATAATACAGCCTCATATGGCAAATTTTGAAAATTGAATTTAAAAAAAAAAACAATAAATTTGAAACATTTTCATGGGGTTAGTCCTCATCTCAAGTAGGTTCCAATGCTATATAGCATGTGCGTGCACGCTGTTTTGTTTGGGTGTATTAACTTCACCTAATATGGCAAATAATGAAAATTGATTTTTAAATAAAAAATAACAACCCACGATCAAAATTTTCATGTGGGTTAGTCCTCATCCCAAGTAGGTTCCAATGGTATATAGCATGTGCGTGCACTCTTTTTTGTTTGGGCGTAATAACTTCACCTAATACAGCCTCATATGGCAAATTTTGAAAATTTAATTTAAAAAAAACAAGATAGAAAAGTTCGGTTAAGACCGAAGCTTAAATACCCTCCACCTTTTGTAATTCTCTAAAAAATAAGCTCCTATTGCCATATTTATGTATTTCATGTACTTACGCAAATAGTGTTTTTTTTAAATTATAGGCCTTTGCGTTATTCAATCACGCCCATTTTTGGCACAGTGTTGGATAACGGTACCCTTTATATATATACCAAATTTCAATTTGATAGACATAGTATTGTGCGATATATAATTTTTTAAAGATACAATTTTTTCGAGGTATGATGACATTTTCGTTTATTGTGGGCGTGTCTCTTAACCGATTTTGCCCAATTTCAATACGGAACAGCGAAATTGAACTAAGAATACGTATGCAAAGTTTCAATTTGATATCTCAAAAATTACGACCGTGAGAGTGCCAACAACAGACGGACACACGGACACACGGACGGACAAACGATTTCTCTTTTCATGCTGATTAAGAATATATATGGTTTGTGGGGTCTCCGACGCTTCCTTCGATGTGTTGTAAACGGATGATCAAAGTGAATATACCCTCTTCCCTAAGGTGGAGGGTATAAAAACAATAAATTTGAAACATTTTCATGGGGTTAGTCCTCATCTCAAGTAGGTTCCAATGCTATATAGCATGTACGTGCACGCTGTTTTGTTTGGGTGTATTAACTTCACCTAATATGGCAAATAATGAAAATTGATTTTTAAATAAAAAATAACAACCCACGATCAAAATTTTCATGTGGGTTAGTCCTCATCCCAAGTAGGTCCCAATGGTATATAGCATGTGCGTGCACGCTTTTTTGTTTGGTCGTATTAACTTCACCTAATAAAACCTCATATGGCAAATTTTGAAAATTGAATTTAAAAAAAAAAACAATAAATTTGAAACATTTTCATGGGGTTAGTCCTCATCTCAAGTAGGTTCCAATGCTATATAGCATGTGCGTGCACGCTGTTTTGTTTGGGTGTATTAACTTCACCTAATATGGCAAATAATGAAAATTGATTTTTAAATAAAAAATAACAACCCACGATCAAAATTTTCATGTGGGTTAGTCCTCATCCCAAGTAGGTTCCAATGGTATATAGCATGTGCGTGCACTCTTTTTTGTTTGGGCGTATTAACTTCACCTAATACAGCCTCATATGGCAAATTTTGAAAATTTAATTTAAAAAAAACAAGATAGAAAAGTTCGATTAAGACCGAAGCTTAAATACCCTCCACCTTTTGTAATTCTCTAAAAAATAAGCTCCTATTGCCATATTTATGTATATGACTGTTTCATGTACTTACGCAAATAGTGTTTTTTTTAAATTATAGGCCTTTGCGTTATTCAATCACGCCCATTTTTATCACAGTGTTGGATAACGGTACCTCTTATATATATACCAAATTTCAACTTGATAGGCATAGTATTGTGCGATATATAATTTTTTAAAGATACAATTTTTTCGAGGTATGATGAGATTTTCGTTTATTGTGGGCGTGTCTCTTAACCGATTTTGCCCAATTTCAATACGGAACAGCGAAATTGAACTAAGAATACGTATGCAAAGTTTCAATTTGATATTTCAAAAATTACGACCGTGAGAGTGCCAACAACAGACGGACACACGGACACACGGACACACGGACACACGGACGGACATGTCTCAAACGATTTCTCTTTTCATGCTGATTAAGAATATATATGGTTTGTGCGGTCTCCGACGCTTCCTTCGATGTGTTGTAAACGGATGATCAAAGTGAATATACCCTCTTCCCTAAGGTGGAGGGTATAAAAACAATAAATTTGAAACATTTTCATGGGGTTAGTCCTCATCTCAAGTAGGTTCCAATGCTATATAGCATGTGCGTGCACGCTGTTTTGTTTGGGTGTATTAACTTCACCTAATATGGCAAATAATGAAAATTGATTTTTAAATAAAAAATAACAACCCACGATCAAAATTTTCATGTGGGTTAGTCCTCATCCCAAGTAGGTTCCAATGGTATATAGCATGTGCATGCACGCTTTTTTGTTTGGGCGTATTAACTTCACCTAATACAGCCTCATATGGCAAATTTTGAAAATTGAATTTAAAAAAAAAAACAATAAATTTGAAACATTTTCATGGGGTTAGTCCTCATCTCAAGTAGGTTCCAATGCTATATAGCATGTGCGTGCACGCTGTTTTGTTTGGGTGTATTAACTTCACCTAATATGGCAAATAATGAAAATTGATTTTTAAATAAAAAATAACAACCCACGATCAAAATTTTCATGTGGGTTAATCCTCATCCCAAGTAGGTTCCAATGGTATATAGCATGTGCGTGCACACTTTTTTGTTTGGGCGTTTTAACTTCACCTAATACAGCCTCATATGGCAAATTTTGAAAATTGAATTTAAACAAGATAGAAAAGTTCGGTTAAGACCGAAGCTTAAATACCCTCCACCTTTTGTAATTCTCTAAAAAATAAGCTCCTAATGCCATATTTATGTATTTCATGTACTTACGCAAATAGGTTTTTTTTTTAATTATAGGCGTTTGCGTTATTCAATCACGCCCATTTTTGGCACAGTGTTAGATAACGGTACCACTTATATATACACCAAATTTCAACTTGATAGGCATAGTATTGTGCGATATATAATTTTTTAAAGATACAATTTTTTCGAGGTATGATGAGATTTTCGTTTATTGTGGGCGTGTCTCTTAACCGATTTTGCCCAATTTCAATACGGAACAGCGAAATTGAACTAAGAATACGTATGCAAAGTTTCAATTTGATATTTCAAAAATTACGACCGTGAGAGTGCCAACAACAGACGGACACACGGACACACGAACACACGGACGGACATGTCTCAAACGATTTCTCTTTTCATGCTGATTAAGAATATATATGGTTTGTGGGGTCTCCGACGCTTCCTTCGATGTGTTGTAAACGGATGATCAAAGTGAATATACCCTCTTCCCTAAGGTGGAGGGTATAAAAACAATAAATTTGAAACATTTTCATGGGGTTAGTCCTCATCTCAAGTAGGTTCCAATGCTATATAGCATGTGCGTGCACGCTGTTTTGTTTGGGTGTATTAACTTCACCTAATATGGCAAATAATGAAAATTGATTTTTAAATAAAAAATAACAACCCACGATCAAAATTTTCATGTGGGTTAGTCCTCATCCCAAGTAGGTCCCAATGGTATATAGCATGTGCGTACACGCTTTTTTGTTTGGGCGTATTAACTTCACCTAATACAGCCTCATATGGCAAATTTTGAAAATTGAATTTAAAAAAAACAAGATAGAAAAGTTCGGTTAAGACCGAAGCTTAAATACCCTCCACCTTTTGTAATTCTCTAAAAAATAAGTTCTTATTGCCATAATTATTTATGTGACTATGTCATGTACTTAAGCAAATAGTGTTTTTTTTTTTATTTTAGGCGTTTGCGTTATTCAATTATGCCCATTTTTGGCACAGTGTTGGATAACGGTACCCTTTATATATGTACCAAATTTCAACTTGATAGGCATAGTATTGTGCGATATATAATTTTTTAAAGGTGCAACTTTTTCGAGGTATGATGAGATTTTCGTTTATTGTGGGCGTGTCTCTTTACCGATTTTGCCCAATTTCAATACGGAATAGCGAAATTGAACTAAGAATACGTATGCAAAGTTTCAATTTTATATCTCAAAAATTACGACCGTGAGAGTGCCAACAACAGACGGACACACGGACACACGGACGGACATGTCTCAAACGATTTCTCTTTTCATGCTGATTAAGAATATATATGGTTTGTGGGGTCTCCGACGCTTCCTTCGATGTGTTGTAAACGGATGATCAAAGTGAATATACCCTCTTCCCTAAGGTGGAGGGTATAAAAACAATAAATTTGAAACATTTTCATGGGGTTAGTCCTCATCTCAAGTAGGTTCCAATGCTATATAGCATGTGCGTGCACGCTGTTTTGTTTGGGTGTATTAACTTCACCTAATATGGCAAATAATGAAAATTGATTTTTAAATAAAAAATAACAACCCACGATCAAAATTTTCATGTGGGTTAGTCCTCATCCCAAGTAGGTTCCAATGGTATATAGCATGTGCGTGCACTCTTTTTTGTTTGGGCGTATTAACTTCACCTAATACAGCCTCATATGGCAAATTTTGAAAATTTAATTTAAAAAAAACAAGATAGAAAAGTTCGATTAAGACCGAAGCTTAAATACCCTCCACCTTTTGTAATTCTCTAAAAAATAAGCTCCTATTGCCATATTTATGTATATGACTGTTTCATGTACTTACGCAAATAGTGTTTTTTTTAAATTATAGGCCTTTGCGTTATTCAATCACGCCCATTTTTATCACAGTGTTGGATAACGGTACCTCTTATATATATACCAAATTTCAACTTGATAGGCATAGTATTGTGCGATATATAATTTTTTAAAGATACAATTTTTTCGAGGTATGATGAGATTTTCGTTTATTGTGGGCGTGTCTCTTAACCGATTTTGCCCAATTTCAATACGGAACAGCGAAATTGAACTAAGAATACGTATGCAAAGTTTCAATTTGATATTTCAAAAATTACGACCGTGAGAGTGCCAACAACAGACGGACACACGGACACACGGACACACGGACGGACATGTCTCAAACGATTTCTCTTTTCATGCTGATTAAGAATATATATGGTTTGTGGGGTCTCCGACGCTTCCTTCGATGTGTTGTAAACGGATGATCAAAGTGAATATACCCTCTTCCCTAAGGTGGAGGGTATAAAAACAATAAATTTGAAACATTTTCATGGGGTTAGTCCTCATCTCAAGTAGGTTCCAATGCTATATAGCATGTACGTGCACGCTTTTTTGTTTGGGTGTATTAACTTCACCTAATATGGCAAATAATGAAAATTGATTTTTAAATAAAAAATAACAACCCACGATCAAAATTTTCATGTGGGTTAGTCCTCATCCCAAGTAGGTCCCAATGGTATATAGCATGTGCGTGCACGCTTTTTTGTTTGGTCGTATTAACTTCACCTAATAAAACCTCATATGGCAAATTTTGAAAATTGAATTTAAAAAAAAAAACAATAAATTTGAAACATTTTCATGGGGTTAGTCCTCATCTCAAGTAGGTTCCAATGCTATATAGCATGTGCGTGCACGCTGTTTTGTTTGGGTGTATTAACTTCACCTAATATGGCAAATAATGAAAATTGATTTTTAAATAAAAAATAACAACCCACGATCAAAATTTTCATGTGGGTTAGTCCTCATCCCAAGTAGGTCCCAATGGTATATAGCATGTGCGTGCACGCTTTTTTGTTTGGTCGTATTAACTTCACCTAATAAAACCTCATATGGCAAATTTTGAAAATTGAATTTAAAAAAAAAAACAATAAATTTGAAACATTTTCATGGGGTTAGTCCTCATCTCAAGTAGGTTCCAATGCTATATAGCATGTGCGTGCACGCTGTTTTGTTTGGGTGTATTAACTTCACCTAATATGGCAAATAATGAAAATTGATTTTTAAATAAAAAATAACAACCCACGATCAAAATTTTCATGTGGGTTAGTCCTCATCCCAAGTAGGTCCCAATGGTATATAGCATGTGCGTGCACGCTTTTTTGTTTGGGCGTATTAACTTCACCTAATATGGCAAATAATGAAAATTGATTTTTAAATAAAAAATAACAACCCACGATCAAAATTTTCATGTGGGTTAGTCCTCATCCCAAGTAGGTTCCAATGGTATATAGCATGTGCGTGCACTCTTTTTTGTTTGGGTGTATTAACTTCACCTAATATGGCAAATAATGAAAATTGATTTTTAAATAAAAAATAACAACCCACGATCAAAATTTTCATGTGGGTTAGTCCTCATCCCAAGTAGGTTCCAATGGTATATAGCATGTGCGTGCACTCTTTTTTGTTTGGGCGTATTAACTTCACCTAATACAGCCTCATATGGCAAATTTTGAAAATTGAATTTAAAAAAAACAACAATAAATTTGAAACATTTTCATGTGGTTAGTCCTCATCTCAAGTAGGTTGCATGTGCGTGCACGCTGTTTTGTTTGGGTGCATTAACTTCACCTAATATGGCAAATAATGAAAATTGATTTTTAAATAAAAAATAACAACCCACGATCAAAATTTTCATGTGGGTTAGTCCTCATCCCAAGTAGGTCCCAATGGTATATAGCATGTGCGTGCACGCTTTTTTGTTTGGGCGTATTAACTTCACCTAATACAGCCTCATATGGCAAATTTTGAAAATTGAATTTAAAAAAAACAACAATAAATTTGAAACATTTTCATGTGGTTAGTCCTCATCTCAAGTAGGTTGCATGTGCGTGCACGCTGTTTTGTTTGGGTGCATTAACTTCACCTAATATGGCAAATAATGAAAATTGATTTTTAAATAAAAAATAACAACCCACGATCAAAATTTTCATGTGGGTTAGTCCTCATCCCAAGTAGGTTCCAATGGTATATAGCATGTGCGTGCACTCTTTTTTGTTTGGGTGTATTAACTTCACCTAATATGGCAAATAATGAAAATTGATTTTTAAATAAAAAATAACAACCCACGATCAAAATTTTCATGTGGGTTAGTCCTCATCCCAAGTAGGTTCCAATGGTATATAGCATGTGCGTGCACTCTTTTTTGTTTGGGCGTATTAACTTCACCTAATACAGCCTCATATGGCAAATTTTGAAAATTGAATTTAAAAAAAAACAATAAATTTGAAAAATTTTCATGGGGTTAGTCCTCATCTAAAGTAGGTTCCAATGCTATATAGCATGTGCGTGCACGCTGTTTTGTTTTGGTGTATTAACTTCACCTAATATGGCAAATAATGAAAATTGATTTTTAAATAAAAAATAACAACCCACGATCAAAATTTTCATGTGGGTTAGTCCTCATCCCAAGTAGGTTCCAATGGTATATAGCATGTGCGTGCACTCTTTTTTGTTTGGGCGTATTAACTTCACCTAATACAGCCTCATATGGCAAATTTTGAAAATTGAATTTAAAAAAAAACAATAAATTTGAAAAATTTTCATGGGGTTAGTCCTCATCTAAAGTAGGTTCCAATGCTATATAGCATGTGCGTGCACGCTGTTTTGTTTGGGTGTATTAACTTCACCTAATATGGCAAATAATGAAAATTGATTTTTAAATAAAAAATAACAACCCACGATCAAAAGTTTCATGTGGGTTAGTCCTCATCCCAAGTAGGTTCCAATGGTATATAGCATGTGCGTGCACTCTTTTTTGTTTGGGCGTATTAACTTCACCTAATACAGCCTCATATGGCAAATTTTGAAAATTGAATTTAAAAAAAACAACAATAAATTTGAAACATTTTCATGTGGTTAGTCCTCATCTCAAGTAGGTTGCATGTGCGTGCACGCTGTTTTGTTTGGGTGCATTAACTTCACCTAATATGGCAAATAATGAAAATTGATTTTTAAATAAAAAATAACAACCCACGATCAAAATTTTCATGTGGGTTAGTCCTCATCCCAAGTAGGTCCCAATGGTATATAGCATGTGCGTGCACGCTTTTTTGTTTGGGCGTATTAACTTCACCTAATATGGCAAATAATGAAAATTGATTTTTAAATAAAAAATAACAACCCACGATCAAAATTTTCATGTGGGTTAGTCCTCATCCCAAGTAGGTTCCAATGGTATATAGCATGTGCGTGCACTCTTTTTTGTTTGGGTGTATTAACTTCACCTAATATGGCAAATAATGAAAATTGATTTTTAAATAAAAAATAACAACCCACGATCAAAATTTTCATGTGGGTTAGTCCTCATCCCAAGTAGGTTCCAATGGTATATAGCATGTGCGTGCACTCTTTTTTGTTTGGGCGTATTAACTTCATCTAATACAGCCTCATATGGCAAATTTTGAAAATTGAATTTAAAAAAAACAACAATAAATTTGAAACATTTTCATGTGGTTAGTCCTCATCTCAAGTAGGTTGCATGTGCGTGCACGCTGTTTTGTTTGGGTGCATTAACTTCACCTAATATGGCAAATAATGAAAATTGATTTTTAAATAAAAAATAACAACCCACGATCAAAATTTTCATGTGGGTTAGTCCTCATCCCAAGTAGGTTCCAATGGTATATAGCATGTGCGTGCACTCTTTTTTGTTTGGGCGTATTAACTTCACCTAATACAGCCTCATATGGCAAATTTTGAAAATTGAATTTAAAAAAAACAACAATAAATTTGAAACATTTTCATGTGGTTAGTCCTCATCTCAAGTAGGTTGCATGTGCGTGCACGCTGTTTTGTTTGGGTGCATTAACTTCACCTAATATGGCAAATAATGAAAATTGATTTTTAAATAAAAAATAACAACCCACGATCAAAATTTTCATGTGGGTTAGTCCTCATCCCAAGTAGGTTCCAATGGTATATAGCATGTGCGTGCACTCTTTTTTGTTTGGGCGTATTAACTTCACCTAATACAGCCTCATATGGCAAATTTTGAAAATTGAATTTAAAAAAAAACAATAAATTTGAAAAATTTTCATGGGGTTAGTCCTCATCTAAAGTAGGTTCCAATGCTATATAGCATGTGCGTGCACGCTGTTTTGTTTGGGTGTATTAACTTCACCTAATATGGCAAATAATGAAAATTGATTTTTAAATAAAAAATAACAACCCACGATCAAAATTTTCATGTGGGTTAGTCCTCATCCCAAGTAGGTTCCAATGGTATATAGCATGTGCGTGCACGCTTTTTTGTTTGGGCGTATTAACTTCACCTAATAAAACCTCATATGGCAAATTTTGAAAATTGAATTTAAAAAAAAAAACAATAAATTTGAAACATTTTCATGGGGTTAGTCCTCATCTCAAGTAGGTTCCAATGCTATATAGCATGTGCGTGCACGCTGTTTTGTTTGGGTGTATTAACTTCACCTAATATGGCAAATAATGAAAATTGATTTTTAAATAAAAAATAACAACCCACGATCAAAATTTTCATGTGGGTTAGTCCTCATCCCAAGTAGGTCCCAATGGTATATAGCATGTGCGTGCACGCTTTTTTGTTTGGTCGTATTAACTTCACCTAATAAAACCTCATATGGCAAATTTTGAAAATTGAATTTAAAAAAAAAACAATAAATTTGAAACATTTTCATGTGGTTAGTCCTCATCTCAAGTAGGTTCCAATGCTATATAGCATGTGCGTGCACGCTGTTTTGTTTGGGTGTATTAACTTCACCTAATATGGCAAATAATGAAAATTGATTTTTAAATAAAAAATAACAACCCACGATCAAAATTTTCATGTGGGTTAGTCCTCATCCCAAGTAGGTTCCAATGGTATATAGCATGTGCGTGCACTCTTTTTTGTTTGGGCGTATTAACTTCACCTAATACAGCCTCATATGGCAAATTTTGAAAATTGAATTTAAAAAAAAACAATAAATTTGAAAAATTTTCATGGGGTTAGTCCTCATCTAAAGTAGGTTCCAATGCTATATAGCATGTGCGTGCACGCTGTTTTGTTTGGGTGTATTAACTTCACCTAATATGGCAAATAATGAAAATTGATTTTTAAATAAAAAATAACAACCCACGATCAAAATTTTCATGTGGGTTAGTCCTCATCCCAAGTAGGTTCCAATGGTATATAGCATGTGCGTGCACGCTTTTTTGTTTGGGCGTATTAACTTCACCTAATAAAACCTCATATGGCAAATTTTGAAAATTGAATTTAAAAAAAAAAACAATAAATTTGAAACATTTTCATGGGGTTAGTCCTCATCTCAAGTAGGTTCCAATGCTATATAGCATGTGCGTGCACGCTGTTTTGTTTGGGTGCATTAACTTCACCTAATATGGCAAATAATGAAAATTGATTTTTAAATAAAAAATAACAACCCACGATCAAAAGTTTCATGTGGGTTAGTCCTCATCCCAAGTAGGTCCCAATGGTATATAGCATGTGCGTGCACGCTTTTTTGTTTGGGCGTATTAACTTCACCTAATACAGCCTCATATGGCAAATTTTGAAAATTGAATTTAAAAAAAAACAATAAATTTGAAAAATTTTCATGGGGTTAGTCCTCATCTAAAGTAGGTTCCAATGCTATATAGCATGTGCGTGCACGCTGTTTTGTTTGGGTGTATTAACTTCACCTAATATGGCAAATAATGAAAATTGATTTTTAAATAAAAAATAACAACCCACGATCAAAATTTTCATGTGGGTTAGTCCTCATCCCAAGTAGGTTCCAATGGTATATAGCATGTGCGTGCACTCTTTTTTGTTTGGGCGTATTAACTTCACCTAATACAGCCTCATATGGCAAATTTTGAAAATTGAATTTAAAAAAAAACAATAAATTTGAAAAATTTTCATGGGGTTAGTCCTCATCTAAAGTAGGTTCCAATGCTATATAGCATGTGCGTGCACGCTGTTTTGTTTGGGTGCATTAACTTCACCTAATATGGCAAATAATGAAAATTGATTTTTAAATAAAAAATAACAACCCACGATCAAAATTTTCATGTGGGTTAGTCCTCATCCCAAGTAGGTTCCAATGGTATATAGCATGTGCGTGCACTCTTTTTTGTTTGGGCGTATTAACTTCACCTAATACAGCCTCATATGGCAAATTTTGAAAATTGAATTTAAAAAAAACAACAATAAATTTGAAACATTTTCATGTGGTTAGTCCTCATCTCAAGTAGGTTGCATGTGCGTGCACGCTGTTTTGTTTGGGTGCATTAACTTCACCTAATATGGCAAATAATGAAAATTGATTTTTAAATAAAAAATAACAACCCACGATCAAAAGTTTCATGTGGGTTAGTCCTCATCCCAAGTAGGTCCCAATGGTATATAGCATGTGCGTGCACGCTTTTTTGTTTGGGCGTATTAACTTCACCTAATACAGCCTCATATGGCAAATTTTGAAAATTGAATTTAAAAAAAAACAATAAATTTGAAAAATTTTCATGGGGTTAGTCCTCATCTAAAGTAGGTTCCAATGCTATATAGCATGTGCGTGCACGCTGTTTTGTTTGGGTGTATTAACTTCACCTAATATGGCAAATAATGAAAATTGATTTTTAAATAAAAAATAACAACCCACGATCAAAATTTTCATGTGGGTTAGTCCTCATCCCAAGTAGGTTCCAATGGTATATAGCATGTGCGTGCACTCTTTTTTGTTTGGGCGTATTAACTTCACCTAATACAGCCTCATATGGCAAATTTTGAAAATTGAATTTAAAAAAAAACAATAAATTTGAAAAATTTTCATGGGGTTAGTCCTCATCTAAAGTAGGTTCCAATGCTATATAGCATGTGCGTGCACGCTGTTTTGTTTGGGTGTATTAACTTCACCTAATATGGCAAATAATGAAAATTGATTTTTAAATAAAAAATAACAACCCACGATCAAAATTTTCATGTGGGTTAGTCCTCATCCCAAGTAGGTTCCAATGGTATATAGCATGTGCGTGCACGCTTTTTTGTTTGGGCGTATTAACTTCACCTAATAAAACCTCATATGGCAAATTTTGAAAATTGAATTTAAAAAAAAAAACAATAAATTTGAAACATTTTCATGGGGTTAGTCCTCATCTCAAGTAGGTTCCAATGCTATATAGCATGTGCGTGCACGCTGTTTTGTTTGGGTGTATTAACTTCACCTAATATGGCAAATAATGAAAATTGATTTTTAAATAAAAAATAACAACCCACGATCAAAATTTTCATGTGGGTTAGTCCTCATCCCAAGTAGGTCCCAATGGTATATAGCATGTGCGTGCACCCTTTTTTGTTTGGGCGTATTAACTTCACCTAATACAGCCTAATATGGCAAATTTTGAAAATTGAATTTAAAAAAAAACAATAAATTTGAAAAATTTTCATGGGGTTAGTCCTCATCTAAAGTAGGTTCCAATGCTATATAGCATGTGCGTGCACGCTGTTTTGTTTGGGTGTATTAACTTCACCTAATATGGCAAATAATGAAAATTGATTTTTAAATAAAAAATAACAACCCACGATCAAAATTTTCATGTGGGTTAGTCCTCATCCCAAGTAGGTTCCAATGGTATATAGCATGTGCGTGCACTCTTTTTTGTTTGGGCGTATTAACTTCACCTAATACAGCCTCATATGGCAAATTTTGAAAATTGAATTTAAAAAAAAACAATAAATTTGAAAAATTTTCATGGGGTTAGTCCTCATCTAAAGTAGGTTCCAATGCTATATAGCATGTGCGTGCACGCTGTTTTGTTTGGGTGTATTAACTTCACCTAATATGGCAAATAATGAAAATTGATTTTTAAATAAAAAATAACAACCCACGATCAAAATTTTCATGTGGGTTAGTCCTCATCCCAAGTAGGTTCCAATGGTATATAGCATGTGCGTGCACGCTTTTTTGTTTGGGCGTATTAACTTCACCTAATAAAACCTCATATGGCAAATTTTGAAAATTGAATTTAAAAAAAAAAACAATAAATTTGAAACATTTTCATGGGGTTAGTCCTCATCTCAAGTAGGTTCCAATGCTATATAGCATGTGCGTGCACGCTGTTTTGTTTGGGTGTATTAACTTCACCTAATATGGCAAATAATGAAAATTGATTTTTAAATAAAAAATAACAACCCACGATCAAAATTTTCATGTGGGTTAGTCCTCATCCCAAGTAGGTCCCAATGGTATATAGCATGTGCGTGCACGCTTTTTTGTTTGGTCGTATTAACTTCACCTAATAAAACCTCATATGGCAAATTTTGAAAATTGAATTTAAAAAAATAACAATAAATTTGAAACATTTTCATGTGGTTAGTCCTCATCTCAAGTAGGTTGCATGTGCGTGCGCGCTGTTTTGTTTGGGTGCATTAACTTCACCTAATATGGCAAATAATGAAAATTGATTTTTAAATAAAAAATAACAACCCACGATCAAAATTTTCATGTGGGTTAGTCCTCATCCCAAGTAGGTCCCAATGGTATATAGCATGTGCGTGCACCCTTTTTTGTTTGGGCGTATTAACTTCACCTAATACAGCCTAATATGGCAAATTTTGAAAATTGAATTTAAAAAAAAACAATAAATTTGAAAAATTTTCATGGGGTTAGTCCTCATCTAAAGTAGGTTCCAATGCTATATAGCATGTGCGTGCACGCTGTTTTGTTTGGGTGTATTAACTTCACCTAATATGGCAAATAATGAAAATTGATTTTTAAATAAAAAATAACAACCCACGATCAAAATTTTCATGTGGGTTAGTCCTCATCCCAAGTAGGTTCCAATGGTATATAGCATGTGCGTGCACTCTTTTTTGTTTGGGCGTATTAACTTCACCTAATACAGCCTCATATGGCAAATTTTGAAAATTGAATTTAAAAAAAACAACAATAAATTTGAAACATTTTCATGTGGTTAGTCCTCATCTCAAGTAGGTTGCATGTGCGTGCACGCTGTTTTGTTTGGGTGCATTAACTTCACCTAATATGGCAAATAATGAAAATTGATTTTTAAATAAAAAATAACAACCCACGATCAAAATTTTCATGTGGGTTAGTCCTCATCCCAAGTAGGTCCCAATGGTATATAGCATGTGCGTGCACGCTTTTTTGTTTGGGCGTATTAACTTCACCTAATATGGCAAATAATGAAAATTGATTTTTAAATAAAAAATAACAACCCACGATCAAAATTTTCATGTGGGTTAGTCCTCATCCCAAGTAGGTTCCAATGGTATATAGCATGTGCGTGCACTCTTTTTTGTTTGGGTGTATTAACTTCACCTAATATGGCAAATAATGAAAATTGATTTTTAAATAAAAAATAACAACCCACGATCAAAATTTTCATGTGGGTTAGTCCTCATCCCAAGTAGGTTCCAATGGTATATAGCATGTGCGTGCACTCTTTTTTGTTTGGGTGTATTAACTTCACCTAATATGGCAAATAATGAAAATTGATTTTTAAATAAAAAATAACAACCCACGATCAAAATTTTCATGTGGGTTAGTCCTCATCCCAAGTAGGTTCCAATGGTATATAGCATGTGCGTGCACTCTTTTTTGTTTGGGTGTATTAACTTCACCTAATATGGCAAATAATGAAAATTGATTTTTAAATAAAAAATAACAACCCACGATCAAAATTTTCATGTGGGTTAGTCCTCATCCCAAGTAGGTTCCAATGGTATATAGCATGTGCGTGCACTCTTTTTTGTTTGGGCGTATTAACTTCACCTAATACAGCCTCATATGGCAAATTTTGAAAATTGAATTTAAAAAAAACAACAATAAATTTGAAACATTTTCATGTGGTTAGTCCTCATCTCAAGTAGGTTGCATGTGCGTGCACGCTGTTTTGTTTGGGTGCATTAACTTCACCTAATATGGCAAATAATGAAAATTGATTTTTAAATAAAAAATAACAACCCACGATCAAAATTTTCATGTGGGTTAGTCCTCATCCCAAGTAGGTCCCAATGGTATATAGCATGTGCGTGCACGCTTTTTTGTTTGGGCGTATTAACTTCACCTAATATGGCAAATAATGAAAATTGATTTTTAAATAAAAAATAACAACCCACGATCAAAATTTTCATGTGGGTTAGTCCTCATCCCAAGTAGGTTCCAATGGTATATAGCATGTGCGTGCACTCTTTTTTGTTTGGGCGTATTAACTTCACCTAATACAGCCTCATATGGCAAATTTTGAAAATTGAATTTAAAAAAAACAACAATAAATTTGAAACATTTTCATGTGGTTAGTCCTCATCTCAAGTAGGTTGCATGTGCGTGCACGCTGTTTTGTTTGGGTGCATTAACTTCACCTAATATGGCAAATAATGAAAATTGATTTTTAAATAAAAAATAACAACCCACGATCAAAATTTTCATGTGGGTTAGTCCTCATCCCAAGTAGGTTCCAATGGTATATAGCATGTGCGTGCACTCTTTTTTGTTTGGGCGTATTAACTTCACCTAATACAGCCTCATATGGCAAATTTTGAAAATTGAATTTAAAAAAAACAACAATAAATTTGAAACATTTTCATGTGGTTAGTCCTCATCTCAAGTAGGTTGCATGTGCGTGCACGCTGTTTTGTTTGGGTGCATTAACTTCACCTAATATGGCAAATAATGAAAATTGATTTTTAAATAAAAAATAACAACCCACGATCAAAATTTTCATGTGGGTTAGTCCTCATCCCAAGTAGGTCCCAATGGTATATAGCATGTGCGTGCACGCTTTTTTGTTTGGTCGTATTAACTTCACCTAATAAAACCTCATATGGCAAATTTTGAAAATTGAATTTAAAAAAATAACAATAAATTTGAAACATTTTCATGGGGTTAGTCCTCATCTAAAGTAGGTTCCAATGCTATATAGCATGTGCGTGCACGCTGTTTTGTTTGGGTGTATTAACTTCACCTAATATGGCAAATAATGAAAATTGATTTTTAAATAAAAAATAACAACCCACGATCAAAATTTTCATGTGGGTTAGTCCTCATCCCAAGTAGGTTCCAATGGTATATAGCATGTGCGTGCACGCTTTTTTGTTTGGGCGTATTAACTTCACCTAATAAAACCTCATATGGCAAATTTTGAAAATTGAATTTAAAAAAAAAAACAATAAATTTGAAACATTTTCATGGGGTTAGTCCTCATCTCAAGTAGGTTCCAATGCTATATAGCATGTGCGTGCACGCTGTTTTGTTTGGGTGTATTAACTTCACCTAATATGGCAAATAATGAAAATTGATTTTTAAATAAAAAATAACAACCCACGATCAAAATTTTCATGTGGGTTAGTCCTCATCCCAAGTAGGTCCCAATGGTATATAGCATGTGCGTGCACGCTTTTTTGTTTGGTCGTATTAACTTCACCTAATAAAACCTCATATGGCAAATTTTGAAAATTGAATTTAAAAAAATAACAATAAATTTGAAACATTTTCATGTGGTTAGTCCTCATCTCAAGTAGGTTGCATGTGCGTGCACGCTGTTTTGTTTGGGTGCATTAACTTCACCTAATATGGCAAATAATGAAAATTGATTTTTAAATAAAAAATAACAACCCACGATCAAAATTTTCATGTGGGTTAGTCCTCATCCCAAGTAGGTCCCAATGGTATATAGCATGTGCGTGCACGCTTTTTTGTTTGGTCGTATTAACTTCACCTAATAAAACCTCATATGGCAAATTTTGAAAATTGAATTTAAAAAAAAACAATAAATTTGAAAAATTTTCATGGGGTTAGTCCTCATCTAAAGTAGGTTCCAATGCTATATAGCATGTGCGTGCACGCTGTTTTGTTTGGGTGTATTAACTTCACCTAATATGGCAAATAATGAAAATTGATTTTTAAATAAAAAATAACAACCCACGATCAAAATTTTCATGTGGGTTAGTCCTCATCCCAAGTAGGTCCCAATGGTATATAGCATGTGCGTGCACGCTTTTTTGTTTGGGCGTATTAACTTCACCTAATACAGCCTAATATGGCAAATTTTGAAAATTGAATTTAAAAAAAAACAATAAATTTGAAAAATTTTCATGGGGTTAGTCCTCATCTAAAGTAGGTTCCAATGCTATATAGCATGTGCGTGCACGCTGTTTTGTTTGGGTGTATTAACTTCACCTAATATGGCAAATAATGAAAATTGATTTTTAAATAAAAAATAACAACCCACGATCAAAATTTTCATGTGGGTTAGTCCTCATCCCAAGTAGGTCCCAATGGTATATAGCATGTGCGTGCACGCTTTTTTGTTTGGTCGTATTAACTTCACCTAATAAAACCTCATATGGCAAATTTTGAAAATTGAATTTAAAAAAAACAACAATAAATTTGAAACATTTTCATGGGGTTAGTCCTCATCTCAAGTAGGTTCCAATGCTATATAGCATGTGCGTGCAAGCTGTTTTGTTTGGGTGTATTAACTTCACCTAATATGGCAAATAATGAAAATTGATTTTTAAATAAAAAATAACAACCCACGATCAAAATTTTCATGTGGGTTAGTCCTCATCCCAAGTAGGTCCCAATGGTATATAGCATGTGCGTGCACGCTTTTTTGTTTGGTCGTATTAACTTCACCTAATAAAACCTCATATGGCAAATTTTGAAAATTGAATTTAAAAAAAACAACAATAAATTTGAAACATTTTCATGGGGTTAGTCCTCATCTAAAGTAGGTTCCAATGCTATATAGCATGTGCGTGCACGCTGTTTTGTTTGGGTGTATTAACTTCACCTAATATGGCAAATAATGAAAATTGATTTTTAAATAAAAAATAACAACCCACGATCAAAATTTTCATGTGGGTTAGTCCTCATCCCAAGTAGGTCCCAATGGTATATAGCATGTGCGTGCACGCTTTTTTGTTTGGGCGTATTAACTTCACCTAATACAGCCTCATATGGCAAATTTTGAAAATTGAATTTAAAAAAAACAATAAATTTGAAAAATTTTCATGGGGTTAGTCCTCATCTAAAGTAGGTTCCAATGCTATATAGCATGTGCGTGCACGCTGTTTTGTTTGGGTGTATTAACTTCACCTAATATGGCAAATAATGAAAATTGATTTTTAAATAAAAAATAACAACCCACGATCAAAATTTTCATGTGGGTTAGTCCTCATCCCAAGTAGGTCCCAATGGTATATAGCATGTGCGTGCACGCTTTTTTGTTTGGTCGTATTAACTTCACCTAATAAAACCTCATATGGCAAATTTTGAAAATTGAATTTAAAAAAAACAACAATAAATTTGAAACATTTTCATGGGGTTAGTCCTCATCTCAAGTAGGTTCCAATGCTATATAGCATGTGCGTGCACGCTGTTTTGTTTGGGTGCATTAACTTCACCTAATATGGCAAATAATGAAAATTGATTTTTAAATAAAAAATAACAACCCACGATCAAAATTTTCATGTGGGTTAGTCCTCATCCCAAGTAGGTCCCAATGGTATATAGCATGTGCGTGCACGCTTTTTTGTTTGGTCGTATTAACTTCACCTAATAAAACCTCATATGGCAAATTTTGAAAATTGAATTTAAAAAAAAACAATAAATTTGAAAAATTTTCATGGGGTTAGTCCTCATCTAAAGTAGGTTCCAATGCTATATAGCATGTGCGTGCACGCTGTTTTGTTTGGGTGTATTAACTTCACCTAATATGGCAAATAATGAAAATTGATTTTTAAATAAAAAATAACAACCCACGATCAAAATTTTCATGTGGGTTAGTCCTCATCCCAAGTAGGTCCCAATGGTATATAGCATGTGCGTGCACGCTTTTTTGTTTGGGCGTATTAACTTCACCTAATACAGCCTAATATGGCAAATTTTGAAAATTGAATTTAAAAAAAAACAATAAATTTGAAAAATTTTCATGGGGTTAGTCCTCATCTAAAGTAGGTTCCAATGCTATATAGCATGTGCGTGCACGCTGTTTTGTTTGGGTGTATTAACTTCACCTAATATGGCAAATAATGAAAATTGATTTTTAAATAAAAAATAACAACCCACGATCAAAATTTTCATGTGGGTTAGTCCTCATCCCAAGTAGGTCCCAATGGTATATAGCATGTGCGTGCACGCTTTTTTGTTTGGTCGTATTAACTTCACCTAATAAAACCTCATATGGCAAATTTTGAAAATTGAATTTAAAAAAAACAACAATAAATTTGAAACATTTTCATGGGGTTAGTCCTCATCTCAAGTAGGTTCCAATGCTATATAGCATGTGCGTGCAAGCTGTTTTGTTTGGGTGTATTAACTTCACCTAATATGGCAAATAATGAAAATTGATTTTTAAATAAAAAATAACAACCCACGATCAAAATTTTCATGTGGGTTAGTCCTCATCCCAAGTAGGTCCCAATGGTATATAGCATGTGCGTGCACGCTTTTTTGTTTGGTCGTATTAACTTCACCTAATAAAACCTCATATGGCAAATTTTGAAAATTGAATTTAAAAAAAACAACAATAAATTTGAAACATTTTCATGGGGTTAGTCCTCATCTAAAGTAGGTTCCAATGCTATATAGCATGTGCGTGCACGCTGTTTTGTTTGGGTGTATTAACTTCACCTAATATGGCAAATAATGAAAATTGATTTTTAAATAAAAAATAACAACCCACGATCAAAATTTTCATGTGGGTTAGTCCTCATCCCAAGTAGGTCCCAATGGTATATAGCATGTGCGTGCACGCTTTTTTGTTTGGGCGTATTAACTTCACCTAATACAGCCTCATATGGCAAATTTTGAAAATTGAATTTAAAAAAAAACAATAAATTTGAAAAATTTTCATGGGGTTAGTCCTCATCTAAAGTAGGTTCCAATGCTATATAGCATGTGCGTGCACGCTGTTTTGTTTGGGTGTATTAACTTCACCTAATATGGCAAATAATGAAAATTGATTTTTAAATAAAAAATAACAACCCACGATCAAAATTTTCATGTGGGTTAGTCCTCATCCCAAGTAGGTCCCAATGGTATATAGCATGTGCGTGCACGCTTTTTTGTTTGGTCGTATTAACTTCACCTAATAAAACCTCATATGGCAAATTTTGAAAATTGAATTTAAAAAAAACAACAATAAATTTGAAACATTTTCATGGGGTTAGTCCTCATCTCAAGTAGGTTCCAATGCTATATAGCATGTGCGTGCAAGCTGTTTTGTTTGGGTGTATTAACTTCACCTAATATGGCAAATAATGAAAATTGATTTTTAAATAAAAAATAACAACCCACGATCAAAATTTTTATGTGGGTTAGTCCTCATCCCAAGTAGGTCCCAATGGTATATAGCATGTGCGTGCACGCTTTTTTGTTTGGGCGTATTAACTTCACCTAATACAGCCTCATATGGCAAATTTTGAAAATTGAATTTAAAAAAAAACAATAAATTTGAAACATTTCATGGGGTTAGTCCTCATCTCAAGTAGGTTCCAATGCTATATAGCATGTGCGTGCACGCTTTTTTGTTTGGGTGTATTAACTTCACCTAATATGGCAAATTTTTAAAATTGAATTTAAAAAAAACAACAATAAATTTGAAACATTTTCATGGGGTTAGTCCTCATCTCAAGTAGGTTCCAATGCTATATAGCATGTGCGTGCACGCTTTTTTGTTTGGGTGTATTAACTTCACCTAATATGGCAAATTTTTAAAATTGAATTTAAAAAAAACAACAATAAATTTGAAACATTTTCATGTGGTTAGTCCTCATCTCAAGTAGGTTGCATGTGCGTGCACGCTGTTTTGTTTGGGTGCATTAACTTCACCTAATATGGCAAATAATGAAAATTGATTTTTAAATAAAAAATAACAACCCACGATCAAAATTTTCATGTGGGTTAGTCCTCATCCCAAGTAGGTCCCAATGGTATATAGCATGTGCGTGCACGCTTTTTTGTTTGGTCGTATTAACTTCACCTAATAAAACCTCATATGGCAAATTTTGAAAATTGAATTTAAAAAAAACAACAATAAATTTGAAACATTTTCATGTGGTTAGTCCTCATCTCAAGTAGGTTGCATGTGCGTGCACGCTGTTTTGTTTGGGTGCATTAACTTCACCTAATATGGCAAATAATGAAAATTGATTTTTAAATAAAAAATAACAACCCACGATCAAAATTTTCATGTGGGTTAGTCCTCATCCCAAGTAGGTCCCAATGGTATATAGCATGTGCGTACACGCTTTTTTGTTTGGGCGTATTAACTTCACCTAATACAGCCTAATATGGCAAATTTTGAAAATTGAATTTAAAAAAAAAACAATAAATTTGAAACATTTTCATGGGGTTAGTCCTCATCTCAAGTAGGTTCCAATGCTATATAGCATGTGCGTGCACGCTGTTTTGTTTGGGTGTATTAACTTCACCTAATATGGCAAATAATGAAAATTGATTTTTAAATAAAAAATAACAACCCACGATCAAAATTTTCATGTGGGTTAGTCCTCATCCCAAGTAGGTCCCAATGGTATATAGCATGTGCGTACACGCTTTTTTGTTTGGGCGTATTAACTTCACCTAATACAGCCTCATATGGCAAATTTTGAAAATTGAATTTAAAAAAAAAAAATAAATTTGAAACATTTTCATGGGGTTAGTCCTCATCTCAAGTAGGTTCCAATGCTATATAGCATGTGCGTGCACGCTGTTTTGTTTGGGTGTATTAACTTCACCTAATATGGCAAATAATGAAAATTGATTTTTAAATAAAAAATAACAACCCACGATCAAAATTTTCATGTGGGTTAGTCCTCATCCCAAGTAGATCCCAATGGTATATAGCATGTGCGTGCACTCTTTTTTGTTTGGGCGTATTAACTTCACCTAATACAGCCTCATATGGCAAATTTTGAAAATTGAATTTAAAAAAAAAAACAATAAATTTGAAACATTTTCATGGGGTTAGTCCTCATCTCAAGTAGGTTACAATGCTATATAGCATGTGCGTGCACGCTGTTTTGTTTGGGTGTATTAACTTCACCTAATATGGCAAATAATGAAAATTGATTTTTAAATAAAAAATAACAACCCACGATCAAAATTTTCATGTGGGTTAGTCCTCATCCCAAGTAGGTTCCAATGGTATATAGCATCTGCTTGCACTCTTTTTTGTTTGGGCGTATTAACTTCACCTAATACAGCCTCATATGGCAAATTTTGAAAATTGAATTTAAAAAAAAAAACAATAAATTTGAAACATTTTCATGGGGTTAGTCCTCATCTCAAGTAGGTTCCAATGCTATATAGCATGTGCGTGCACGCTGTTTTGTTTGGGTGTATTAACTTCACCTAATATGGCAAATAATGAAAATTGATTTTTAAATAAAAAATAACAACCCACGATCAAAATTTTCATGTGGGTTAGTCCTCATCCCAAGTAGGTCCCAATGGTATATAGCATGTGCGTACACGCTTTTTTGTTTGGGCGTATTAACTTCACCTAATACAGCCTCATATGGCAAATTTTGAAAATTGAATTTAAAAAAAAAACAATAAATTTGAAACATTTTCATGGGGTTAGTCCTCATCTCAAGTAGGTTCCAATGCTATATAGCATGTGCGTGCACGCTGTTTTGTTTGGGTGTATTAACTTCACCTAATATGGCAAATAATGAAAATTGATTTTTAAATAAAAAATAACAACCCACGATCAAAATTTTCATGTGGGTTAGTCCTCATCCCAAGTAGGTTCCAATGCTATATAGCATGTGCGTGCACGCTGTTTTGTTTGGGTGTATTAACTTCACCTAATATGGCAAATAATGAAAATTGATTTTTAAATAAAAAATAACAACCCACGATCAAAATTTTCATGTGGGTTAGTCCTCATCCCAAGTAGGTCCCAATGGTATATAGCATGTGCGTGCACGCTTTTTTGTTTGGGCGTATTAACTTCACCTAATACAGCCTCATATGGCAAATTTTGAAAATTGAATTTAAAAAAAAAAAACAATACATTTGAAACATTTTCATGGGGTTAGTCCTCATCTCAAGTAGGTTCCAATGCTATATAGCATGTGCGTGCACGCTGTTTTGTTTGGGTGTATTAACTTCACCTAATATGGCAAATAATGAAAATTGATTTTTAAATAAAAAATAACAACCCACGATCAAAATTTTCATGTGGGTTAGTCCTCATCCCAAGTAGGTCCCAATGGTATATAGCATGTGCGTGCACGCTTTTTTGTTTGGTCGTATTAACTTCACCTAATAAAACCTCATATGGCAAATTTTGAAAATTGAATTTAAAAAAAACAACAATAAATTTGAAACATTTTCATGGGGTTAGTCCTCATCTCAAGTAGGTTCCAATGCTATATAGCATGTGCGTGCAAGCTGTTTTGTTTGGGTGTATTAACTTCACCTAATATGGCAAATAATGAAAATTGATTTTTAAATAAAAAATAACAACCCACGATCAAAATTTTCATGTGGGTTAGTCCTCATCCCAAGTAGGTTCCAATGGTATATAGCATGTGCGTGCACTCTTTTTTGTTTGGGCGTATTAACTTCACCTAATACAGCCTCATATGGCAAATTTTGAAAATTGAATTAAAAAAAACAACAATAAATTTGAAACATTTTCATGGGGTTAGTCCTCATCTCAAGTAGGATCCAATGCTATATAGCATGTGCGTGCACGCTGTTTTTGTTTGGGTGTATTAACTTCACCTAATATGGCAAATAATGAAAATTGATTTTTAAATAAAAAATAACAACCCACGATCAAAATTTTCATGTGGGTTAGTCCTCATCCCAAGTAGGTTCCAATGGTATATAGCATGTGCGTGCACGCTTTTTTGTTTGGGCGTTTTAACTTCACCTAATACAGCCTCATATGGCAAATTTTGAATATTGAATTTAAAAAAAACAACAATAAATTTGAAACATTTTCATGGGGTTAGTCCTCATCTCAAGTAGGATCCAATGCTATATAGCATGTGCGTGCACGCTGTTTTGTTTGGGTGTATTAACTTCACCTAATATGGCAAATAATGAAAATTGATTTTTAAATAAAAAATAACAACCCACGATCAAAATTTTCATGTGGGTTAGTCCTCATCCCAAGTAGGTTCCAATGGTATATAGCATGTGCGTGCACGCTTTTTTGTTTGGGCGTTTTAACTTCACCTAATACAGCCTCATATGGCATATTTTGAAAATTGAATTAAAAAAAAACAACAATAAATTTGAAACATTTTCATGGGGTTAGTCCTCATCTCAAGTAGGTTCCAATGCTATATAGCATGTGCGTGCACGCTGTTTTGTTTGGGTGTATTAACTTCACCTAATATGGCAACTAATGCAAATTGATTTTTAAATAAAAAATAACAACCCACGATCAAAATTTTCATGTGGGTTAGTCCTCATCCCAAGTAGGTCCCAATGGTATATAGCATGTGCGTGCACGCTTTTTTGTTTGGGCGTATTAACTTCACCTAATACAGCCTCATATGGCAAATTTTGAAAATTGAATTTAAAAAAAAAAACAATACATTTGAAACATTTTCATGGGGTTAGTCCTCATCTCAAGTAGGTTCCAATGCTATATAGCATGTGCGTGCACGCTGTTTTGTTTGGGCGTATTAACTTCACCTAATACAGCCTCATATGGCAAATTTTAAAAATTGAATTTAAAAAAAAAAACAATACATTTGAAACATTTTCATGGGGTTAGTCCTCATCTCAAGTAGGTTCCAATGCTATATAGCATGTGCGTGCACGCTGTTTTGTTTGGGTGTATTAACTTCACCTAATATGGCAACTAATGCAAATTGATTTTTAAATAAAAAATAACAACCCACGATCAAAATTTTCATGTGGGTTAGTCCTCATCCCAAGTAGGTCCCAATGGTATATAGCATGTGCGTGCACGCTTTTTTGTTTGGGCGTATTAACTTCACCTAATACAGCCTCATATGGCAAATTTTGAAAATTGAATTAAAAAAAAACAACAATAAATTTGAAACATTTTCATGGGGTTAGTCCTCATCTCAAGTAGGTTCCAATGCTATATAGCATGTGCGTGCAAGCTGTTTTGTTTGGGTGTATTAACTTCACCTAATATGGCAACTAATGAAAATTGATTTTTAAATAAAAAATAACAACCCACGATCAAAATTTTCATGTGGGTTAGTCCTCATCCCAAGTAGGTTCCAATGGTATATAGCATGTGCGTGCACGCTTTTTTGTTTGGGCGTTTTAACTTCACCTAATACAGCCTCATATGGCAAATTTTGAAAATTGAATTAAAAAAAAAAAAACAATAAATTTGAAACATTTTCATGGGGTTAGTCCTCATCTCAAGTAGGTTCCAATGCTATATAGCATGTGCGTGCACGCTGTTTTGTTTGGGTGTATTAACTTCACCTAATATGGCAACTAATGCAAATTGATTTTTAAATAAAAAATAACAACCCACGATCAAAATTTTCATGTGGGTTAGTCCTCATCCCAAGTAGGTCCCAATGGTATATAGCATGTGCGTGCACGCTTTTTTGTTTGGGCGTATTAACTTCACCTAATACAGCCTCATATGGCAAATTTTGAAAATTGAATTTAAAAAAAAAAACAATACATTTGAAACATTTTCATGGGGTTAGTCCTCATCTCAAGTAGGTTCCAATGCTATATAGCATGTGCGTGCACGCTGTTTTGTTTGGGTGTATTAACTTCACCTAATATGGCAACTAATGCAAATTGATTTTTAAATAAAAAATAACAACCCACGATCAAAATTTTCATGTGGGTTAGTCCTCATCCCAAGTAGGTCCCAATGGTATATAGCATGTGCGTGCACGCTTTTTTGTTTGGGCGTATTAACTTCACCTAATACAGCCTCATATGGCAAATTTTGAAAATTGAATTTAAAAAAAAACAATACATTTGAAACATTTTCATGGGGTTAGTCCTCATCTCAAGTAGGTTCCAATGCTATATAGCATTTGCGTGCACGCTGTTTTGTTTGGGCGTATTAACTTCACCTAATACAGCCTCATATGGCAAATTTTGAAAATTGAATTTAAAAAAAAAAACAATACATTTGAAACATTTTCATGGGGTTAGTCCTCATCTCAAGTAGGTTCCATGTGCATGCAAGCTGTTTTGTTTGGGTGTATTAACTTCACCTAATATGGCAACTAATGAAAATTGATTTTTAAATAAAAAATAACAACCCACGATCAAAATTTTCATGTGGGTTAGTCCTCATCCCAAGTAGGTTCCAATGGTATATAGCATGTGCGTGCACGCTTTTTTGTTTGGGCGTTTTAACTTCACCTAATACAGCCTCATATGGCAAATTTTGAAAATTGAATTAAAAAAAACAACAATAAATTTGAAACATTTTCATGGGGTTAGTCCTCATCTCAAGTAGGTTCCAATGCTATATAGCATGTGCGTGCAAGCTGTTTTGTTTGGGTGTATTAACTTCACCTAATATGGCAACTAATGAAAATTGATTTTTAAATAAAAAATAACAACCCACGATCAAAATTTTCATGTGGGTTAGTCCTCATCCCAAGTAGGTTCCAATGGTATATAGCATGTGCGTGCACGCTTTTTTGTTTGGGCGTTTTAACTTCACCTAATACAGCCTCATATGGCAAATTTTGAAAATTGAATTAAAAAAAATAAACAATAAATTTGAAACATTTTCATGGGGTTAGTCCTCATCTCAAGTAGGTTCCAATGCTATATAGCATGTGCGTGCACGCTGTTTTGTTTGGGTGTATTAACTTCACCTAATATGGCAACTAATGAAAATTGATTTTTAAATAAAAAATAACAACCCACGATCAAAATTTTCATGTGGGTTAGTCCTCATCCCAAGTAGGTCCCAATGGTATATAGCATGTGCGTGCACGCTGTTTTGTTTGGGCGTATTAACTTCACCTAATACAGCCTCATATGGCAAATTTTGAAAATTGAATTAAAAAAAATAAACAATAAATTTGAAACATTTTCATGGGGTTAGTCCTCATCTCAAGTAGGTTCCAATGCTATATAGCATGTGCGTGCAAGCTGTTTTGTTTGGGTGTATTAACTTCACCTAATATGGCAACTAATGAAAATTGATTTTTAAATAAAAAATAACAACCCACGATCAAAATTTTCATGTGGGTTAGTCCTCATCCCAAGTAGGTTCCAATGGTATATAGCATGTGCGTGCACGCTTTTTTGTTTGGGCGTTTTAACTTCACCTAATACAGCCTCATATGGCAAATTTTGAAAATTGAATTAAAAAAAAAAAAACAATAAATTTGAAACATTTTCATGGGGTTAGTCCTCATCTCAAGTAGGTTCCAATGCTATATAGCATGTGCGTGCACGCTGTTTTGTTTGGGTGTATTAACTTCACCTAATATGGCAACTAATGCAAATTGATTTTTAAATAAAAAATAACAACCCACGATCAAAATTTTCATGTGGGTTAGTCCTCATCCCAAGTAGGTCCCAATGGTATATAGCATGTGCGTGCACGCTTTTTTGTTTGGGCGTATTAACTTCACCTAATACAGCCTCATATGGCAAATTTTGAAAATTGAATTTAAAAAAAAAAACAATACATTTGAAACATTTTCATGGGGTTAGTCCTCATCTCAAGTAGGTTCCAATGCTATATAGCATGTGCGTGCACGCTGTTTTGTTTGGGCGTATTAACTTCACCTAATACAGCCTCATATGGCAAATTTTGAAAATTGAATTTAAAAAAAAAAACAATACATTTGAAACATTTTCATGGGGTTAGTCCTCATCTCAAGTAGGTTCCAATGCTATATAGCATGTGCGTGCACGCTGTTTTGTTTGGGTGTATTAACTTCACCTAATATGGCAACTAATGCAAATTGATTTTTAAATAAAAAATAACAACCCACGATCAAAATTTTCATGTGGGTTAGTCCTCATCCCAAGTAGGTCCCAATGGTATATAGCATGTGCGTGCACGCTTTTTTGTTTGGGCGTATTAACTTCACCTAATACAGCCTCATATGGCAAATTTTGAAAATTGAATTTAAAAAAAAACAATACATTTGAAACATTTTCATGGGGTTAGTCCTCATCTCAAGTAGGTTCCAATGCTATATAGCATGTGCGTGCACGCTGTTTTGTTTGGGCGTATTAACTTCACCTAATACAGCCTCATATGGCAAATTTTGAAAATTGAATTTAAAAAAAAAAACAATACATTTGAAACATTTTCATGGGGTTAGTCCTCATCTCAAGTAGGTTCCAATGCTATATAGCATGTGCGTGCACGCTGTTTTGTTTGGGTGTATTAACTTCACCTAATATGGCAACTAATGCAAATTGATTTTTAAATAAAAAATAACAACCCACGATCAAAATTTTCATGTGGGTTAGTCCTCATCCCAAGTAGGTCCCAATGGTATATAGCATGTGCGTGCACGCTTTTTTGTTTGGGCGTATTAACTTCACCTAATACAGCCTCATATGGCAAATTTTGAAAATTGAATTTAAAAAAAAAAACAATACATTTGAAACATTTTCATGGGGTTAGTCCTCATCTCAAGTAGGTTCCAATGCTATATAGCATTTGCGTGCACGCTGTTTTGTTTGGGCGTATTAACTTCACCTAATACAGCCTCATATGGCAAATTTTGAAAATTGAATTTAAAAAAAAAAACAATACATTTGAAACATTTTCATGGGGTTAGTCCTCATCTCAAGTAGGTTCCATGTGCATGCAAGCTGTTTTGTTTGGGTGTATTAACTTCACCTAATATGGCAACTAATGAAAATTGATTTTTAAATAAAAAATAACAACCCACGATCAAAATTTTCATGTGGGTTAGTCCTCATCCCAAGTAGGTTCCAATGGTATATAGCATGTGCGTGCACGCTTTTTTGTTTGGGCGTTTTAACTTCACCTAATACAGCCTCATATGGCAAATTTTGAAAATTGAATTAAAAAAAACAACAATAAATTTGAAACATTTTCATGGGGTTAGTCCTCATCTCAAGTAGGTTCCAATGCTATATAGCATGTGCGTGCACGCTGTTTTGTTTGGGTGTATTAACTTCACCTAATATGGCAACTAATGAAAATTGATTTTTAAATAAAAAATAACAACCCACGATCAAAATTTTCATGTGGGTTAGTCCTCATCCCAAGTAGGTCCCAATGGTATATAGCATGTGCGTGCACGCTGTTTTGTTTGGGCGTATTAACTTCACCTAATACAGCCTCATATGGCAAATTTTGAAAATTGAATTAAAAAAAAACAACAATAAATTTGAAACATTTTCATGGGGTTAGTCCTCATCTCAAGTAGGTTCCAATGCTATATAGCATGTGCGTGCAAGCTGTTTTGTTTGGGTGTATTAACTTCACCTAATATGGCAACTAATGAAAATTGATTTTTAAATAAAAAATAACAACCCACGATCAAAATTTTCATGTGGGTTAGTCCTCATCCCAAGTAGGTTCCAATGGTATATAGCATGTGCGTGCACGCTTTTTTGTTTGGGCGTTTTAACTTCACCTAATACAGCCTCATATGGCAAATTTTGAAAATTGAATTAAAAAAAAACAACAATAAATTTGAAACATTTTCATGGGGTTAGTCCTCATCTCAAGTAGGTTCCAATGCTATATAGCATGTGCGTGCAAGCTGTTTTGTTTGGGTGTATTAACTTCACCTAATATGGCAACTAATGAAAATTGATTTTTAAATAAAAAATAACAACCCACGATCAAAATTTTCATGTGGGTTAGTCCTCATCCCAAGTAGGTTCCAATGGTATATAGCATGTGCGTGCACGCTTTTTTGTTTGGGCGTATTAACTTCACCTAATACAGCCTCATATGGCAAATTTTGAAAATTGAATTAAAAAAAAAAACAATAAATTTGAAAAATTTTCATGGGGTTAGTCCTCATCTCAAGTAGGTTCCAATGCTATATAGCATGTGCGTGCAAGCTGTTTTGTTTGGGTGTATTAACTTCACCTAATATGGCAACTAATGAAAATTGATTTTTAAATAAAAAATAACAACCCACGATCAAAATTTTCATGTGGGTTAGTCCTCATCCCAAGTAGGTTCCAATGGTATATAGCATGTGCGTGCACGCTTTTTTGTTTGGGCGTTTTAACTTCACCTAATACAGCCTCATATGGCAAATTTTGAAAATTGAATTAAAAAAAACAACAATAAATTTGAAACATTTTCATGGGGTTAGTCCTCATCTCAAGTAGGTTCCAATGCTATATAGCATGTGCGTGCACGCTGTTTTGTTTGGGTGTATTAACTTCACCTAATATGGCAAATAATGAAAATTGATTTTTAAATAAAAAATAACAACCCACGATCAAAATTTTCATGTGGGTTAGTCCTCATCCCAAGTAGGTTCCAATGGTATATAGCATGTGCGTGCACGCTTTTTTGTTTGGGCGTTTTAACTTCACCTAATACAGCCTCATATGGCAAATTTTGAAAATTGAATTAAAAAAAAACAACAATAAATTTGAAACATTTTCATGGGGTTAGTCCTCATCTCAAGTAGGTTCCAATGCTATATAGCATGTGCGTGCACGCTGTTTTGTTTGGGTGTATTAACTTCACCTAATATGGCAAATAATGAAAATTGATTTTTAAATAAAAAATAACAACCCACGATCAAAATTTTCATGTGGGTTAGTCCTCATCCCAAGTAGGTTCCAATGGTATATAGCATGTGCGTGCACGCTTTTTTGTTTGGGCGTTTTAACTTCACCTAAAACAGCCTCATATGGCAAATTTTGAAAATTGAATTTAAAAAAAAACAACAATAAATTTGAAAAATTTTCATGGGGTTAGTCCTCATCTCAAGTAGGTTCCAATGCTATATAGCATGTGCATGCACGCTGTTTTGTTTGGGTGTATTAACTTCACCTAATATGGCAAATAATGAAAATTGATTTTTAAATAAAAAATAACAACCCACGATCAAAATTTTCATGTGGGTTAGTCCTCATCCCAAGTAGGTTCCAATGGTATATAGCACGTGCGTGCACGCTTTTTTGTTTGGGCGTTTTAACTTCACCTAATACAGCCTCATATGGCAAATTTTGAAAATTGAATTAAAAAAAAACAACAATAAATTTGAAACATTTTCATGGGGTTAGTCCTCATCTCAAGTAGGTTCCAATGCTATATAGCATGTGCGTGCACGCTGTTTTGTTTAGGTGTATTAACTTCACCTAATATGGCAAATAATGAAAATTGATTTTTAAATAAAAAATAACAACCCACGATCAAAATTTTCATGTGGGTTAGTCCTCATCCCAAGTAGGTTCCAATGGTATATAGCATGTGCGTGCACGCTTTTTTGTTTGGGCGTATTAACTTCACCTAATACAGCCTCATATGGCAAATTTTGAAAATTGAATTTAAAAAAAACAACAATAAATTTGAAAAATTTTCATGGGGTTAGTCCTCATCTCAAGTAGGTTCCAATGCTATATAGCATGTGCGTGCACGCTGTTTTGTTTGGGTGTATTAACTTCACCTAATATGGCAAATAATGAAAATTGATTTTTAAATAAAAAATAACAACCCACGATCAAAATTTTCATGTGGGTTAGTCCTCATCCCAAGTAGGTTCCAATGGTATATAGCATGTGCGTGCACGCTTTTTTGTTTGGGCGTTTTAACTTCACCTAATACAGCCTCATATGGCAAATTTTGAAAATTGAATTTAAAAAAAACAACAATAAAATTGAAAAATTTTCATGGGGTTAGTCCTCATCTCAAGTAGGTTCCAATGCTATATAGCATGTGCGTGCACGCTGTTTTGTTTGGGTGTATTAACTTCACCTAATATGGCAAATAATGAAAATTGATTTTTAAATAAAAAATAACAACCCACGATCAAAATTTTCATGTGGGTTAGTCCTCATCCCAAGTAGGTTCCAATGGTATATAGCATGTGCGTGCACTCTTTTTTGTTTGGGCGTATTAACTTCACCTAATACAGCCTCATATGGCAAATTTTGAAAATTGAATTTAAAAAAAAAACAATAAATTTGAAACATTTTCATGGGGTTAGTCCTCATCCCAAGTACGTTCCAATGCTATATAGCATGTGCGTGCACGCTTTTTTGTTTGGGTGTATTAACTTCACCTACTATGGCAAATAATGAAAATTGATTTTTAAATAAAAAATAACAACCCACGATCAAAATTTTCATGTGGGTTAGTCCTCATCCCAAGTAGGTTCCAATGGTATATAGCATGTGCGTGCACGCTTTTTTGTTTGGGTGTATTAACTTCACCTAATATGGCAAATAATGAAAATTGATTTTTAAATAAAAAATAACAACCCACGATCAAAATCTTCATGTGGGTTAGTCCTCATCCCAAGTAGGTTCCAATGGTATATAGCATGTGCGTGCACGCTTTTTTGTTTGGGCGTTTTAACTACACCTAATACAGCCTCATATGGCAAATTTTGAAAATTGAATTTAAAAAAAACAACAATAAATTTGAAACATTTTCATGGGGTTAGTCCTCATCTCAAGTAGGTTTCAATGGTATATAGCATGTGCGTGCACGCTGTTTTGTTTGGGTGTATTAACTTCACCTAATATGGCAAATAATGAAAATTGATTTTTAAATAAAAAATAACAACCCACGATTAAAATTTTCATGTGGGTTAGTCCTCATCCCAAGTAGGTTCCAATGGTATATAGCATGTGCGTGCACGCTTTTTTGTTTGGGTGTATTAACTTCACCTAATATGGCAAATAATGAAAATTGATTTTTAAATAAAAAATAACAACCCAAGATCAAAATCTTCATGTGGGTTAGTCCTCATCCCAAGTAGGTTCCAATGGTATATAGCATGTGCGTGCACGCTTTTTTGTTTGGGCGTTTTAACTTCACCTAATACAGCCTCATATGGCAAATTTTGAAAATTGAATTTAAAAAAAACAACAATAAATTTGAAAAATTTTCATGGGGTTAGTCCTCATCTCAAGTAGGTTCCAATGCTATATAGCATGTGCGTGCACGCTGTTTTGTTTGGGTGTATTAACTTCACCTAATATGGCAAATAATGAAAATTGATTTTTAAATAAAAAATAACAACCCACGATTAAAATTTTCATGTGGGTTAGTCCTCATCCCAAGTAGGTTCCAATGGTATATAGCATGTGCGTGCACGCTTTTTTGTTTGGGTGTATTAACTTCACCTAATATGGCAAATAATGAAAATTGATTTTTAAATAAAAAATAACAACCCACGATCAAAATTTTCATGTGGGTTAGTCCTCATCCCAAGTAGGTTCCAATGGTATATAGCATGTGCGTGCACTCTTTTTTATTTGGGCGTATTAACTTCACCTAATACAGCCTCATATGGCAAATTTTGAAAATTGAATTTAAAAAAAAAACAATAAATTTGAAACATTTTCATGGGGTTAGTCCTCATCTCAAGTAGGTTCCAATGCTATATAGCATGTGCGTGCACGCTTTTTTGTTTGGGTGTATTAACTTCACCTAATATGGCAAATTTTTAAAATTGAATTTAAAAAAAACAACAATAAATTTGAAACATTTTCATGAGGTTAGTCCTCATCTCAAGTAGGTTCCAATGCTATATAGCATGTGCGTGCACGCTGTTTTGTTTGGGTGTATTAACTTCACCTAATATGGCAAATAATGAAAATTGATTTTTAAATAAAAAATAACAACCCACGATCAAAATTTTCATGTGGGTTAGTCCTCATCCCAAGTAGGTTCCAATGGTATATAGCATGTGCGTGCACTCTTTTTTATTTGGGCGTATTAACTTCACCTAATACAGCCTCATATGGCAAATTTTGAAAATTGAATTTAAAAAAAAAACAATAAATTTGAAACATTTTCATGGGGTTAGTCCTCATCTCAAGTAGGTTCCAATGCTATATAGCATGTGCGTGCACGCTTTTTTGTTTGGGTGTATTAACTTCACCTAATATGGCAAATTTTTAAAATTGAATTTAAAAAAAACAACAATAAATTTGAAACATTTTCATGAGGTTAGTCCTCATCTCAAGTAGGTTTCAATGGTATATAGCATGTGCGTGCACGCTTTTTTGTTTGGGTGTATTAACTTCACCTAATACAGCCTCATATGGCAAATTTTGAAAATTGAATTTAAAAAAAACAACAATAAATTTGAAACATTTTCATGGGGTTAGTCCTCATCTCAAGTAGGTTCCAATGCTATATAGCATGTGCGTGCACGCTGTTTTGTTTGGGCGTATTAACTTCACCTAATATGGCAAATAATGAAAATTGATTTTTAAATAAAAAATAACAACCCACGATCAAAATTTTCATGTGGGTTAGTCCTCATCCCAAGTAGGTCCCAATGGTATATAGCATGTGCGTGCACGCTTTTTTGTTTGGGTGTATTAACTTCACCTAATATGGCAAATTTTGAAAATTGAATTTAAAAAAAACAACAATAAATTTGAAACATTTTCATGGGGTTAGTCCTCATCTCAAGTAGGTTCCAATGCTATATAGCATGTGCGTGCACGCTTTTTTGTTTGGGTGTATTAACTTCACCTAATATGGCAAATTTTTAAAATTGAATTTAAAAAAAACAACAATAAATTTGAAACATTTTCATGGGGTTAGTCCTCATCTCAAGTAGGTTCCAATGCTATATAGCATGTGCGTGCACGCTGTTTTGTTTGGGTGTATTAACTTCACCTAATATGGCAAATTTTGAAAATTGAATTTAAAAAAAACAACAATAAATTTGAAACATTTTCATGGGGTTAGTCCTCATCTCAAGTAGGTTCCAATGCTATATAGCATGTGCGTGCACGCTTTTTTGTTTGGGTGTATTAACTTCACCTAATATGGCAAATTTTGAAAATTGAATTTAAAAAAAAAAACAATAAATTTGAAACATTTTCATGGGGTTAGTCCTCATCTCAAGTAGGTTCCAATGCTATATAGCATGTGCGTGCACGCTTTTTTGTTTGGGTGTATTAACTTCACCTAATATGGCAAATAATGAAAATTGATTTTTAAATAAAAAATAACAACCCACGATCAAAATTTTCATGTGGGTTAGTCCTCATCCCAAGTAGGTCCCAATGGTATATAGCATGTGCGTGCACGCTTTTTTGTTTGGGCGTATTAACTTCACCTAATACAGCCTCATATGGCAAATTTTGAAAATTGAATTTAAAAAAAAAACAATAAATTTGAAAAATTTTCATGGGGTTAGTCCTCATCTCAAGTAGGTTCCAATGCTATATAGCATGTGCGTGCACGCTTTTTTGTTTGGGTGTATTAACTTCACCTAATATGGCAAATAATGAAAATTGATTTTTAAATAAAAAATAACAACCCACGATCAAAATTTTCATGTGGGTTAGTCCTCATCCCAAGTAGGTTCCAATGGTATATAGCATGTGCGTGCACGCTGTTTTGTTTGGGTGTATTAACTTCACCTAATATGGCAAATAATGAAAATTGATTTTTAAATAAAAAATAACAACCCACGATCAAAATTTTCATGTGGGTTAGTCCTCATCCCAAGTAGGTCCCAATGGTATATAGCATGTGCGTGCACGCTTTTTTGTTTGGGCGTATTAACTTCACCTAATACAGCCTCATATGGCAAATTTTAAAAATTGAATTTAAAAAAAAAAACAATAAATTTGAAACATTTTCATGGGGTTAGTCCTCATCTCAAGTAGGTTCCAATGCTATATAGCATGTACGTGCACGCTTTTTTGTTTGGGCGTTTTAACTTCACCTAATACAGCCTCATATGGCAAATTTTGAAAATTGAATTTAAAAAAAACAACAATAAATTTGAAAAATTTTCATGGGGTTAGTCCTCATCTCAAGTAGGTTCCAATGCTATATACCATGTGCGTGCACGCTTTTTTGTTTGGGTGTATTAACTTCACCTAATATGGCAAATAATGAAAATTGATTTTTAAATAAAAAATAACAACCCACGATCAAAATTTTCATGTGGGTTAGTCCTCATCCCAAGTAGGTTCCAATGGTATATAGCATGTTCGTGCACGCTTTTTTGTTTGGGCGTTTTAACTTCACCTAATACAGCCTCATATGGCAAATTTTGAAAATTGAATTTAAAAAAAAAACAATAAATTTGAAAAATTTTCATGGGGTTAGTCCTCATCTCAAGTAGGTTCCAATGCTATATAGCATGTGCGTGCACGCTGTTTTGTTTGGGTGTATTAACTTCACCTAATATGGCAAATAATGAAAATTGATTTTTAAATAAAAAATAACAACCCACGATCAAAATTTTCATGTGGGTTAGTCCTCATCTCAAGTAGGTTCCAATGCTATATAGCATGTGCGTGCACGCTTTTTTGTTTGGGCGTATTAACTTCACCTAATACAGCCTCATATGGCAAATTTTGAAAATTGAATTTAAAAAAAAAACAATAAATTTGAAACATTTTCATGGGGTTAGTCCTCATCTCAAGTAGGTTCCAATGCTATATAGCATGTGCGTGCACGCTGTTTTGTTTGGGTGTATTAACTTCACCTAATATGGCAAATAATGAAAATTGATTTTTAAATAAAAAATAACAACCCACGATCAAAATTTTCATGTGGGTTAGTCCTCATCCCAAGTAGGTTCCAATGGTGTATAGCATGTGCGTGCACGCTTTTTTGTTTGGGCGTATTAACTTCACCTAATACAGCCTCATATGGCAAATTTTGAAAATTGAATTTAAAAAAAAAAACAATAAATTTGAAACATTTTCATGGGGTTAGTCCTCATCTCAAGTAGGTTCCAATGCTATATAGCATGTGCGTGCACGCTGTTTTGTTTGGGTGTATTAACTTCACCTAATATGGCAAATAATGAAAATTGATTTTTAAATAAAAAATAACAACCCACGATCAAAATTTTCATGTGGGTTAGTCCTCATCTCAAGTAGGTTCCAATGCTATATAGCATGTGCGTGCACGCTTTTTTGTTTGGGCGTATTAACTTCACCTAATACAGCCTCATATGGCAAATTTTGAAAATTGAATTTAAAAAAAAAAACAATAAATTTGAAACATTTTCATGGGGTTAGTCCTCATCTCAAGTAGGTTCCAATGCTATATAGCATGTGCGTGCACGCTGTTTTGTTTGGGTGTATTAACTTCACCTAATATGGCAAATAATGAAAATTGATTTTTAAATAAAAAATAACAACCCACGATCAAAATTTTCATGTGGGTTAGTCCTCATCCCAAGTAGGTCCCAATGGTATATAGCATGTGCGTGCACGCTTTTTTGTTTGGGCGTATTAACTTCACCTAATACAGCCTCATATGGCAAATTTTGAAAATTGAATTTAAAAAAAAAAACAATAAATTTGAAAAATTTTCATGGGGTTAGTCCTCATCTCAAGTAGGTTCCAATGCTATATAGCATGTGCGTGCACGCTGTTTTGTTTGGGTGTATTAACTTCACCTAATATGGCAAATAATGAAAATTGATTTTTAAATAAAAAATAACAACCCACGATCAAAATTTTCATGTGGGTTAGTCCTAATCTCAAGTAGGTTCCAATGCTATATAGCATGTGCGTGCACGCTTTTTTGTTTGGGCGTATTAACTTCACCTAATACAGCCTCATATGGCAAATTTTGAAAATTGAATTTAAAAAAAAAAACAATAAATTTGAAACATTTTCATGGGGTTAGTCCTCATCTCAAGTAGGTTCCAATGCTATATAGCATGTGCGTGCACGCTGTTTTGTTTGGGTGTATTAACTTCACCTAATATGGCAAATAATGAAAATTGATTTTTAAATAAAAAATAACAACCCACGATCAAAATTTTCATGTGGGTTAGTCCTCATCCCAAGTAGGTTCCAATGGTGTATAGCATGTGCGTGCACGCTTTTTTGTTTGGGCGTATTAACTTCACCTAATACAGCCTCATATGGCAAATTTTGAAAATTGAATTTAAAAAAAACAACAATAAATTTGAAACATTTTCATGGGGTTAGTCCTCATCTCAAGTAGGTTCCAATGGTATATAGCATGTGCGTGCACGCTTTTTCGTTTGGGCGTTTTAACTTCACCTAATATGGCAAATAATGAAAATTGATTTTTAAATAAAAAATAACCCACGATCAAAATTTTCATGTGGGTTAGTCCTCATCCCAAGTAGGTTCCAATGGTGTATAGCATGTGCGTGCACGCTTTTTTGTTTGGGCGTATTAACTTCACCTAATACAGCCTCATATGGCAAATAATGAAAATTGATTTTTAAATAAAAAATAACAACCCACGATTAAAATTTTCATGTGGGTTAGTCCTCATCCCAAGTAGGTTCCAATGGTATATAGCATGTGCGTGCACGCTTTTTTGTTTGGGCGTATTAACTTCACCTAATACAGCCTCATATGGCAAATAATGAAAATTGATTTTTAAATAAAAAATAACAACCCACGATTAAAATTTTCATGTGGGTTAGTCCTCATCCCAAGTAGGTCCCAATGGTATATAGCATGTGCGTGCACGCTTTTTTGTTTGGGTGTATTAACTTCACCTAATATGGCAAATAATGAAAATTGATTTTTAAATAAAAAATAACAACCCACGATCAAAATTTTCATGTGGGTTAGTCCTCATCCCAAGTAGGTTCCAATGGTGTATAGCATGTGCGTGCACGCTTTTTTGTTTGGGCGTATTAACTTCACCTAATACAGCCTCATATGGCAAATTTTGAAAATTGAATTTAAAAAAAAAAACAATAAATTTGAAACATTTTCATGGGGTTAGTCCTCATCTCAAGTAGGTTCCAATGCTATATAGCATGTGCGTGCACGCTGTTTTGTTTGGGTGTATTAACTTCACCTAATATGGCAAATAATGAAAATTGATTTTTAAATAAAAAATAACAACCCACGATCAAAATTTTCATGTGGGTTAGTCCTCATCTCAAGTAGGTTCCAATGCTATATAGCATGTGCGTGCACGCTTTTTTGTTTGGGCGTATTAACTTCACCTAATACAGCCTCATATGGCAAATTTTGAAAATTGAATTTAAAAAAAAAAACAATAAATTTGAAACATTTTCATGGGGTTAGTCCTCATCTCAAGTAGGTTCCAATGCTATATAGCATGTGCGTGCACGCTGTTTTGTTTGGGTGTATTAACTTCACCTAATATGGCAAATAATGAAAATTGATTTTTAAATAAAAAATAACAACCCACGATCAAAATTTTCATGTGGGTTAGTCCTCATCCCAAGTAGGTCCCAATGGTATATAGCATGTGCGTGCACGCTTTTTTGTTTGGGCGTATTAACTTCACCTAATACAGCCTCATATGGCAAATTTTGAAAATTGAATTTAAAAAAAAAACAATAAATTTGAAAAATTTTCATGGGGTTAGTCCTCATCTCAAGTAGGTTCCAATGCTATATAGCATGTGCGTGCACGCTGTTTTGTTTGGGTGTATTAACTTCACCTAATATGGCAAATAATGAAAATTGATTTTTAAATAAAAAATAACAACCCACGATCAAAATTTTCATGTGGGTTAGTCCTCATCTCAAGTAGGTTCCAATGCTATATAGCATGTGCGTGCACGCTTTTTTGTTTGGGCGTATTAACTTCACCTAATATGGCAAATAATGAAAATTGATTTTTAAATAAAAAATAACAACCCACGATCAAAATTTTCATGTGGGTTAGTCCTCATCCCAAGTAGGTTCCAATGCTATATAGCATGTGCGTGCACGCTGTTTTGTTTGGGTGTATTAACTTCACCTAATATGGCAAATAATGAAAATTGATTTTTAAATAAAAAATAACAACCCACGATCAAAATTTTCATGTGGGTTAGTCCTCATCCCAAGTAGGTCCCAATGGTATATAGCATGTGCGTGCACGCTTTTTTGTTTGGGCGTATTAACTTCACCTAATACAGCCTCATATGGCAAATTTTGAAAATTGAATTTAAAAAAAAAACAATAAATTTGAAACATTTTCATGGGGTTAGTCCTCATCTCAAGTAGGTTCCAATGCTATATAGCATGTGCGTGCACGCTTTTTTGTTTGGGTGTATTAACTTCACCTAATATGGCAAATAATGAAAATTGATTTTTAAATAAAAAATAACAACCCACGATCAAAATTTTCATGTGGGTTAGTCCTCATCCCAAGTAGGTTCCAATGGTATATAGCATGTGCGTGCACGCTGTTTTGTTTGGGCGTATTAACTTCACCTAATACAGCCTCATATGGCAAATTTTGAAAATTGAATTTAAAAAAAAAAACAATAAATTTGAAAAATTTTCATGGGGTTAGTCCTCATCTCAAGTAGGTTCCAATGCTATATAGCATGTGCGTGCACGCTTTTTTGTTTGGGTGTATTAACTTCACCTAATATGGCAAATAATGAAAATTGATTTTTAAATAAAAAGTAACAACCCACGATCAAAATTTTCATGTGGGTTAGTCCTCATCCCAAGTAGGTTCCAATGGTATATAGCATGTGCGTGCACGCTGTTTTGTTTGGGCGTATTAACTTCACCTAATACAGCCTCATATGGCAAATTTTGAAAATTGAATTTAAAAAAAAAAACAATAAATTTGAAAAATTTTCATGGGGTTAGTCCTCATCTCAAGTAGGTTCCAATGCTATATAGCATGTGCGTGCACGCTTTTTTGTTTGGGTGTATTAACTTCACCTAATATGGCAAATAATGAAAATTGATTTTTAAATAAAAAATAACAACCCACGATCAAAATTTTCATGTGGGTTAGTCCTCATCCCAAGTAGGTTCCAATGGTATATAGCATGTGCGTGCACGCTGTTTTGTTTGGGCGTAATAACTTCACCTAATACAGCCTCATATGGCAAATTTTGAAAATTGAATTTAAAAAAAAAAACAATAAATTTGAAACATTTTCATGGGGTTAGTCCTCATCTCAAGTAGGTTCCAATGCTATATAGCATGTGCGTGCACGCTTTTTTGTTTGGGTGTATTAACTTCACCTAATATGGCAAATAATGAAAATTGATTTTTAAATAAAAAATAACAACCCACGATCAAAATTTTCATGTGGGTTAGTCCTCATCCCAAGTAGGTTCCAATGGTATATAGCATGTGCGTGCACGCTGTTTTGTTTGGGCGTATTAACTTCACCTAATACAGCCTCATATGGCAAATTTTGAAAATTGAATTTAAAAAAAAAAACAATAAATTTGAAAAATTTTCATGGGGTTAGTCCTCATCTCAAGTAGGTTCCAATGCTATATAGCATGTGCGTGCACGCTGTTTTGTTTGGGTGTATTAACTTCACCTAATATGGCAAATAATGAAAATTGATTTTTAAATAAAAAATAACAACCCACGATCAAAATTTTCATGTGGGTTAGTCCTCATCTCAAGTAGGTTCCAATGCTATATACCATGTGCGTGCACGCTTTTTTGTTTGGGTGTATTAACTTCACCTAATATGGCAAATAATGAAAATTGATTTTTAAATAAAAAATAACAACCCACGATCAAAATTTTCATGTGGGTTAGTCCTCATCCCAAGTAGGTTCCAATGGTATATAGCATGTTCGTGCACGCTTTTTTGTTTGGGCGTTTTAACTTCACCTAATACAGCCTCATATGGCAAATTTTGAAAATTGAATTTAAAAAAAAAACAATAAATTTGAAACATTTTCATGGGGTTAGTCCTCATCTCAAGTAGGTTCCAATGCTATATAGCATGTGCGTGCACGCTTTTTTGTTTGGGTGTATTAACTTCACCTAATATGGCAAATAATGAAAATTGATTTTTAAATAAAAAATAACAACCCACGATCAAAATTTTCATGTGGGTTAGTCCTCATCCCAAGTAGGTCCCAATGGTATATAGCATGTGCGTGCACGCTTTTTTGTTTGGGCGTATTAACTTCACCTAATACAGCCTCATATGGCAAATTTTAAAAATTGAATTTAAAAAAAAAAACAATAAATTTGAAACATTTTCATGGGGTTAGTCCTCATCTCAAGTAGGTTCCAATGCTATATAGCATGTGCGTGCACGCTGTTTTGTTTGGGTGTATTAACTTCACCTAATATGGCAAATAATGAAAATTGATTTTTAAATAAAAAATAACAACCCACGATCAAAATTTTCATGAGGGTTAGTCCTCATCCCAAGTAGGTCCCAATGGTATATAGCATGTGCGTGCACGCTTTTTTGTTTGGGCGTATTAACTTCACCTAATACAGCCTCATATGGCAAATTTTGAAAATTGAATTTAAAAAAAAAAACAATAAATTTGAAACATTTTCATGGGGTTAGTCCTCATCTCAAGTAGGTTCCAATGCTATATAGCATGTACGTGCACGCTTTTTTGTTTGGGCGTTTTAACTTCACCTAATACAGCCTCATATGGCAAATTTTGAAAATTGAATTTAAAAAAAACAACAATAAATTTGAAAAATTTTCATGGGGTTAGTCCTCATCTCAAGTAGGTTCCAATGCTATATAGCATGTGCGTGCACGCTGTTTTGTTTGGGTGTATTAACTTCACCTAATATGGCAAATAATGAAAATTGATTTTTAAATAAAAAATAACAACCCACGATCAAAATTTTCATGTGGGTTAGTCCTCATCTCAAGTAGGTTCCAATGCTATATAGCATGTGCGTGCACGCTGTTTTGTTTGGGTGTATTAACTTCACCTAATATGGCAAATAATGAAAATTGATTTTTAAATAAAAAATAACAACCCACGATCAAAATTTTCATGTGGGTTAGTCCTCATCCCAAGTAGGTTCCAATGGTATATAGCATGTTCGTGCACGCTTTTTTGTTTGGGCGTTTTAACTTCACCTAATACAGCCTCATATGGCAAATTTTGAAAATTGAATTTAAAAAAAAAACAATAAATTTGAAAAATTTTCATGGGGTTAGTCCTCATCTCAAGTAGGTTCCAATGCTATATAGCATGTGCGTGCACGCTGTTTTGTTTGGGTGTATTAACTTCACCTAATATGGCAAATAATGAAAATTGATTTTTAAATAAAAAATAACAACCCACGATCAAAATTTTCATGTGGGTTAGTCCTCATCTCAAGTAGGTTCCAATGCTATATAGCATGTGCGTGCACGCTTTTTTGTTTGGGCGTATTAACTTCACCTAATACAGCCTCATATGGCAAATTTTGAAAATTGAATTTAAAAAAAAAAACAATAAATTTGAAACATTTTCATGGGGTTAGTCCTCATCTCAAGTAGGTTCCAATGCTATATAGCATGTGCGTGCACGCTGTTTTGTTTGGGTGTATTAACTTCACCTAATATGGCAAATAATGAAAATTGATTTTTAAATAAAAAATAACAACCCACGATCAAAATTTTCATGTGGGTTAGTCCTCATCCCAAGTAGGTTCCAATGGTGTATAGCATGTGCGTGCACGCTTTTTTGTTTGGGCGTATTAACTTCACCTAATACAGCCTCATATGGCAAATTTTGAAAATTGAATTTAAAAAAAAAAACAATAAATTTGAAACATTTTCATGGGGTTAGTCCTCATCTCAAGTAGGTTCCAATGCTATATAGCATGTGCGTGCACGCTGTTTTGTTTGGGTGTATTAACTTCACCTAATATGGCAAATAATGAAAATTGATTTTTAAATAAAAAATAACAACCCACGATCAAAATTTTCATGTGGGTTAGTCCTCATCTCAAGTAGGTTCCAATGCTATATAGCATGTGCGTGCACGCTTTTTTGTTTGGGCGTATTAACTTCACCTAATACAGCCTCATATGGCAAATTTTGAAAATTGAATTTAAAAAAAAAAACAATAAATTTGAAACATTTTCATGGGGTTAGTCCTCATCTCAAGTAGGTTCCAATGCTATATAGCATGTGCGTGCACGCTGTTTTGTTTGGGTGTATTAACTTCACCTAATATGGCAAATAATGAAAATTGATTTTTAAATAAAAAATAACAACCCACGATCAAAATTTTCATGTGGGTTAGTCCTCATCCCAAGTAGGTTCCAATGGTGTATAGCATGTGCGTGCACGCTTTTTTGTTTGGGCGTATTAACTTCACCTAATACAGCCTCATATGGCAAATAATGAAAATTGATTTTTAAATAAAAAATAACAACCCACGATTAAAATTTTCATGTGGGTTAGTCCTCATCCCAAGTAGGTTCCAATGGTATATAGCATGTGCGTGCACGCTTTTTTGTTTGGGCGTATTAACTTCACCTAATACAGCCTCATATGGCAAATAATGAAAATTGATTTTTAAATAAAAAATAACAACCCACGATTAAAATTTTCATGTGGGTTAGTCCTCATCCCAAGTAGGTTCCAATGGTATATAGCATGTGCGTGCACGCTGTTTTGTTTGGGTGTATTAACTTCACCTAATATGGCAAATAATGAAAATTGATTTTTAAATAAAAAATAACAACCCACGATCAAAATTTTCATGTGGGTTAGTCCTCATCCCAAGTAGGTTCCAATGGTGTATAGCATGTGCGTGCACGCTTTTTTGTTTGGGCGTATTAACTTCACCTAATACAGCCTCATATGGCAAATTTTGAAAATTGAATTTAAAAAAAACAACAATAAATTTGAAACATTTTCATGGGGTTAGTCCTCATCTCAAGTAGGTTCCAATGGTATATAGCATGTGCGTGCACGCTTTTTCGTTTGGGCGTTTTAACTTCACCTAATATGGCAAATAATGAAAATTGATTTTTAAATAAAAAATAACAACCCACGATTAAAATTTTCATGTGGGTTAGTCCTCATCCCAAGTAGGTTCCAATGATATATAGCATGTGCGTGCACGCTTTTTTGTTTGGGCGTTTTAACTTCACCTAATATGGCAAATAATGAAAATTGATTTTTAAATAAAAAATAACAACCAACGATCAAAATTTTCATGTGGGTTAGTCCTCATCCCAAGTAGGTTCCAATGGTATATAGCATGTGCGTGCACGCTTTTTTGTTTGGGTGTATTAACTTCACCTAATATGGCAAATAATGAAAATTGATTTTTAAATAAAAAATAACAACCCACGATCAAAATTTTCATGTGGGTTAGTCCTCATCCCAAGTAGGTTCCAATGGTATATAGCATGTGCGTGCACGCTTTTTCGTTTGGGCGTTTTAACTTCACCTAATATGGCAAATAATGAAAATTGATTTTTAAATAAAAAATAACAACCCACGATCAAAATTTTCATGTGGGTTAGTCCTCATCCCAAGTAGGTCCCAATGGTATATAGCATGTGCGTGCACGCTTTTTTGTTTGGGCGTTTTAACTTCACCTAATATGGCAAATAATGAAAATTGATTTTTAAATAAAAAATAACAACCCACGATCAAAATTTTCATGTGGGTTAGTCCTCATCCCAAGTAGGTTCCAATGGTATATAGCATGTGCGTGCACGCTTTTTTGTTTGGGCGTTTTAACTTCACCTAATACAGCCTCATATGGCAAATTTTGAAAATTGAATTTAAAAAAAAAAAACAATAATTTTGAAACATTTTCATGGGGTTAGTCCTCATCCCAAGTACGTTTCAATGGTATATAGCATGTGCGTGCACGCTTTTTTGTTTGGGTGTATTAACTTCACCTAATATGGCAAATAATGAAAATTGATTTTTAAATAAAAAATAACAACCCACGATCAAAATTTTCATGTGGGTTAGTCCTCATCCCAAGTAGGTTCCAATGGTATATAGCATGTGCGTGCACGCTTTTTTGTTTGGGTGTATTAACTTCACCTAATATGGCAAATAATGAAAATTGATTTTTAAATAAAAAATAACAACCCACAATCAAAATTTTCATGTGGGTTAGTCCTCATCCCAAGTAGGTCCCAATGGTATATAACATGTGCGTGCACGCTTTTTTGTTTGGGCGTATTAACTTCACCTAATACGGCCTCATATGGCAAATTTTGAAAATTGAATTTAAAAAATACAACAATAAATTTGAAACATTTTCATGGGGTTAGTCCTCATCTCAAGTAGGTTCCAATGCTATATAGCATGTGCGTGCACGCTGTTTTGTTTGGGTGTATTAACTTCACCTAATATGGCAAATAATGAAAATTGATTTTTAAATAAAAAATAACAACCCACGATCAAAATTTTCATGTGGATTAGTCCTCATCCCAAGTAGGTCCCAATGGTATATAGCATGTGCGTGCACGCTTTTTTGTTTGGGCGTATTAACTTCACCTAATACGGCCTCATATGGCAAATTTTGAAAATTGAATTTAAAAAAAACAACAATAAATTTGAAACATTTTCATGGGGTTAGTCCTCATCTCAAGTAGGTTCCAATGCTATATAGCATGTGCGTGCACGCTGTTTTGTTTGGGCGTATTAACTTCACCTAATACAGCCTCATATGGCAAATTTTAAAAATTGAATTTAAAAAAAAAAAACAATAAATTTGAAACATTTTCATGGGGTTAGTCCTCATCTCAAGTAGGTTCCATGTGCATGCACGCTGTTTTGTTTGGGTGCATTAACTTTACCTAATATGGCAAATAATGAAAATTGATTTTTAAATAAAAAATAACAACCCACGATCAAAATTTTCATGTGGGTTAGTCCTCATCCCAAGTAGGTTCCAATGGTATATAGCATGTGCGTGCACGCTTTTTTGTTTGGGCGTTTTAACTTCACCTAATACAGCCTCATATGGCAAATTTTGAAAATTGAATTTAAAAAAACAACAATAAATTTGAAACATTTTCATGGGGTTAGTCCTCATCTCAAGTAGGTTTCAATGGTATATAGCATGTGCGTGCACGCTGTTTTGTTTGGGTGTATTAACTTCACCTAATATGGCAACTAATGAAAATTGATTTTTAAATAAAAAATAACAACCCACGATGAAAATTTTCATGTGGGTTAGTCCTCATCCCAAGTAGGTCCCAATGGTATATAGCATGTGCGTGCACGCTTTTTTGTTTGGGCGTATTAACTTCACCTAATACAGCCTCATATGGCAAATTTTGAAAATTGAATTTAAAAAAACAACAATAAATTTGAAACATTTTCATGGGGTTAGTCCTCATCTCAAGTAGGTTTCAATGGTATATAGCATGTGCGTGCACGCTGTTTTGTTTGGGTGTATTAACTTCACCTAATATGGCAACTAATGAAAATTGATTTTTAAATAAAAAATAACAACCCACGATGAAAATTTTCATGTGGGTTAGTCCTCATCCCAAGTAGGTCCCAATGGTATATAGCATGTGCGTGCACGCTTTTTTGTTTGGGCGTATTAACTTCACCTAATAAAACCTCATATGGCAAATTTTGAAAATTGAATTAAAAAAAAACAACAATAAATTTGAAACATTTTCATGGGGTTAGTCCTCATCTCAAGTAGGTTCCATGTGCATGCACGCTGTTTTGTTTGGGTGCATTAACTTCACCTAATATGGCAACTAATGAAAATTGATTTTTAAATAAAAAATAACAACCCACGATGAAAATTTTCATGTGGGTTAGTCCTCATCCCAAGTAGGTCCCAATGGTATATAGCATGTGCGTGCACGCTTTTTTGTTTGGGCGTATTAACTTCACCTAATAAAACCTCATATGGCAAATTTTGAAAATTGAATTAAAAAAAAACAACAATAAATTTGAAACATTTTCATGGGGTTAGTCCTCATCTCAAGTAGGTTCCAATGCTATATAGCATGTGCGTGCACGCTGTTTTGTTTGGGCGTATTAACTTCACCTAATACAGCCTCATATGGCAAATTTTAAAAATTGAATTTAAAAAAAAAAAACAATAAATTTGAAACATTTTCATGGGGTTAGTCCTCATCTCAAGTAGGTTCCATGTGCATGCACGCTGTTTTGTTTGGGTGCATTAACTTTACCTAATATGGCAAATAATGAAAATTGATTTTTAAATAAAAAATAACAACCCACGATGAAAATTTTCATGTGGGTTAGTCCTCATCCCAAGTAGGTTCCAATGGTATATAGCATGTGCGTGCACGCTTTTTTGTTTGGGCGTTTTAACTTCACCTAATACAGCCTCATATGGCAAATTTTGAAAATTGAATTTAAAAAAAACAACAATAAAGTTGAAACATTTTCATGGGGTTAGTCCTCATCTCAAGTAGGTTCCAATGCTATATAGCATGTGCGTGCACGCTGTTTTGTTTGGGTGTATTAACTTCACCTAATATGGCAACTAATGAAAATTGATTTTTAAATAAAAAATAACAACCCACGATCAAAATTTTCATGTGGGTTAGTCCTCATCCCAAGTAGGTCCCAATGGTATATAGCATGTGCGTGCACGCTTTTTTGTTTGGGCGTATTAACTTCACCTAATACAGCCTCATATGGCAAATTTTGAAAATTGAATTTAAAAAAAAAAACAATACATTTGAAACATTTTCATGGGGTTAGTCCTCATCTCAAGTAGGTTCCAATGCTATATAGCATGTGCGTGCACGCTTTTTTGTTTGGGCGTATTAACTTCACCTAATAAAACCTCATATGGCAAATTTTGAAAATTGAATTAAAAAAAAACAACAATAAATTTGAAACATTTTCATGGGGTTAGTCCTCATCTCAAGTAGGTTCCAATGCTATATAGCATGTGCGTGCACGCTGTTTTGTTTGGGTGTATTAACTTCACCTAATATGGCAACTAATGAAAATTGATTTTTAAATAAAAAATAACAACCCACGATCAAAATTTTCATGTGGGTTAGTCCTCATCCCAAGTAGGTCCCAATGGTATATAGCATGTGCGTGCACGCTTTTTTGTTTGGGCGTTTTAACTTCACCTAATACAGCCTCATATGGCAAATTTTGAAAATTGAATTAAAAAAAACAACAATAAATTTGAAACATTTTCATGGGGTTAGTCCTCATCTCAAGTAGGTTCCAATGCTATATAGCATGTGCGTGCACGCTGTTTTGTTTGGGTGTATTAACTTCACCTAATAAAACCTCATATGGCAAATTTTGAAAATTGAATTAAAAAAAAACAACAATAAATTTGAAACATTTTCATGGGGTTAGTCCTCATCTCAAGTAGGTTTCAATGGTATATAGCATGTGCGTGCACGCTGTTTTGTTTGGGTGTATTAACTTCACCTAATATGGCAAATAATGAAAATTGATTTTTAAATAAAAAATAACAACCCACGATCAAAATTTTCATGTGGGTTAGTCCTCATCCCAAGTAGGTTCCAATGGTATATAGCATGTGCGTGCACGCTTTTTTGTTTGGGCGTTTTAACTTCACCTAATACAGCCTCATATGGCAAATTTTGAAAATTGAATTAAAAAAAACAACAATAAATTTGAAACATTTTCATGGGGTTAGTCCTCATCTCAAGTAGGTTCCAATGCTATATAGCATGTGCGTGCACGCTGTTTTGTTTGGGTGTATTAACTTCACCTAATATGGCAAATAATGAAAATTGATTTTTAAATAAAAAATAACAACCCACGATCAAAATTTTCATGTGGGTTAGTCCTCATCCCAAGTAGGTTCCAATGGTATATAGCATGTGCGTGCACGCTTTTTTGTTTGGGCGTTTTAACTTCACCTAATACAGCCTCATATGGCAAATTTTGAAAATTGAATTAAAAAAAACAACAATAAATTTGAAACATTTTCATGGGGTTAGTCCTCATCTCAAGTAGGTTCCAATGCTATATAGCATGTGCGTGCACGCTGTTTTGTTTGGGTGTATTAACTTCACCTAATATGGCAAATAATGAAAATTGATTTTTAAATAAAAAATAACAACCCACGATCAAAATTTTCATGTGGGTTAGTCCTCATCCCAAGTAGGTTCCAATGGTATATAGCATGTGCGTGCACGCTTTTTTGTTTGGGCGTTTTAACTTCACCTAATACAGCCTCATATGGCAAATTTTGAAAATTGAATTAAAAAAAACAACAATAAATTTGAAACATTTTCATGGGGTTAGTCCTCATCTCAAGTAGGTTCCAATGCTATATAGCATGTGCGTGCACGCTGTTTTGTTTGGGTGTATTAACTTCACCTAATATGGCAAATAATGAAAATTGATTTTTAAATAAAAAATAACAACCCACGATCAAAATTTTCATGTGGGTTAGTCCTCATCCCAAGTAGGTTCCAATGGTATATAGCATGTGCGTGCACGCTTTTTTGTTTGGGCGTTTTAACTTCACCTAATACAGCCTCATATGGCAAATTTTGAAAATTGAATTAAAAAAAAACAACAATAAATTTGAAACATTTTCATGGGGTTAGTCCTCATCTCAAGTAGGTTCCAATGCTATATAGCATGTGCGTGCACGCTGTTTTGTTTGGGTGTATTAACTTCACCTAATATGGCAAATAATGAAAATTGATTTTTAAATAAAAAATAACAACCCACGATCAAAATTTTCATGTGGGTTAGTCCTCATCCCAAGTAGGTTCCAATGGTATATAGCATGTGCGTGCACGCTTTTTTGTTTGGGCGTTTTAACTTCACCTAATACAGCCTCATATGGCAAATTTTGAAAATTGAATTAAAAAAACAACAATAAATTTGAAACATTTTCATGGGGTTAGTCCTCATCTCAAGTAGGTTCCAATGCTATATAGCATGTGCGTGCACGCTGTTTTGTTTGGGTGTATTAACTTCACCTAATATGGCAAATAATGAAAATTGATTTTTAAATAAAAAATAACAACCCACGATCAAAATTTTCATGTGGGTTAGTCCTCATCCCAAGTAGGTTCCAATGGTATATAGCATGTGCGTGCACGCTTTTTTGTTTGGGCGTTTTAACTTCACCTAATACAGCCTCATATGGCAAATTTTGAAAATTGAATTAAAAAAAACAACAATAAATTTGAAACATTTTCATGGGGTTAGTCCTCATCTCAAGTAGGTTCCAATGCTATATAGCATGTGCGTGCACGCTGTTTTGTTTGGGTGTATTAACTTCACCTAATAAAACCTCATATGGCAAATTTTGAAAATTGAATTAAAAAAAAACAACAATAAATTTGAAACATTTTCATGGGGTTAGTCCTCATCTCAAGTAGGTTTCAATGGTATATAGCATGTGCGTGCACGCTGTTTTGTTTGGGTGTATTAACTTCACCTAATATGGCAACTAATGAAAATTGATTTTTAAATAAAAAATAACAACCCACGATCAAAATTTTCATGTGGGTTAGTCCTCATCCCAAGTAGGTCCCAATGGTATATAGCATGTGCGTGCACGCTTTTTTGTTTGGGCGTTTTAACTTCACCTAATACAGCCTCATATGGCAAATTTTGAAAATTGAATTAAAAAAAACAACAATAAATTTGAAACATTTTCATGGGGTTAGTCCTCATCTCAAGTAGGTTCCAATGCTATATAGCATGTGCGTGCACGCTTTTTTGTTTGGGCGTATTAACTTCACCTAATAAAACCTCATATGGCAAATTTTGAAAATTGAATTAAAAAAAAACAACAATAAATTTGAAACATTTTCATGGGGTTAGTCCTCATCTCAAGTAGGTTCCAATGCTATATAGCATGTGCGTGCACGCTTTTTTGTTTGGGCGTTTTAACTTCACCTAATACAGCCTCATATGGCAAATTTTGAAAATTGAATTAAAAAAAACAACAATAAATTTGAAACATTTTCATGGGGTTAGTCCTCATCTCAAGTAGGTTCCAATGCTATATAGCATGTGCGTGCACGCTGTTTTGTTTGGGTGTATTAACTTCACCTAATATGGCAAATAATGAAAATTGATTTTTAAATAAAAAATAACAACCCACGATCAAAATTTTCATGTGGGTTAGTCCTCATCCCAAGTAGGTTCCAATGGTATATAGCATGTGCGTGCACGCTTTTTTGTTTGGGCGTTTTAACTTCACCTAATACAGCCTCATATGGCAAATTTTGAAAATTGAATTAAAAAAAACAACAATAAATTTGAAACATTTTCATGGGGTTAGTCCTCATCTCAAGTAGGTTCCAATGCTATATAGCATGTGCGTGCACGCTGTTTTGTTTGGGTGTATTAACTTCACCTAATATGGCAAATAATGAAAATTGATTTTTAAATAAAAAATAACAACCCACGATCAAAATTTTCATGTGGGTTAGTCCTCATCCCAAGTAGGTCCCAATGGTATATAGCATGTGCGTGCACGCTTTTTTGTTTGGGCGTTTTAACTTCACCTAATACAGCCTCATATGGCAAATTTTGAAAATTGAATTAAAAAAAAAAAACAATACATTTGAAACATTTTCATGGGGTTAGTCCTCATCTCAAGTAGGTTCCAATGCTATATAGCATGTGCGTGCACGCTGTTTTGTTTGGGCGTATTAACTTCACCTAATACAGCCTCATATGGCAAATTTTAAAAATTGAATTTAAAAAAAAAAAACAATAAATTTGAAACATTTTCATGGGGTTAGTCCTCATCTCAAGTAGGTTCCAATGCTATATAGCATGTGCGTGCACGCTTTTTTGTTTGGGCGTATTAACTTCACCTAATACAGCCTCATATGGCAAATTTTGAAAATTGAATTTAAAAAAAAAACAATAAATTTGAAAAATTTTCATGGGGTTAGTCCTCATCTCAAGTAGGTTTCAATGGTATATAGCATGTGCGTGCACGCTGTTTTGTTTGGGTGTATTAACTTCACCTAATATGGCAACTAATGAAAATTGATTTTTAAATAAAAAATAACAACCCACGATCAAAATTTTCATGTGGGTTAGTCCTCATCCCAAGTAGGTCCCAATGGTATATAGCATGTGCGTGCACGCTTTTTTGTTTGGGCGTTTTAACTTCACCTAATACAGCCTCATATGGCAAATTTTGAAAATTGAATTAAAAAAAACAACAATAAATTTGAAACATTTTCATGGGGTTAGTCCTCATCTCAAGTAGGTTCCAATGCTATATAGCATGTGCGTGCACGCTTTTTTGTTTGGGCGTATTAACTTCACCTAATAAAACCTCATATGGCAAATTTTGAAAATTGAATTAAAAAAAAAAGCAATAAATTTGAAACATTTTCATGGGGTTAGTCCTCATCTCAAGTAGGTTCCAATGCTATATAGCATGTGCGTGCACGCTGTTTTGTTTGGGTGTATTAACTTCACCTAATATGGCAAATAATGAAAATTGATTTTTAAATAAAAAATAACAACCCACGATCAAAATTTTCATGTGGGTTAGTCCTCATCCCAAGTAGGTTCCAATGGTATATAGCATGTGCGTGCACGCTTTTTTGTTTGGGCGTTTTAACTTCACCTAATACAGCCTCATATGGCAAATTTTGAAAATTGAATTAAAAAAAAACAACAATAAATTTGAAACATTTTCATGGGGTTAGTCCTCATCTCAAGTAGGTTCCAATGCTATATAGCATGTGCGTGCACGCTTTTTTGTTTGGGCGTATTAACTTCACCTAATAAAACCTCATATGGCAAATTTTAAAAATTGAATTAAAAAAAAAAGCAATAAATTTGAAACATTTTCATGGGGTTAGTCCTCATCTCAAGTAGGTTCCAATGCTATATAGCATGTGCGTGCACGCTGTTTTGTTTGGGTGTATTAACTTCACCTAATATGGCAAATAATGAAAATTGATTTTTAAATAAAAAATAACAACCCACGATCAAAATTTTCATGTGGGTTAGTCCTCATCCCAAGTAGGTTCCAATGGTATATAGCATGTGCGTGCACGCTTTTTTGTTTGGGCGTTTTAACTTCACCTAATACAGCCTCATATGGCAAATTTTGAAAATTGAATTTAAAAAAAACAACAATAAATTTGAAACATTTTCATGGGGTTAGTCCTCATCTCAAGTAGGTTCCAATGCTATATAGCATGTGCGTGCACGCTTTTTTGTTTGGGTGTATTAACTTCACCTAATATGGCAAATAATGAAAATTGATTTTTAAATAAAAAATAACAACCCACGATCAAAATTTTCATGTGGGTTAGTCCTCATCCCAAGTAGGTTCCAATGGTATATAGCATGTGCGTGCACGCTTTTTTGTTTGGGCGTTTTAACTTCACCTAATACAGCCTCATATGGCAAATTTTGAAAATTGAATTAAAAAAAAACAACAATAAATTTGAAACATTTTCATGGGGTTAGTCCTCATCTCAAGTAGGTTCCAATGCTATATAGCATGTGCGTGCACGCTGTTTTGTTTGGGTGTATTAACTTCACCTAATATGGCAAATAATGAAAATTGATTTTTAAATAAAAAATAACAACCCACGATCAAAATTTTCATGTGGGTTAGTCCTCATCCCAAGTAGGTTCCAATGGTATATAGCATGTGCGTGCACGCTTTTTTGTTTGGGCGTTTTAACTTCACCTAATACAGCCTCATATGGCAAATTTTGAAAATTGAATTAAAAAAAACAACAATAAATTTGAAACATTTTCATGGGGTTAGTCCTCATCTCAAGTAGGTTCCAATGCTATATAGCATGTGCGTGCACGCTTTTTTGTTTGGGCGTATTAACTTCACCTAATAAAACCTCATATGGCAAATTTTGAAAATTGAATTAAAAAAAAAAGCAATAAATTTGAAACATTTTCATGGGGTTAGTCCTCATCTCAAGTAGGTTCCAATGCTATATAGCATGTGCGTGCACGCTGTTTTGTTTGGGTGTATTAACTTCACCTAATATGGCAAATAATGAAAATTGATTTTTAAATAAAAAATAACAACCCACGATCAAAATTTTCATGTGGGTTAGTCCTCATCCCAAGTAGGTTCCAATGGTATATAGCATGTGCGTGCACGCTTTTTTGTTTGGGCGTTTTAACTTCACCTAATACAGCCTCATATGGCAAATTTTGAAAATTGAATTAAAAAAAAACAACAATAAATTTGAAACATTTTCATGGGGTTAGTCCTCATCTCAAGTAGGTTCCAATGCTATATAGCATGTGCGTGCACGCTTTTTTGTTTGGGCGTATTAACTTCACCTAATAAAACCTCATATGGCAAATTTTAAAAATTGAATTAAAAAAAAAAGCAATAAATTTGAAACATTTTCATGGGGTTAGTCCTCATCTCAAGTAGGTTCCAATGCTATATAGCATGTGCGTGCACGCTGTTTTGTTTGGGTGTATTAACTTCACCTAATATGGCAAATAATGAAAATTGATTTTTAAATAAAAAATAACAACCCACGATCAAAATTTTCATGTGGGTTAGTCCTCATCCCAAGTAGGTTCCAATGGTATATAGCATGTGCGTGCACGCTTTTTTGTTTGGGCGTTTTAACTTCACCTAATACAGCCTCATATGGCAAATTTTGAAAATTGAATTTAAAAAAAACAACAATAAATTTGAAACATTTTCATGGGGTTAGTCCTCATCTCAAGTAGGTTCCAATGCTATATAGCATGTGCGTGCACGCTTTTTTGTTTGGGTGTATTAACTTCACCTAATATGGCAAATAATGAAAATTGATTTTTAAATAAAAAATAACAACCCACGATCAAAATTTTCATGTGGGTTAGTCCTCATCCCAAGTAGGTTCCAATGGTATATAGCATGTGCGTGCACGCTTTTTTGTTTGGGCGTTTTAACTTCACCTAATACAGCCTCATATGGCAAATTTTGAAAATTGAATTAAAAAAAAACAACAATAAATTTGAAACATTTTCATGGGGTTAGTCCTCATCTCAAGTAGGTTCCAATGCTATATAGCATGTGCGTGCACGCTGTTTTGTTTGGGTGTATTAACTTCACCTAATATGGCAAATAATGAAAATTGATTTTTAAATAAAAAATAACAACCCACGATCAAAATTTTCATGTGGGTTAGTCCTCATCCCAAGTAGGTTCCAATGGTATATAGCATGTGCGTGCACGCTTTTTTGTTTGGGCGTATTAACTTCACCTAATACAGCCTCATATGGCAAATTTTGAAAATTGAATTAAAAAAAACAACAATAAATTTGAAACATTTTCATGGGGTTAGTCCTAATCTCAAGTAGGTTCCAATGCTATATAGCATGTGCGTGCACGCTGTTTTGTTTGGGTGTATTAACTTCACCTAATATGGCAAATAATGAAAATTGATTTTTAAATAAAAAATAACAACCCACGATCAAAATTTTCATGTGGGTTAGTCCTCATCCCAAGTAGGTCCCAATGGTATATAGCATGTGCGTGCACGCTTTTTTGTTTGGGCGTTTTAACTTCACCTAATACAGCCTCATATGGCAAATTTTGAAAATTGAATTTAAAAAAAAAAACAATACATTTGAAACATTTTCATGGGGTTAGTCCTCATCTCAAGTAGGTTCCAATGGTATATAGCATGTGCGTGCACGCTTTTTTGTTTGGGCGTTTTAACTTCACCTAATACAGCCTCATATGGCAAATTTTGAAAATTGAATTTAAAAAAAAAAACAATAAATTTGAAACATTTTCATGGGGTTAGTCCTCATCTCAAGTAGGTTCCAATGCTATATAGCATGTGCGTGCACGCTGTTTTGTTTGGGTGTATTAACTTCACCTAATATGGCAAATAATGAAAATTGATTTTTAAATAAAAAATAACAACCCACGATCAAAATTTTCATGTGGGTTAGTCCTCATCCCAAGTAGGTTCAAATGGTATATAGCATGTGCGTGCACGCTTTTTTGTTTGGGCGTTTTAACTTCACCTAATACAGCCTCATATGGCAAATTTTGAAAATTGAATTTAAAAAAAAAAACAATAATTTTGAAACATTTTCATGGGGTTAGTCCTCATCCCAAGTACGTTTCAATGGTATATAGCATGTGCGTGCACGCTTTTTTGTTTGGGTGTATTAACTTCACCTAATATGGCAAATAATGAAAATTGATTTTTAAATAAAAAATAACAACCCACGATCAAAATTTTCATGTGGGTTAGTCCTCATCCCAAGTAGGTTCCAATGGTATATAGCATGTGCGTGCACGCTTTTTTGTTTGGGCGTTTTAACTTCACCTAATACAGCCTCATATGGCAAATTTTGAAAATTGAATTAAAAAAAACAACAATAAATTTGAAACATTTTCATGGGGTTAGTCCTCATCTCAAGTAGGTTCCAATGCTATATAGCATGTGCGTGCACGCTGTTTTGTTTGGGTGTATTAACTTCACCTAATATGGCAACTAATGAAAATTGATTTTTAAATAAAAAATAACAACCCACGATCAAAATTTTCATGTGGGTTAGTCCTCATCCCAAGTAGGTCCCAATGGTATATAGCATGTGCGTGCACGCTTTTTTGTTTGGGCGTTTTAACTTCACCTAATACAGCCTCATATGGCAAATTTTGAAAATTGAATTAAAAAAAACAACAATAAATTTGAAACATTTTCATGGGGTTAGTCCTCATCTCAAGTAGGTTCCAATGCTATATAGCATGTGCGTGCACGCTGTTTTGTTTGGGTGTATTAACTTCACCTAATATGGCAAATAATAAAAATTGATTTTTAAATAAAAAATAACAACCCACGATCAAAATTTTCATGTGGGTTAGTCCTCATCCCAAGTAGGTTCCAATGGTATATAGCATGTGCGTGCACGCTTTTTTGTTTGGGCGTTTTAACTTCACCTAATACAGCCTCATATGGCAAATTTTGAAAATTGAATTTAAAAAAAAAAACAATAAATTTGAAACATTTTCATGGGGTTAGTCCTCATCCCAAGTACGTTTCAATGGTATATAGCATGTGCGTGCACGCTTTTTTGTTTGGGTGTATTAACTTCACCTAATATGGCAAATAATGAAAATTGATTTTTAAATAAAAAATAACAACCCACGATCAAAATTTTCATGTGGGTTAGTCCTCATCCCAAGTAGGTTCCAATGGTACATAGCATGTGCATGCACGCTTTTTTGTTTGGGTGTATTAACTTCACCTAATATGGCAAATAATGAAAATTGATTTTTAAATAAAAAATAACAACCCACGATCAAAATTTTCATGTGGGTTAGTCCTCATCCCAAGTAGGTTCCAATGGTATATAGCATGTGCGTGCACGCTGTTTTGTTTGGGTGTATTAACTTCACCTAATATGGCAAATAATGAAAATTGATTTTTAAATAAAAAATAACAACCCACGATCAAAATTTTCATGTGGGTTAGTCCTCATCCCAAGTAGGTTCCAATGGTATATAGCATGTGCGTGCACGCTTTTTTGTTTGGGCGTTTTAACTTCACCTAATACAGCCTCATATGGCAAATTTTGAAAATTGAATTAAAAAAAACAACAATAAATTTGAAACATTTTCATGGGGTTAGTCCTCATCTCAAGTAGGTTCCAATGCTATATAGCATGTGCGTGCACGCTGTTTTGTTTGGGTGTATTAACTTCACCTAATATGGCAAATAATGAAAATTGATTTTTAAATAAAAAATAACAACCCACGATCAAAATTTTCATGTGGGTTAGTCCTCATCCCAAGTAGGTTCCAATGGTATATAGCATGTGCGTGCACGCTTTTTTGTTTGGGCGTTTTAACTTCACCTAATACAGCCTCATATGGCAAATTTTGAAAATTGAATTAAAAAAAACAACAATAAATTTGAAACATTTTCATGGGGTTAGTCCTCATCTCAAGTAGGTTCCAATGCTATATAGCATGTGCGTGCACGCTTTTTTGTTTGGGTGTATTAACTTCACCTAATATGGCAAATAATGAAAATTGATTTTTAAATAAAAAATAACAACCCACGATCAAAATTTTCATGTGGGTTAGTCCTCATCCCAAGTAGGTTCCAATGGTATATAGCATGTGCGTGCACGCTTTTTTGTTTGGGCGTTTTAACTTCACCTAATACAGCCTCATATGGCAAATTTTGAAAATTGAATTAAAAAAAAACAACAATAAATTTGAAACATTTTCATGGGGTTAGTCCTCATCTCAAGTAGGTTCCAATGCTATATAGCATGTGCGTGCACGCTGTTTTGTTTGGGTGTATTAACTTCACCTAATATGGCAAATAATGAAAATTGATTTTTAAATAAAAAATAACAACCCACGATCAAAATTTTCATGTGGGTTAGTCCTCATCCCAAGTAGGTTCCAATGGTATATAGCATGTGCGTGCACGCTTTTTTGTTTGGGCGTTTTAACTTCACCTAATACAGCCTCATATGGCAAATTTTGAAAATTGAATTAAAAAAAACAACAATAAATTTGAAACATTTTCATGGGGTTAGTCCTCATCTCAAGTAGGTTCCAATGCTATATAGCATGTGCGTGCACGCTGTTTTGTTTGGGTGTATTAACTTCACCTAATATGGCAAATAATGAAAATTGATTTTTAAATAAAAAATAACAACCCACGATCAAAATTTTCATGTGGGTTAGTCCTCATCCCAAGTAGGTTCCAATGGTATATAGCATGTGCGTGCACGCTTTTTTGTTTGGGCGTTTTAACTTCACCTAATACAGCCTCATATGGCAAATTTTGAAAATTGAATTAAAAAAAACAACAATAAATTTGAAACATTTTCATGGGGTTAGTCCTCATCTCAAGTAGGTTCCAATGCTATATAGCATGTGCGTGCACGCTGTTTTGTTTGGGTGTATTAACTTCACCTAATATGGCAAATAATGAAAATTGATTTTTAAATAAAAAATAACAACCCACGATCAAAATTTTCATGTGGGTTAGTCCTCATCCCAAGTAGGTTCCAATGGTATATAGCATGTGCGTGCACGCTTTTTTGTTTGGGCGTTTTAACTTCACCTAATACAGCCTCATATGGCAAATTTTGAAAATTGAATTAAAAAAAACAACAATAAATTTGAAACATTTTCATGGGGTTAGTCCTCATCTCAAGTAGGTTCCAATGCTATATAGCATGTGCGAGCACGCTGTTTTGTTTGGGTGTATTAACTTCACCTAATATGGCAAATAATGAAAATTGATTTTTAAATAAAAAATAACAACCCACGATCAAAATTTTCATGTGGGTTAGTCCTCATCCCAAGTAGGTTCCAATGGTATATAGCATGTGCGTGCACGCTTTTTTGTTTGGGCGTTTTAACTTCACCTAATACAGCCTCATATGGCAAATTTTGAAAATTGAATTAAAAAAAACAACAATAAATTTGAAACATTTTCATGGGGTTAGTCCTCATCTCAAGTAGGTTCCAATGCTATATAGCATGTGCGTGCACGCTGTTTTGTTTGGGTGTATTAACTTCACCTAATATGGCAAATAATGAAAATTGATTTTTAAATAAAAAATAACAACCCACGATCAAAATTTTCATGTGGGTTAGTCCTCATCCCAAGTAGGTTCCAATGGTATATAGCATGTGCGTGCACGCTTTTTTGTTTGGGCGTTTTAACTTCACCTAATACAGCCTCATATGGCAAATTTTGAAAATTGAATTAAAAAAAACAACAATAAATTTGAAACATTTTCATGGGGTTAGTCCTCATCTCAAGTAGGTTCCAATGCTATATAGCATGTGCGAGCACGCTGTTTTGTTTGGGTGTATTAACTTCACCTAATATGGCAAATAATGAAAATTGATTTTTAAATAAAAAATAACAACCCACGATCAAAATTTTCATGTGGGTTAGTCCTCATCCCAAGTAGGTTCCAATGGTATATAGCATGTGCGTGCACGCTTTTTTGTTTGGGCGTTTTAACTTCACCTAATACAGCCTCATATGGCAAATTTTGAAAATTGAATTAAAAAAAACAACAATAAATTTGAAACATTTTCATGGGGTTAGTCCTCATCTCAAGTAGGTTCCAATGCTATATAGCATGTGCGTGCACGCTGTTTTGTTTGGGTGTATTAACTTCACCTAATATGGCAAATAATGAAAATTGATTTTTAAATAAAAAATAACAACCCACGATCAAAATTTTCATGTGGGTTAGTCCTCATCCCAAGTAGGTTCCAATGGTATATAGCATGTGCGTGCACGCTTTTTTGTTTGGGCGTTTTAACTTCACCTAATACAGCCTCATATGGCAAATTTTGAAAATTGAATTAAAAAAAAACAACAATAAATTTGAAACATTTTCATGGGGTTAGTCCTCATCTCAAGTAGGTTCCAATGCTATATAGCATGTGCGTGCACGCTGTTTTGTTTGGGTGTATTAACTTCACCTAATATGGCAAATAATGAAAATTGATTTTTAAATAAAAAATAACAACCCACGATCAAAATTTTCATGTGGGTTAGTCCTCATCCCAAGTAGGTTCCAATGGTATATAGCATGTGCGTGCACGCTTTTTTGTTTGGGCGTTTTAACTTCACCTAATACAGCCTCATATGGCAAATTTTGAAAATTGAATTAAAAAAAACAACAATAAATTTGAAACATTTTCATGGGGTTAGTCCTCATCTCAAGTAGGTTCCAATGCTATATAGCATGTGCGTGCACGCTGTTTTGTTTGGGTGTATTAACTTCACCTAATATGGCAAATAATGAAAATTGATTTTTAAATAAAAAATAACAACCCACGATCAAAATTTTCATGTGGGTTAGTCCTCATCCCAAGTAGGTTCCAATGGTATATAGCATGTGCGTGCACGCTTTTTTGTTTGGGCGTTTTAACTTCACCTAATACAGCCTCATATGGCAAATTTTGAAAATTGAATTAAAAAAAACAACAATAAATTTGAAACATTTTCATGGGGTTAGTCCTCATCTCAAGTAGGTTCCAATGCTATATAGCATGTGCGTGCACGCTGTTTTGTTTGGGTGTATTAACTTCACCTAATATGGCAAATAATGAAAATTGATTTTTAAATAAAAAATAACAACCCACGATCAAAATTTTCATGTGGGTTAGTCCTCATCCCAAGTAGGTTCCAATGGTATATAGCATGTGCGTGCACGCTTTTTTGTTTGGGCGTTTTAACTTCACCTAATACAGCCTCATATGGCAAATTTTGAAAATTGAATTAAAAAAAACAACAATAAATTTGAAACATTTTCATGGGGTTAGTCCTCATCTCAAGTAGGTTCCAATGCTATATAGCATGTGCGTGCACGCTGTTTTGTTTGGGTGTATTAACTTCACCTAATATGGCAAATAATGAAAATTGATTTTTAAATAAAAAATAACAACCCACGATCAAAATTTTCATGTGGGTTAGTCCTCATCCCAAGTAGGTTCCAATGGTATATAGCATGTGCGTGCACGCTTTTTTGTTTGGGCGTTTTAACTTCACCTAATACAGCCTCATATGGCAAATTTTGAAAATTGAATTAAAAAAAACAACAATAAATTTGAAACATTTTCATGGGGTTAGTCCTCATCTCAAGTAGGTTCCAATGCTATATAGCATGTGCGTGCACGCTGTTTTGTTTGGGTGTATTAACTTCACCTAATATGGCAAATAATGAAAATTGATTTTTAAATAAAAAATAACAACCCACGATCAAAATTTTCATGTGGGTTAGTCCTCATCCCAAGTAGGTTCCAATGGTATATAGCATGTGCGTGCACGCTTTTTTGTTTGGGCGTTTTAACTTCACCTAATACAGCCTTATATGGCAAATTTTGAAAATTGAATTAAAAAAAAAAAACAATACATTTGAAACATTTTCATGGGGTTAGTCCTCATCTCAAGTAGGTTCCAATGCTATATAGCATGTGCGTGCACGCTTTTTTGTTTGGGCGTATTAACTTCACCTAATAAAACCTCATATGGCAAATTTTGAAAATTGAATTAAAAAAAAAAGCAATAAATTTGAAACATTTTCATGGGGTTAGTCCTCATCTCAAGTAGGTTCCAATGCTATATAGCATGTGCGTGCACGCTGTTTTGTTTGGGTGTATTAACTTCACCTAATATGGCAAATAATGAAAATTGATTTTTAAATAAAAAATAACAACCCACGATCAAAATTTTCATGTGGGTTAGTCCTCATCCCAAGTAGGTTCCAATGGTATATAGCATGTGCGTGCACGCTTTTTTGTTTGGGCGTTTTAACTTCACCTAATACAGCCTCATATGGCAAATTTTGAAAATTGAATTTAAAAAAAAAAACAATAATTTTGAAACATTTTCATGGGGTTAGTCCTCATCCCAAGTACGTTTCAATGGTATATAGCATGTGCGTGCACGCTTTTTTGTTTGGGTGTATTAACTTCACCTAATATGGCAAATAATGAAAATTGATTTTTAAATAAAAAATAACAACCCACGATCAAAATTTTCATGTGGGTTAGTCCTCATCCCAAGTAGGTCCCAATGGTATATAGCATGTGCGTGCACGCTTTTTTGTTTGGGCGTATTAACTTCACCTAATACAGCCTCATATGGCAAATTTTGAAAATTGAATTTAAAAAAAAAACAATAAATTTGAAAAATTTTCATGGGGTTAGTCCTCATCCCAAGTACGTTTCAATGGTATATAGCATGTGCGTGCACGCTTTTTTGTTTGGGTGTATTAACTTCACCTAATATGGCAAATAATGAAAATTGATTTTTAAATAAAAAATAACAACCCACGATCAAAATTTTCATGTGGGTTAGTCCTCATCCCAAGTAGGTTCCAATGGTATATAGCATGTGCGTGCACGCTTTTTTGTTTGGGCGTTTTAACTTCACCTAATACAGCCTCATATGGCAAATTTTGAAAATTGAATTAAAAAAAAACAACAATAAATTTGAAACATTTTCATGGGGTTAGTCCTCATCTCAAGTAGGTTCCAATGCTATATAGCATGTGCGTGCACGCTGTTTTGTTTGGGTGTATTAACTTCACCTAATATGGCAAATAATAAAAATTGATTTTTAAATAAAAAATAACAACCCACGATCAAAATTTTCATGTGGGTTAGTCCTCATCCCAAGTAGGTCCCAATGGTATATAGCATGTGCGTGCACGCTTTTTTGTTTGGGCGTTTTAACTTCACCTAATACAGCCTCATATGGCAAATTTTGAAAATTGAATTAAAAAAAACAACAATAAATTTGAAACATTTTCATGGGGTTAGTCCTCATCTCAAGTAGGTTCCAATGCTATATAGCATGTGCGTGCACGCTGTTTTGTTTGGGTGTATTAACTTCACCTAATATGGCAAATAATCAAAATTGATTTTTAAATAAAAAATAACAACCCACGATCAAAATTTTCATGTGGGTTAGTCCTCATCCCAAGTAGGTTCCAATGGTATATAGCATGTGCGTGCACGCTTTTTTGTTTGGGCGTTTTAACTTCACCTAATACAGCCTCATATGGCAAATTTTGAAAATTGAATTAAAAAAAAACAACAATAAATTTGAAACATTTTCATGGGGTTAGTCCTCATCTCAAGTAGGTTCCAATGCTATATAGCATGTGCGTGCACGCTGTTTTGTTTGGGTGTATTAACTTCACCTAATATGGCAAATAATGAAAATTGATTTTTAAATAAAAAATAACAACCCACGATCAAAATTTTCATGTGGGTTAGTCCTCATCCCAAGTAGGTTCCAATGGTATATAGCATGTGCGTGCACGCTTTTTTGTTTGGGCGTTTTAACTTCACCTAATACAGCCTCATATGGCAAATTTTGAAAATTGAATTTAAAAAAAAAACAATAAATTTGAAAAATTTTCATGGGGTTAGTCCTCATCTCAAGTAGGTTCCAATGCTATATAGCATGTGCGTGCACGCTTTTTTGTTTGGGTGTATTAACTTCACCTAATAAGGCAAATAATGAAAATTGATTTTTAAATAAAAAATAACAACCCACGATCAAAATTTTCATGTGGGTTAGTCCTCATCCCAAGTAGGTTCCAATGTTATATAGCATGTGCGTGCACGCTTTTTTGTTTGGGCGTATTAACTTCACCTAATACAGCCTCATATGGCAAATTTTAAAAATTGAATTTAAAAAAAACAACAATAAATTTGAAAAATTTTCATGGGGTTAGTCCTCATCTCAAGTAGGTTCCAATGCTATATAGCATGTGCGTGCACGCTTTTTTGTTGGGGTGTATTTACTTCACCTAATATGGCAAATAATGAAAATTGATTTTTAAATAAAAAATAACAACCCGCGATCAAAATTTTCATGTGGGTTAGTCCTCATCCCAAGTAGGTTCCAATGGTATATAGCATGTGCGTGCACGCTTTTTTGTTTGGGCGTTTTAACTTCACCTAATACAGCCTCATATGGCAAATTTTGAAAATTGAATTTAAAAAAAAAACAATAAATTTGAAAAATTTTCATGGGGTTAGTCCTCATCCCAAGTAGGTCCCAATGGTATATAGCATGTGCGTGCACGCTTTTTTGTTTGGGCGTTTTAACTTCACCTAATACAGCCTCATATGGCAAATTTTGAAAATTGAATTAAAAAAAAACAACAATAAATTTGAAACATTTTCATGGGGTTAGTCCTCATCTCAAGTAGGTTCCAATGCTATATAGCATGTGCGTGCACGCTGTTTTGTTTGGGTGTATTAACTTCACCTAATATGGCAAATAATGAAAATTGATTTTTAAATAAAAAATAACAACCCACGATCAAAATTTTCATGTGGGTTAGTCCTCATCCCAAGTAGGTTCCAATGGTATATAGCATGTGCGTGCACGCTTTTTTGTTTGGGCGTTTTAACTTCACCTAATACAGCCTCATATGGCAAATTTTGAAAATTGAATTTAAAAAAAAAACAATAAATTTGAAAAATTTTCATGGGGTTAGTCCTCATCCCAAGTAGGTTCCAATGGTATATAGCATGTGCGTGCACGCTTTTTTGTTTGGGCGTTTTAACTTCACCTAATACAGCCTCATATGGCAAATTTTGAAAATTGAATTTAAAAAAAAAACAATAAATTTGAAACATTTTCATGGGGTTAGTCCTCATCCCAAGTACGTTTCAATGGTATATAGCATGTGCGTGCACGCTTTTTTGTTTGGGTGTATTAACTTCACCTAATATGGCAAATAATGAAAATTGATTTTTAAATAAAAAATAACAACCCACGATCAAAATTTTCATGTGGGTTAGTCCTCATCCCAAGTAGGTTCCAATGGTATATAGCATGTGCGTGCACGCTTTTTTGTTTGGGCGTTTTAACTTCACCTAATACAGCCTCATATGGCAAATTTTGAAAATTGAATTAAAAAAAACAACAATAAATTTGAAACATTTTCATGGGGTTAGTCCTCATCTCAAGTAGGTTCCAATGCTATATAGCATGTGCGTGCACGCTGTTTTGTTTGGGTGTATTAACTTCACCTAATATGGCAAATAATGAAAATTGATTTTTAAATAAAAAATAACAACCCACGATCAAAATTTTCATGTGGGTTAGTCCTCATCCCAAGTAGGTTCCAATGGTATATAGCATGTGCGTGCACGCTTTTTTGTTTGGGCGTTTTAACTTCACCTAATACAGCCTCATATGGCAAATTTTGAAAATTGAATTTAAAAAAAAAAACAATAATTTTGAAACATTTTCATGGGGTTAGTCCTCATCCCAAGTACGTTTCAATGGTATATAGCATGTGCGTGCACGCTTTTTTGTTTGGGTGTATTAACTTCACCTAATATGGCAAATAATGAAAATTGATTTTTAAATAAAAAATAACAACCCACGATCAAAATTTTCATGTGGGTTAGTCCTCATCCCAAGTAGGTTCCAATGGTATATAGCATGTGCGTGCACGCTTTTTTGTTTGGGCGTTTTAACTTCACCTAATACAGCCTCATATGGCAAATTTTGAAAATTGAATTTAAAAAAAAAACAATAAATTTGAAAAATTTTCATGGGGTTAGTCCTCATCTCAAGTAGGTTCCAATGCTATATAGCATGTGCGTGCACGCTGTTTTGTTTGGGTGTATTAACTTCACCTAATATGGCAAATAATGAAAATTGATTTTTAAATAAAAAATAACAACCCACGATCAAAATTTTCATGTGGGTTAGTCCTCATCCCAAGTAGGTTCCAATGGTATATAGCATGTGCGTGCACGCTTTTTTGTTTGGGCGTTTTAACTTCACCTAATACAGCCTCATATGGCAAATTTTGAAAATTGAATTAAAAAAAACAACAATAAATTTGAAACATTTTCATGGGGTTAGTCCTCATCTCAAGTAGGTTCCAATGCTATATAGCATGTGCGTGCACGCTGTTTTGTTTGGGTGTATTAACTTCACCTAATATGGCAAATAATGAAAATTGATTTTTAAATAAAAAATAACAACCCACGATCAAAATTTTCATGTGGGTTAGTCCTCATCCCAAGTAGGTTCCAATGGTATATAGCATGTGCGTGCACGCTTTTTTGTTTGGGCGTTTTAACTTCACCTAATACAGCCTCATATGGCAAATTTTGAAAATTGAATTAAAAAAAACAACAATAAATTTGAAACATTTTCATGGGGTTAGTCCTCATCTCAAGTAGGTTCCAATGCTATATAGCATGTGCGTGCACGCTGTTTTGTTTGGGTGTATTAACTTCACCTAATATGGCAAATAATGAAAATTGATTTTTAAATAAAAAATAACAACCCACGATCAAAATTTTCATGTGGGTTAGTCCTCATCCCAAGTAGGTTCCAATGGTATATAGCATGTGCGTGCACGCTTTTTTGTTTGGGCGTTTTAACTTCACCTAATACAGCCTCATATGGCAAATTTTGAAAATTGAATTTAAAAAAAAAACAATAAATTTGAAAAATTTTCATGGGGTTAGTCCTCATCTCAAGTAGGTTCCAATGCTATATAGCATGTGCGTGCACGCTTTTTTGTTTGGGTGTATTAACTTCACCTAATATGGCAAATAATGAAAATTGATTTTTAAATAAAAAATAACAACCCACGATCAAAATTTTCATGTGGGTTAGTCCTCATCCCAAGTAGGTCCCAATGGTATATAGCATGTGCGTGCACGCTTTTTTGTTTGGGCGTATTAACTTCACCTAATACAGCCTCATATGGCAAATTTTGAAAATTGAATTTAAAAAAAAAACAATAAATTTGAAAAATTTTCATGGGGTTAGTCCTCATCTCAAGTAGGTTCCAATGCTATATAGCATGTGCGTGCACGCTTTTTTGTTTGGGTGTATTAACTTCACCTAATACAGCCTTATATGGCAAATTTTGAAAATTGAATTTAAAAAAAAAACAATAAATTTGAAAAATTTTCATGGGGTTAGTCCTCATCTCAAGTAGGTTCCAATGCTATATAGCATGTGCGTGCACGCTTTTTTGTTGGGGTGTATTAACTTCACCTAATATGGCAAATAATGAAAATTGATTTTTAAATAAAAAATAACAACCCGCGATCAAAATTTTCATGTGGGTTAGTCCTCATCCCAAGTAGGTTCCAATGGTATATAGCATGTGCGTGCACGCTTTTTTGTTTGGGCGTTTTAACTTCACCTAATACAGCCTCATATGGCAAATTTTGAAAATTGAATTTAAAAAAAAAACAATAAATTTGAAAAATTTTCATGGGGTTAGTCCTCATCTCAAGTAGGTTCCAATGCTATATAGCATGTGCGTGCACGCTTTTTTGTTGGGGTGTATTAACTTCACCTAATATGGCAAATAATGAAAATTGATTTTTAAATAAAAAATAACAACCCGCGATCAAAATTTTCATGTGGGTTAGTCCTCATCCCAAGTAGGTTCCAATGGTATATAGCATGTGCGTGCACGCTTTTTTGTTTGGGCGTATTAAATTCACCTAATACAGCCTCATATGGCAAATTTTGAAAATTGAATTTAAAAAAAAAACAATAAATTTGAAAAATTTTCATGGGGTTAGTCCTCATCTCAAGTAGGTTCCAATGCTATATAGCATGTGCGTGCACGCTTTTTTGTTTGGGTGTATTAACTTCACCTAATATGGCAAATAATGAAAATTGATTTTTAAATAAAAAATAACAACCCACGATCAAAATTTTCATGTGGGTTAGTCCTCATCCCAAGTAGGTCCCAATGGTATATAGCATGTGCGTGCACGCTTTTTTGTTTGGGCGTATTAACTTCACCTAATATGGCAAATAATGAAAATTGATTTTTAAATAAAAAATAACAACCCACGATCAAAATTTTCATGTGGGTTAGTCCTCATCCCAAGTAGGTCCCAATGCTATATAGCATGTGCGTGCACGCTTTTTTGTTGGGGTGTATTAACTTCACCTAATATGGCAAATAATGAAAATTGATTTTTAAATAAAAAATAACAACCCGCGATCAAAATTTTCATGTGGGTTAGTCCTCATCCCAAGTAGGTTCCAATGGTATATAGCATGTGCGTGCACGCTTTTTTGTTTGGGCGTTTTAACTTCACCTAATACAGCCTCATATGGCAAATTTTGAAAATTGAATTTAAAAAAAAAACAATAAATTTGAAGAATTTTCATGGGGTTAGTCCCCATCTCAAGTAGGTTCCAATGCTATATAGCATGTGCGTGCACGCTTTTTTGTTTGGGTGTATTAACTTCACCTAATATGGCAAATAATGAAAATTGATTTTTAAATAAAAAATAACAACCCACGATCAAAATTTTCATGTGGGTTAGTCCTCATCCCAAGTAGGTCCCAATGGTATATAGCATGTGCGTGCACGCTTTTTTGTTTGGGCGTATTAACTTCACCTAATACAGCCTCATATGGCAAATTTTGAAAATTGAATTTAAAAAAAAAACAATAAATTTGAAAAATTTTCATGGGGTTAGTCCTCATCTCAAGTAGGTTCCAATGCTATATAGCATGTGCGTGCACGCTTTTTTGTTTGGGTGTATTAACTTCACCTAATATGGCAAATAATGAAAATTGATTTTTAAATAAAAAATAACAACCCACGATCAAAATTTTCATGTGGGTTAGTCCTCATCCCAAGTAGGTCCCAATGGTATATAGCATGTGCGTGCACGCTTTTTTGTTTGGGCGTATTAACTTCACCTAATACAGCCTCATATGGCAAATTTTGAAAATTGAATTTAAAAAAAAAACAATAAATTTGAAAAATTTTCATGTGGGTTAGTCCTCATCCCAAGTAGGTTCCAATGGTATATATATGGCAAATTTTGAAAATTGAATTTAAAAAAAAAACAATAAATTTGAAAAATTTTCATGGGGTTAGTCCTCATCTCAAGTAGGTTCCAATGCTATATAGCATGTGCGTGCACGCTTTTTTGTTTGGGTGTATTAACTTCACCTAATAAGGCAAATAATGAAAATTGATTTTTAAATAAAAAATAACAACCCACGATCAAAATTTTCATGTGGGTTAGTCCTCATCCCAAGTAGGTTCCAATGGTATATAGCATGTGCGTGCACGCTTTTTTGTTTGGGCGTATTAAGTTCACCTAATACAGCCTCATATGGCAAATTTTGAAAATTGAATTTAAAAAAAAAACAATAAATTTGAAAAATTTTCATGGGGTTAGTCCTCATCTCAAGTAGGTTCCAATGCTATATAGCATGTGCGTGCACGCTTTTTTGTTTGGGTGTATTAACTTCACCTAATATGGCAAATAATGAAAATTGATTTTTAAATAAAAAATAACAACCCACGATCAAAATTTTCATGTGGGTTAGTCCTCATCCCAAGTAGGTCCCAATGGTATATAGCATGTGCGTGCACGCTTTTTTGTTTGGGCGTATTAAGTTCACCTAATACAGCCTCATATGGCAAATTTTGAAAATTGAATTTAAAAAAAAAACAATAAATTTGAAAAATTTTCATGGGGTTAGTCCTCATCTCAAGTAGGTTCCAATGCTATATAGCATGTGCGTGCACGCTTTTTTGTTTGGGTGTATTAACTTCACCTAATATGGCAAATAAAGAAAATTGATTTTTAAATAAAAAATAAGAACCCACGATCAAAATTTTCATGTGGGTTAGTCCTCATCCCAAGTAGGTCCCAATGGTATATAGCATGTGCGTGCACGCTTTTTTGTTTGGGCGTATTAACTTCACCTAATACAGCCTCATATGGCAAATTTTGAAAATTGAATTTAAAAAAAAAAACAATAAATTTGAAAAATTTTCATGGGGTTAGTCCTCATCTCAAGTAGGTTCCAATGCTATATAGCATGTGCGTGCACGCTGTTTTGTTTGGGTGTATTAACTTCACCTAATATGGCAAATAATGAAAATTGATTTTTAAATAAAAAATAACAACCCACGATCAAAATTTTCATGTGGGTTAGTCCTCATCCCAAGTAGGTTCCAATGGTATATAGCATGTGCGTGCACGCTTTTTTGTTTGGGCGTTTTAACTTCACCTAATACAGCCTCATATGGCAAATTTTGAAAATTGAATTTAAAAAAAACAACAATAAATTTGAAAAATTTTCATGGGGTTAGTCCTCATCTCAAGTAGGTTCCAATGCTATATAGCATGTGCGTGCACGCTTTTTTGTTGGGGTGTATTAACTTCACCTAATATGGCAAATAATGAAAATTGATTTTTAAATAAAAAATAAGAACCCACGATCAAAATTTTCATGTGGGTTAGTCCTCATCCCAAGTAGGTTCCAATGGTATATAGCATGTGCGTGCACGCTTTTTTGTTTGGGCGTATTAAGTTCACCTAATACAGCCTCATATGGCAAATTTTGAAAATTGAATTTAAAAAAAAAAACAATAAATTTGAAAAATTTTCATGGGGTTAGTCCTCATCTCAAGTAGGTTCCAATGCTATATAGCATGTGCGTGCACGCTGTTTTGTTTGGGTGTATTAACTTCACCTAATATGGCAAATAATGAAAATTGATTTTTAAATAAAAAATAACAACCCACGATCAAAATTTTCATGTGGGTTAGTCCTCATCCCAAGTAGGTTCCAATGGTATATAGCATGTGCGTGCACGCTTTTTTGTTTGGGCGTTTTAACTTCACCTAATACAGCCTCATATGGCAAATTTTGAAAATTGAATTTAAAAAAAACAACAATAAATTTGAAAAATTTTCATGGGGTTAGTCCTCATCTCAAGTAGGTTCCAATGCTATATAGCATGTGCGTGCACGCTTTTTTGTTTGGGTGTATTAACTTCACCTAATATGGCAAATAATGAAAACTGATTTTTAAATAAAAAATAAGAACCCACGATCAAAATTTTCATGTGGGTTAGTCCTCATCCCAAGTAGGTTCCAATGGTATATAGCATGTGCGTGCACGCTTTTTTGTTTGGGCGTATTAAGTTCACCTAATACAGCCTCATATGGCAAATTTTGAAAATTGAATTTAAAAAAAAAAACAATAAATTTGAAACATTTTCATGGGGTTAGTCCTCATCTCAAGTAGGCTCCAATGCTATATAGCATGTGCGTGCACGCTTTTTTGTTGGGGTGTATTAACTTCACCTAATATGGCAAATAATGAAAATTGATTTTTAAATAAAAAATAACAACCCACGATCAAAATTTTCATGTGGGTTAGTCCTCATCCCAAGTAGGTTCCAATGGTATATGGCATGTGCTTGCACGCTTTTTTGTTTGGGCGTTTTAACTTCACCTAATACAGCCTCATATGGCAAATTTTGAAAATTGAATTTAAAAAAAAAAACAATAAATTTGAAAAATTTTCATGGGGTTAGTCCTCATCTCAAGTAGGTTCCAATGCTATATAGCATGTGCGTGCACGCTTTTTTGTTTGGGTGTATTAACTTCACCTAATATGGCAAATAATGAAAATTGATTTTTAAATAAAAAATAACAACCCACGATCAAAATTTTCATGTGGGTTAGTCCTCATCCCAAGTAGGTTCCAATGGTATATAGCATGTGCGTGCACGCTTTTTTGTTTGGGCGTTTTAACTTCACCTAATACAGCCTCATATGGCAAATTTTGAAAATTGAATTTAAAAAAAAAACAATAAATTTGAAAAATTTTCATGGGGTTAGTCCTCATCTCAAGTAGGTTCCAATGCTATATAGCATGTGCGTGCACGCTTTTTTGTTTGGGTGTATTAACTTCACCTAATATGGCAAATAATGAAAATTGATTTTTAAATAAAAAATAACAACCCACGATCAAAATTTTCATGTGGGTTAGTCCTCATCCCAAGTAGGTCCCAATGGTATATAGCATGTGCGTGCACGCTTTTTTGTTTGGGCGTAATAACTTCACCTAATACAGCCTCATATGGCAAATTTTGAAAATTGAATTTAAAAAAAAAACAATAAATTTGAAAAATTTTCATGGTGTTAGTCCTCATCTCAAGTAGGTTCCAATGCTATATAGCATGTGCGTGCACGCTTTTTTGTTTGGGTGTATTAACTTCACCTAATATGGCAAATAATGAAAATTGATTTTTAAATAAAAAATAACAACCCACGATCAAAATTTTCATGTGGGTTAGTCCTCATCCCAAGTAGGTCCCAATGGTATATAGCATGTGCGTGCACGCTTTTTTGTTTGGGCGTATTAACTTCACCTAATACAGCCTCATATGGCAAATTTTGAAAATTGAATTTAAAAAAAACAACAATAAATTTGAAAAATTTTCATGGGGTTAGTCCTCATCTCAAGTAGGTTCCAATGCTATATAGCATGTGCGTGCACGCTTTTTTGTTTGGGTGTATTAACTTCACCTAATATGGCAAATAATGAAAATTGATTTTTAAATAAAAAATAACAACCCACGATCAAAATTTTCATGTGGGTTAGTCCTCATCCCAAGTAGGTTCCAATGGTATATAGCATGTGCGTGCACGCTTTTTTGTTTGGGCGTATTAACTTCACCTAATACAGCCTCATATGGCAAATTTTGAAAATTGAATTTAAAAAAAACAACAATAAATTTGAAAAATTTTCATGGGGTTAGTCCTCATCTCAAGTAGGTTCCAATGCTATAAAGCACGTGCGTGCACGCTTTTTTGTTTGGGTGTATTAACTTCACCTAATATGGCAAATAATGAAAATTGATTTTTAAATAAAAAATAACAACCCACGATCAAAATTTTCATGTGGGTTAGTCCTCATCCCAAGTAGGTTCCAATGGTATATAGCATGTGCGTGCACGCTTTTTTGTTTGGGCGTATTAACTTCACCTAATACAGCCTTATATGGCAAATTTTGAAAATTGAATTTAAAAAAAACAACAATAAATTTGAAAAATTTTCATGGGGTTAGTCCTCATCTCAAGTAGGTTCCAATGCTATATAGCATGTGCGTGCACGCTTTTTTGTTTGGGTGTATTAACTTCACCTAATATGGCAAATAATGAAAATTGATTTTTAAATAAAAAATAACAACCCACGATCAAAATTTTCATGTGGGTTAGTCCTCATCCCAAGTAGGTTCCAATGGTATATAGCATGTGCGTGCACGCTTTTTTGTTTGGGCGTATTAACTTCACCTAATACAGCCTCATATGGCAAATTTTGAAAATTGAATTTAAAAAAAACAACAATAAATTTGAAAAATTTTTATGGGGTTAGTCCTCATCTCAAGTAGGTTCCAATGCTATATAGCATGTGCGTGCACGCTTTTTTGTTTGGGTGTATTAACTTCACCTAATATGGCAAATAATGAAAATTGATTTTTAAATAAAAAATAACAACCCACGATCAAAATTTTCATGTGGGTTAGTCCTCATCCCAAGTAGGTTCCAATGGTATATAGCATGTGCGTGCACGCTTTTTTGTTTGGGTGTATTAACTTCACCTAATATGGCAAATAATGAAAATTGATTTTTAAATAAAAAATAACAACCCACGATCAAAATTTTCATGTGGGTTAGTCCTCATCCCAAGTAGGTTCCAATGGTATATAGCATGTGCGTGCACGCTTTTTTGTTTGGGCGTTTTAACTTCACCTAATACAGCCTCATATGGCAAATTTTGAAAATTGAATTAAAAAAAACAACAATAAATTTGAAACATTTTCATGGGGTTAGTCCTCATCTCAAGTAGGTTCCAATGCTATATAGCATGTGCGTGCACGCTTTTTTGTTTGGGTGTATTAACTTCACCTAATATGGCAAATAATGAAAATTGATTTTTAAATAAAAAATAACAACCCACGATCAAAATTTTCATGTGGGTTAGTCCTCATCCCAAGTAGGTTCCAATGGTATATAGCATGTGCGTGCACGCTTTTTTGTTTGGGTGTATTAACTTCACCTAATATGGCAAATAATGAAAATTGATTTTTAAATAAAAAATAACAACCCACGATCAAAATTTTCATGTGGGTTAGTCCTCATCCCAAGTAGGTTCCAATGGTATATAGCATGTGCGTGCACGCTTTTTTGTTTGGGCGTATTAACTTCACCTAATACAGCCTTATATGGCAAATTTTGAAAATTGAATTTAAAAAAAACAACAATAAATTTGAAAAATTTTCATGGGGTTAGTCCTCATCTCAAGTAGGTTCCAATGCTATATAGCATGTGCGTGCACGCTTTTTTGTTTGGGTGTATTAACTTCACCTAATATGGCAAATAATGAAAATTGATTTTTAAATAAAAAATAACAACCCACGATCAAAATTTTCATGTGGGTTAGTCCTCATCCCAAGTAGGTTCCAATGGTATATAGCATGTGCGTGCACGCTTTTTTGTTTGGGCGTATTAACTTCACCTAATACAGCCTTATATGGCAAATTTTGAAAATTGAATTTAAAAAAAACAACAATAAATTTGAAAAATTTTCATGGGGTTAGTCCTCATCTCAAGTAGGTTCCAATGCTATATAGCATGTGCGTGCACGCTGTTTTGTTTGGGTGTATTAACTTCACCTAATATGGCAAATAATGAAAATTGATTTTTAAATAAAAAATAACAACCCACGATCAAAATTTTCATGTGGGTTAGTCCTCATCCCAAGTAGGTTCCAATGGTATATAGCATGTGCGTGCACGCTTTTTTGTTTGGGTGTATTAACTTCACCTAATATGGCAAATAATGAAAATTTATTTTTAAATAAAAAATAACAACCCACGATCAAAATTTTCATGTGGGTTAGTCCTCATCCCAAGTAGGTTCCAATGGTATATAGCATGTGCGTGCACGCTTTTTTGTTTGGGTGTATTAACTTCACCTAATATGGCAAATAATGAAAATTGATTTTTAAATAAAAAATAACAACCCACGATCAAAATTTTCATGTGGGTTAGTCCTCATCCCAAGTAGGTTCCAATGGTATATAGCATGTGCGTGCACGCTTTTTTGTTTGGGCGTATTAACTTCACCTAATACAGCCTTATATGGCAAATTTTGAAAATTGAATTTAAAAAAAACAACAATAAATTTGAAAAATTTTCATGGGGTTAGTCCTCATCTCAAGTAGGTTCCAATGCTATATAGCATGTGCGTGCACGCTGTTTTGTTTGGGTGTATTAACTTCACCTAATATGGCAAATAATGAAAATTGATTTTTAAATAAAAAATAACAACCCACGATCAAAATTTTCATGTGGGTTAGTCCTCATCCCAAGTAGGTTCCAATGGTATATAGCATGTGCGTGCACGCTTTTTTGTTTGGGTGTATTAACTTCACCTAATATGGCAAATTTTGAAAATTGAATTTAAAAAAAACAACAATAAATTTGAAACATTTTCATGGGGTTAGTCCTCATCTCAAGTAGGTTCCAATGCTATATAGCATGTGCGTGCACGCTGTTTTGTTTGGGTGTATTAACTTCACCTAATATGGCAAATAATGAAAATTGATTTTTAAATAAAAAATAACAACCCACGATCAAAATTTTCATGTGGGTTAGTCCTCATCCCAAGTAGGTTCCAATGGTATATAGCATGTGCGTGCACGCTTTTTTGTTTGGGTGTATTAACATCACCTAATATGGCAAATAATGAAAATTGATTTTTAAATAAAAAATAACAACCCACGATCAAAATTTTCATGTGGGTTAGTCCTCATCCCAAGTAGGTTCCAATGGTATATAGCATGTGCGTGCACGCTTTTTTGTTTGGGTGTATTAACTTCACCTAATATGGCAAATAATGAAAATTGATTTTTAAATAAAAAATAATAACCCACGATCAAAATTTTCATGTGGGTTAGTCCTCATCTCAAGTAGGTTCCAATGCTATATAGCATGTGCGTGCACGCTTTTTTGTTTGGGCGTATTAACTTCACCTAATACAGCCTCTTATGGCAAATTTTGAAAATTGAATTTAAAAAAAACAACAATAAATTTGAAAAATTTTCATGGGGTTAGTCCTCATCTCAAGTAGGTTCCAATGCTATATAGCATGTGCGTGCACGCTTTTTTGTTTGGGTGTATTAACTTCACCTAATATGGCAAATAATGAAAATTGATTTTTAAATAAAAAATAACAACCCACGATCAAAATTTTCATGTGGGTTAGTCCTCATCCCAAGTAGGTTCCAATGGTATATAGCATGTGCGTGCACGCTTTTTTGTTTGGGCGTATTAACTTCACCTAATACAGCCTCATATGGCAAATTTTGAAAATTGAATTTAAAAAAAACAACAATAAATTTGAAAAATTTTCATGGGGTTAGTCCTCATCTCAAGTAGGTTCCAATGCTATATAGCATGTGCGTGCACGCTTTTTTGTTTGGGTGTATTAACTTCACCTAATATGGCAAATAATGAAAATTGATTTTTAAATAAAAAATAACAACCCACGATCAAAATTTTCATGTGGGTTAGTCCTCATCCCAAGTAGGTTCCAATGGTATATAGCATGTGCGTGCACGCTTTTTTGTTTGGGCGTATTAACTTCACCTAATACAGCCTCATATGGCAAATTTTGAAAATTGAATTTAAAAAAAACAACAATAAATTTGAAAAATTTTCATGGGGTTAGTCCTCATCTCAAGTAGGTTCCAATGCTATATAGCATGTGCGTGCACGCTTTTTTGTTTGGGTGTATTAACTTCACCTAATATGGCAAATAATGAAAATTGATTTTTAAATAAAAAATAACAACCCACGATCAAAATTTTCATGTGGGTTAGTCCTCATCCCAAGTAGGTTCCAATGGTATATAGCATGTGCGTGCACGCTTTTTTGTTTGGGCGTATTAACTTCACCTAATACAGCCTCATATGGCAAATTTTGAAAATTGAATTTAAAAAAAACAACAATAAATTTGAAAAATTTTCATGGGGTTAGTCCTCATCTCAAGTAGGTTCCAATGCTATATAGCATGTGCGTGCACGCTTTTTTGTTTGGGTGTATTAACTTCACCTAATATGGCAAATAATGAAAATTGATTTTTAAATAAAAAATAACAACCCACGATCAAAATTTTCATGTGGGTTAGTCCTCATCCCAAGTAGGTTCCAATGGTATATAGCATGTGCGTGCACGCTTTTTTGTTTGGGCGTATTAACTTCACCTAATACAGCCTCATATGGCAAATTTTGAAAATTGAATTTAAAAAAAACAACAATAAATTTGAAAAATTTTCATGGGGTTAGTCCTCATCTCAAGTAGGTTCCAATGCTATATAGCATGTGCGTGCACGCTTTTTTGTTTGGGTGTATTAACTTCACCTAATATGGCAAATAATGAAAATTGATTTTTAAATAAAAAATAACAACCCACGATCAAAATTTTCATGTGGGTTAGTCCTCATCCCAAGTAGGTTCCAATGGTATATAGCATGTGCGTGCACGCTTTTTTGTTTGGGCGTATTAACTTCACCTAATACAGCCTCATATGGCAAATTTTGAAAATTGAATTTAAAAAAAACAACAATAAATTTGAAAAATTTTCATGGGGTTAGTCCTCATCTCAAGTAGGTTCCAATGCTATATAGCATGTGCGTGCACGCTTTTTTGTTTGGGTGTATTAACTTCACCTAATATGGCAAATAATGAAAATTGATTTTTAAATAAAAAATAACAACCCACGATCAAAATTTTCATGTGGGTTAGTCCTCATCCCAAGTAGGTTCCAATGGTATATAGCATGTGCGTGCACGCTTTTTTGTTTGGGCGTATTAACTTCACCTAATACAGCCTCATATGGCAAATTTTGAAAATTGAATTTAAAAAAAACAACAATAAATTTGAAAAATTTTCATGGGGTTAGTCCTCATCTCAAGTAGGTTCCAATGCTATATAGCATGTGCGTGCACGCTTTTTTGTTTGGGTGTATTAACTTCACCTAATATGGCAAATAATGAAAATTGATTTTTAAATAAAAAATAACAACCCACGATCAAAATTTTCATGTGGGTTAGTCCTCATCCCAAGTAGGTTCCAATGGTATATAGCATGTGCGTGCACGCTTTTTTGTTTGGGCGTATTAACTTCACCTAATACAGCCTCATATGGCAAATTTTGAAAATTGAATTTAAAAAAAAAACAATAAATTTGAAAAATTTTCATGGGGTTAGTCCTCATCTCAAGTAGGTTCCAATGCTATATAGCATGTGCGTGCACGCTTTTTTGTTTGGGTGTATTAACTTCACCTAATATGGCAAATAATGAAAATTGATTTTTAAATAAAAAATAACAACCCACGATCAAAATTTTCATGTGGGTTAGTCCTCATCCCAAGTAGGTCCCAATGGTATATAGCATGTGCGTGCACGCTTTTTTGTTTGTGCGTATTAACTTCACCTAATACAGCCTCATATGGCAAATTTTGAAAATTGAATTTAAAAAAAAAACAATAAATTTGAAACATTTTCATGGGGTTAGTCCTCATCCCAAGTACGTTTCAATGGTATATAGCATGTGCGTGCACGCTTTTTTGTTTGGGTGTATTAACTTCACCTAATATGGCAAATAATGAAAATTGATTTTTAAATAAAAAATAACAACCCACGATCAAAATTTTCATGTGGGTTAGTCCTCATCCCAAGTAGGTCCCAATGGTATATAGCATGTGCGTGCACGCTTTTTTGTTTGGGCGTTTTAACTTCACCTAATACAGCCTCATATGGCAAATTTTGAAAATTGAATTAAAAAAAAACAACAATAAATTTGAAACATTTTCATGGGGTTAGTCCTCATCTCAAGTAGGTTCCAATGCTATATAGCATGTGCGTGCACGCTGTTTTGTTTGGGTGTATTAACTTCACCTAATATGGCAAATAATGAAAATTGATTTTTAAATAAAAATAACAACCCACGATCAAAATCTTCATGTGGGTTAGTCCTCATCCCAAGTAGGTTCCAATGGTATATAGTATGTGCGTGCACGCTTTTTTGTTTGGGCGTTTTAACTTCACCTAATACAGCCTCATATGGCAAATTTTGAAAATTGAATTTAAAAAAACAACAATAAATTTAAAAAATTTTCATGGGGTTAGTCCTCATCTCAAGTAGGTTCCAATGCTATATAGCATGTGCGTGCACGCTGTTTTGTTTGGGTGTATTAACTTCACCTAATATGGCAAATAATGAAAATTGATTTTTAAATAAAAAATAACAACCCACGATCAAAATTTTCATGTGGGTTAGTCCTCATCCCAAGTAGGTTCCAATGGTATATAGCATGTGCGTGCACTCTTTTTTGTTTGGGCGTATTAACTTCACCTAATACAGCCTCATATGGCAAATTTTGAAAATTTAATTTAAAAAAAAAACAATAAATTTGAAACATTTTCATGGGGTTAGTCCTCATCTCAAGTAGGTTCCAATGCTATATAGCATGTGCGTGCACGCTGTTTTGTTTGGGTGTATTAACTTCACCTAATATGGCAAATAATGAAAATTGATTTTTAAATAAACAAGATAGAAAAGTTCGGTTAAGACCGAAGCTTAAATACCCTCCACCTTTTGTAATTCTCTAAAAAATAAGCTCCTATTTCATGTACTTACGCAAATAGTGTTTTTTTTAAATTATAGGCGTTTGCGTTATTCAATCACGCCCATTTTTGTCACAGTGTTGGATAACGGTACCCTTTATATATATACCAAATTTCAATTTGATAGACATAGTATTGTGCGATATATAATTTTTTAAAGATACAATTTTTTCGAGGTATGATGAGATTTTCGTTTATTGTGAGCGTGTCTCTTTACCGATTTTGCCCAATTTCAATACGGAACAGCGAAATTGAACTAAGAATACGTATGCAAAGTTTCAATTTGATATCTCAAAAATTACGACCGTGAGAGTGCCAACAACAGACGGACACACGGACACACGGACGGACATTTCTCAAACGATTTCTCTTTTCATGCTGATTAAGAATATATATGGTTTGTGGGGTCTCCGACGCTTCCTTCGATGTGTTGTAAACGGATGATCAAAGTGAATATACCCTCTTCCCTAAGGTGGAGGGTATAAAAATAACAACCCACGATCAAAATTTTCATGTGGGTTAGTCCTCATCCCAAGTAGGTTCCAATGGTATATAGCATGTGCGTGCACGCTTTTTTGTTTGGGCGTTTTAACTTCACCTAATACAGCCTCATATGGCAAATTTTGAAAATTGAATTTAAAAAAAAAAAACAATAAATTTGAAAAATTTTCATGGGGTTAGTCCTCATCTCAAGTAGGTTCCAATGCTATATAGCATGTACGTGCACGCTTTTTTGTTTGGGTGTATTAACTTCACCTAATATGGCAAATAATGAAAATTGATTTTTAAATAAACAAGATAGAAAAGTTCGGTTAAGACCGAAGCTTAAATACCCTCCACCTTTTGTAATTCTCTAAAAAATAAGCTCCTATTTCATGTACTTAAGCAAATAGTGTTTTTTTTTTTATTTTAGGCGTTTGCGTTATTCAATCACGCCCATTTTTGGCACAGTGTTGGATAACGGTACCCTTTATATATGTACCAAATTTCAACTTGATAGGCATAGTATTGTGCGATATATAATTTTTTAAAGATACAACTTTTTCGAGGTATGATGAGATTTTCGTTTATTGTGGGCGTGTCTCTTTACCGATTTTGCCCAATTTCAATACGGAACAGCGAAATTGAACTAAGAATACGTATGCAAAGTTTCAATTTGATATCTCAAAAATTACGACCGTGAGAGTGCCAACAACAGACGGACACACGGACACACGGACACACGGACGGACATGTCTCAAACGATTTCTCTTTTCATGCTGATTAAGAATATATATGGTTTGTGGGGTCTCCGACGCTTCCTTCGATGTGTTGTAAACGGATGATCAAAGTGAATATACCCTCTTCCCTAAGGTGGAGGGTATAAAAATAACAACCCACGATCAAAATTTTCATGTGGGTTAGTCCTCATCCCAAGTAGGTTCCAATGGTATATAGCATGTGCGTGCACGCTTTTTTGTTTGGGCGTTTTAACTTCACCTAATACAGCCTCATATGGCAAATTTTGAAAATTGAATTTAAAAAAAACAACAATAAATTTGAAAAATTTTCATGGGGTTAGTCCTCATCCCAAGTAGGTTCCAATGGTATATAGCATGTGCGTGCGCGCTTTTTTGTTTGGGCGTTTTAACTTCACCTAATATGGTAAATAATGAAAATTGATTTTTAAATAAAAAATAACAACGCACGATCAAAATTTTCATGTGGGTTAGTCCTCATCCCAAGTAGGTCCCAATGGTATATAGCATGTGCGTGCACGCTTTTTTGTTTGGGTGTATTAACTTCACCTAATATGGCAAATAATGAAAATTGATTTTTAAATAAAAAATAACAACCCACGATCAAAATTTTCATGTGGGTTAGTCCTCATCCCAAGTAGGTTCCAATGGTATATAGCATGTGCGTGCACGCTTTTTTGTTTGGGCGTTTTTACTTCACCTAATACAGCCTCATATGGCAAATTTTGAAAATTGAATTTAAAAAAAACAACAATAAATTTGAAGAATTTTCATGGGGTTAGTCCTCATCTCAAGTAGGTTCCAATGCTATATAGCATGTGCGTGCACGCTTTTTTGTTTGGGTGTATTAACTTCACCTAATATGGCAAATAATGAAAATTGATTTTTAAATAAAAAATAACAACCCACGATCAAAATTTTCACGTGGGTTAGTCCTCATCCCAAGTAGGTTCCAATGGTATATAGCATGTGCGTGCACGCTTTTTTGTTTGGGTGTATTAACTTCACCTAATATGGCAAATAATGAAAATTGATTTTTAAATAAAAAATAACAACCCACGATCAAAATCTTCATGTGGGTTAGTCCTCATCCCAAGTAGGTTCCAATGGTATATAGCATGTGCGTGCACGCTTTTTTGTTTGGGCGTTTTAACTTCACCTAATACAGCCTCATATGGCAAATTTTGAAAATTGAATTTAAAAAAAACAACAATAAATTTGAAACATTTTCATGGGGTTAGTCCTCATCCCAAGTAGGTTCCAATGGTATATAGCATGTGCGTGCACGCTTTTTTGTTTGGGTGTTTTAACTTCACCTAATATGGTAAATAATGAAAATTGATTTTTAAATAAAAAATAACAACGCACGATCAAAATTTTCATGTGGGTTAGTCCTCATCCCAAGTAGGTTCCAATGGTATATAGCATGTGCGTGCACGCTTTTTTGTTTGGGTGTATTAACTTCACCTAATATGGCAAATAATGAAAATTGATTTTTAAATAAAAAATAACAACCCACGATCAAAATTTTCATGTGGGTTAGTCCTCATCCCAAGTAGGTTCCAATGGTATATAGCATGTGCGTGCACGCTTTTTTGTTTGGGCGTTTTAACTTCACCTAATACAGCCTCATATGGCAAATTTTGAAAATTGAATTTAAAAAAAACAACAATAAATTTGAAACATTTTCATGGGGTTAGTCCTCATCTCAAGTAGGTTCCAATGCTATATAGCATGTGCGTGCACGCTGTTTTGTTTGGGTGTATTAACTTCACCTAATATGGCAAATAATGAAAATTGATTTTTAAATAAAAAATAACAACCCACGATCAAAATTTTCACGTGGGTTAGTCCTCATCCCAAGTAGGTTCCAATGGTATATAGCATGTGCGTGCACGCTTTTTTGTTTGGGTGTATTAACTTCACCTAATATGGCAAATAATGAAAATTGATTTTTAAATAAAAAATAACAACCCACGATCAAAATCTTCATGTGGGTTAGTCCTCATCCCAAGTAGGTTCCAATGGTATATAGCATGTGCGTGCACGCTTTTTTGTTTGGGCGTTTTAACTTCACCTAATATGGCAAATAATGAAAATTGATTTTTAAATAAAAAATAACAACCCACGATCAAAATTTTCATGTGGGTTAGTCCTCATCCCAAGTAGGTTCCAATGGTATATAGCATGTGCGTGCACGCTTTTTTGTTTGGGCGTTTTAACTTCACCTAATACAGCCTCATATGGCAAATTTTGAAAATTGAATTTAAAAAAAACAACAATAAATTTGAAACATTTTCATGGGGTTAGTCCTCATCTCAAGTAGGTTCCAATGCTATATAGCATGTGCGTGCACGCTGTTTTGTTTGGGTGTATTAACTTCACCTAATATGGCAAATAATGAAAATTGATTTTTAAATAAAAAATAACAACCCACGATCAAAATTTTCATGTGGGTTAGTCCTCATCCCAAGTAGGTTCCAATGGTATATAGCATGTGCATGCACGCTTTTTTGTTTGGGCGTTTTAACTTCACCTAATACAGCCTCATATGGCAAATTTTGAAAATTGAATTTAAAAAAAACAACAATAAATTTGAAACATTTTCATGGGGTTAGTCCTCATCTCAAGTAGGTTCCAATGCTATATAGCATGTGCGTGCACGCTGTTTTGTTTGGGTGTATTAACTTCACCTAATATGGCAAATAATGAAAATTGATTTTTAAATAAAAAATAACAACCCACGATCAAAATTTTCACGTGGGTTAGTCCTCATCCCAAGTAGGTTCCAATGGTATATAGCATGTGCGTGCACGCTTTTTTGTTTGGGTGTATTAACTTCACCTAATATGGCAAATAATGAAAATTGATTTTTAAATAAAAAATAACAACCCACGATCAAAATCTTCATGTGGGTTAGTCCTCATCCCAAGTAGGTTCCAATGGTATATAGCATGTGCGTGCACGCTTTTTTGTTTGGGCGTTTTAACTTCACCTAATATGGCAAATAATGAAAATTGATTTTTAAATAAAAAATAACAACCCACGATCAAAATTTTCATGTGGGTTAGTCCTCATCCCAAGTAGGTTCCAATGGTATATAGCATGTGCGTGCACGCTTTTTTGTTTGGGCGTTTTAACTTCACCTAATACAGCCTCATATGGCAAATTTTGAAAATTGAATTTAAAAAAAACAACAATAAATTTGAAACATTTTCATGGGGTTAGTCCTCATCCCAAGTACGTTTCAATGGTATATAGCATGTGCGTGCACGCTTTTTTGTTTGGGTGTATTAACTTCACCTAATATGGCAAATAATGAAAATTGATTTTTAAATAAAAAATAACAACCCACGATCAAAATTTTCATGTGGGTTAGTCCTCATCCCAAGTAGGTCCCAATGGTATATAGCATGTGCGTGCACGCTTTTTTGTTTGGGCGTATTAACTTCACCTAATACAGCCTCATATGGCATATTTTGAAAATTGAATTTAAAAAAAAAACAATAAATTTGAAAAATTTTCATGGGGTTAGTCCTCATCTCAAGTAGGTTCCAATGCTATATAGCATGTGCGTGCACGCTTTTTTGTTTGGGTGTATTAACTTCACCTAATATGGCAAATAATGAAAATTGATTTTTAAATAAAAAATAACAACCCACGATCAAAATTTTCATGTGGGTTAGTCCTCATCCCAAGTAGGTTCCAATGGTATATAGCATGTGCATGCACGCTTTTTTGTTTGGGCGTTTTAACTTCACCTAATACAGCCTCATATGGCAAATTTTGAAAATTGAATTTAAAAAAAACAACAATAAATGTGAAAAATTTTCATGGGGTTAGTCCTCATCTCAAGTAGGTTCCAATGCTATATAGCATGTGCGTGCACGCTGTTTTGTTTGGGTGTATTAACTTCACCTAATATGGCAAATAATGAAAATTGATTTTTAAATAAAAAATAACAACCCACGATCAAAATTTTCATGTGGGTTAGTCCTCATCCCAAGTAGGTTCCAATGGTATATAGCATGTGCGTGCACTCTTTTTTGTTTGGGCGTATTAACTTCACCTAATACAGCCTCATATGGCAAATTTTGAAAATTTAATTTAAAAAAAAAACAATAAATTTGAAACATTTTCATGGGGTTAGTCCTCATCTCAAGTAGGTTCCAATGCTATATAGCATGTGCGTGCACGCTGTTTTGTTTGGGTGTATTAACTTCACCTAATATGGCAAATAATGAAAATTGATTTTTAAATAAACAAGATAGAAAAGTTCGGTTAAGACCGAAGCTTAAATACCCTCCACCTTTTGTAATTCTCTAAAAAATAAGCTCCTATTTCATGTACTTACGCAAATAGTGTTTTTTTTAAATTATAGGCGTTTGCGTTATTCAATCACGCCCATTTTTGTCACAGTGTTGGATAACGGTACCCTTTATATATATACCAAATTTCAATTTGATAGACATAGTATTGTGCGATATATAATTTTTTAAAGATACAATTTTTTCGAGGTATGATGAGATTTTCGTTTATTGTGAGCGTGTCTCTTTACCGATTTTGCCCAATTTCAATACGGAACAGCGAAATTGAACTAAGAATACGTATGCAAAGTTTCAATTTGATATCTCAAAAATTACGACCGTGAGAGTGCCAACAACAGACGGACACACGGACACACGGACACACGGACGGACATGTCTCAAACGATTTCTCTTTTCATGCTGATTAAGAATATATATGGTTTGTGGGGTCTCCGACGCTTCCTTCGATGTGTTGTAAACGGATGATCAAAGTGAATATACCCTCTTCCCTAAGGTGGAGGGTATAAAAATAACAACCCACGATCAAAATTTTCACGTGGGTTAGTCCTCATCCCAAGTAGGTTCCAATGGTATATAGCATGTGCGTGCACGCTTTTTTGTTTGGGCGTTTTAACTTCACCTAATACAGCCTCATATGGCAAATTTTGAAAATTGAATTTAAAAAAAACAACAATAAATTTGAAACATTTTCATGGGGTTAGTCCTCATCTCAAGTAGGTTCCAATGCTATATAGCATGTGCGTGCACGCTGTTTTGTTTGGGTGTATTAACTTCACCTAATATGGCAAATAATGAAAATTGATTTTTAAATAAAAAATAACAACCCACGATCAAAATTTTCACGTGGGTTAGTCCTCATCCCAAGTAGGTTCCAATGGTATATAGCATGTGCGTGCACGCTTTTTTGTTTGGGTGTATTAACTTCACCTAATATGGCAAATAATGAAAATTGATTTTTAAATAAAAAATAACAACCCACGATCAAAATCTTCATGTGGGTTAGTCCTCATCCCAAGTAGGTTCCAATGGTATATAGCATGTGCGTGCACGCTTTTTTGTTTGGGCGTTTTAACTTCACCTAATACAGCCTCATATGGCAAATTTTGAAAATTGAATTTAAAAAAAACAACAATAAATTTGAAACATTTTCATGGGGTTAGTCCTCATCCCAAGTAGGTTCCAATGGTATATAGCATGTGCGTGCACGCTTTTTTGTTTGGGTGTTTTAACTTCACCTAATATGGTAAATAATGAAAATTGATTTTTAAATAAAAAATAACAACGCACGATCAAAATTTTCATGTGGGTTAGTCCTCATCCCAAGTAGGTTCCAATGGTATATAGCATGTGCGTGCACGCTTTTTTGTTTGGGTGTATTAACTTCACCTAATATGGCAAATAATGAAAATTGATTTTTAAATAAAAAATAACAACCCACGATCAAAATTTTCATGTGGGTTAGTCCTCATCCCAAGTAGGTTCCAATGGTATATAGCATGTGCGTGCACGCTTTTTTGTTTGGGCGTTTTAACTTCACCTAATACAGCCTCATATGGCAAATTTTGAAAATTGAATTTAAAAAAAACAACAATAAATTTGAAACATTTTCATGGGGTTAGTCCTCATCTCAAGTAGGTTCCAATGCTATATAGCATGTGCGTGCACGCTGTTTTGTTTGGGTGTATTAACTTCACCTAATATGGCAAATAATGAAAATTGATTTTTAAATAAAAAATAACAACCCACGATCAAAATTTTCACGTGGGTTAGTCCTCATCCCAAGTAGGTTCCAATGGTATATAGCATGTGCGTGCACGCTTTTTTGTTTGGGTGTATTAACTTCACCTAATATGGCAAATAATGAAAATTGATTTTTAAATAAAAAATAACAACCCACGATCAAAATCTTCATGTGGGTTAGTCCTCATCCCAAGTAGGTTCCAATGGTATATAGCATGTGCGTGCACGCTTTTTTGTTTGGGCGTTTTAACTTCACCTAATATGGCAAATAATGAAAATTGATTTTTAAATAAAAAATAACAACCCACGATCAAAATTTTCATGTGGGTTAGTCCTCATCCCAAGTAGGTTCCAATGGTATATAGCATGTGCGTGCACGCTTTTTTGTTTGGGCGTTTTAACTTCACCTAATACAGCCTCATATGGCAAATTTTGAAAATTGAATTTAAAAAAAACAACAATAAATTTGAAACATTTTCATGGGGTTAGTCCTCATCCCAAGTACGTTTCAATGGTATATAGCATGTGCGTGCACGCTTTTTTGTTTGGGTGTATTAACTTCACCTAATATGGCAAATAATGAAAATTGATTTTTAAATAAAAAATAACAACCCACGATCAAAATTTTCATGTGGGTTAGTCCTCATCCCAAGTAGGTCCCAATGGTATATAGCATGTGCGTGCACGCTTTTTTGTTTGGGCGTATTAACTTCACCTAATACAGCCTCATATGGCATATTTTGAAAATTGAATTTAAAAAAAAAACAATAAATTTGAAAAATTTTCATGGGGTTAGTCCTCATCTCAAGTAGGTTCCAATGCTATATAGCATGTGCGTGCACGCTTTTTTGTTTGGGTGTATTAACTTCACCTAATATGGCAAATAATGAAAATTGATTTTTAAATAAAAAATAACAACCCACGATCAAAATTTTCATGTGGGTTAGTCCTCATCCCAAGTAGGTTCCAATGGTATATAGCATGTGCATGCACGCTTTTTTGTTTGGGCGTTTTAACTTCACCTAATACAGCCTCATATGGCAAATTTTGAAAATTGAATTTAAAAAAAACAACAATAAATGTGAAAAATTTTCATGGGGTTAGTCCTCATCTCAAGTAGGTTCCAATGCTATATAGCATGTGCGTGCACGCTGTTTTGTTTGGGTGTATTAACTTCACCTAATATGGCAAATAATGAAAATTGATTTTTAAATAAAAAATAACAACCCACGATCAAAATTTTCATGTGGGTTAGTCCTCATCCCAAGTAGGTTCCAATGGTATATAGCATGTGCGTGCACTCTTTTTTTTTTGGGCGTATTAACTTCACCTAATACAGCCTCATATGGCAAATTTTGAAAATTTAATTTAAAAAAAAAACAATAAATTTGAAACATTTTCATGGGGTTAGTCCTCATCTCAAGTAGGTTCCAATGCTATATAGCATGTGCGTGCACGCTGTTTTGTTTGGGTGTATTAACTTCACCTAATATGGCAAATAATGAAAATTGATTTTTAAATAAACAAGATAGAAAAGTTCGGTTAAGACCGAAGCTTAAATACCCTCCACCTTTTGTAATTCTCTAAAAAATAAGCTCCTATTTCATGTACTTACGCAAATAGTGTTTTTTTTAAATTATAGGCGTTTGCGTTATTCAATCACGCCCATTTTTGTCACAGTGTTGGATAACGGTACCCTTTATATATATACCAAATTTCAATTTGATAGACATAGTATTGTGCGATATATAATTTTTTAAAGATACAATTTTTTCGAGGTATGATGAGATTTTCGTTTATTGTGAGCGTGTCTCTTTACCGATTTTGCCCAATTTCAATACGGAACAGCGAAATTGAACTAAGAATACGTATGCAAAGTTTCAATTTGATATCTCAAAAATTACGACCGTGAGAGTGCCAACAACAGACGGACACACGGACACACGGACACACGGACGGACATGTCTCAAACGATTTCTCTTTTCATGCTGATTAAGAATATATATGGTTTGTGGGGTCTCCGACGCTTCCTTCGATGTGTTGTAAACGGATGATCAAAGTGAATATACCCTCTTCCCTAAGGTGGAGGGTATAAAAATAACAACCCACGATCAAAATTTTCATGTGGGTTAGTCCTCATCCCAAGTAGGTTCCAATGGTATATAGCATGTGCGTGCACGCTTTTTTGTTTGGGCGTTTTAACTTCACCTAATACAGCCTCATATGGCAAATTTTGAAAATTGAATTTAAAAAAAAAAAACAATAAATTTGAAAAATTTTCATGGGGTTAGTCCTCATCTCAAGTAGGTTCCAATGCTATATAGCATGTACGTGCACGCTTTTTTGTTTGGGTGTATTAACTTCACCTAATATGGCAAATAATGAAAATTGATTTTTAAATAAACAAGATAGAAAAGTTCGGTTAAGACCGAAGCTTAAATACCCTCCACCTTTTGTAATTCTCTAAAAAATAAGCTCCTATTTCATGTACTTAAGCAAATAGTGTTTTTTTTTTATTTTAGGCGTTTGCGTTATTCAATCACGCCCATTTTTGGCACAGTGTTGGATAACGGTACCCTTTATATATGTACCAAATTTCAACTTGATAGGCATAGTATTGTGCGATATATAATTTTTTAAAGATACAACTTTTTCGAGGTATGATGAGATTTTCGTTTATTGTGGGCGTGTCTCTTTACCGATTTTGCCCAATTTCAATACGGAACAGCGAAATTGAACTAAGAATACGTATGAAAAGTTTCAATTTGATATCTCAAAAATTACGACCGTGAGAGTGCCAACAACAGACGGACACACGGACACACGGACACACGGACGGACATGTCTCAAACGATTTCTCTTTTCATGCTGATTAAGAATATATATGGTTTGTGGGGTCTCCGACGCTTCCTTCGATGTGTTGTAAACGGATGATCAAAGTGAATATACCCTCTTCCCTAAGGTGGAGGGTATAAAAATAACAACCCACGATCAAAATTTTCATGTGGGTTAGTCCTCATCCCAAGTAGGTTCCAATGGTATATAGCATGTGCGTGCACGCTTTTTTGTTTGGGCGTTTTAACTTCACCTAATACAGCCTCATATGGCAAATTTTGAAAATTGAATTTAAAAAAAAAAAAACAATAAATTTGAAAAATTTTCATGGGGTTAGTCCTCATCTCAAGTAGGTTCCAATGCTATATAGCATGTACGTGCACGCTTTTTTGTTTGGGTGTATTAACTTCACCTAATATGGCAAATAATGAAAATTGATTTTTAAATAAACAAGATAGAAAAGTTCGGTTAAGACCGAAGCTTAAATACCCTCCACCTTTTGTAATTCTCTAAAAAATAAGCTCCTATTTCATGTACTTAAGCAAATAGTGTTTTTTTTTTATTTTAGGCGTTTGCGTTATTCAATCACGCCCATTTTTGGCACAGTGTTGGATAACGGTACCCTTTATATATGTACCAAATTTCAACTTGATAGGCATAGTATTGTGCGATATATAATTTTTTAAAGATACAACTTTTTCGAGGTATGATGAGATTTTCGTTTATTGTGGGCGTGTCTCTTTACCGATTTTGCCCAATTTCAATATGGAACAGCGAAATTGAACTAAGAATACGTATGCAAAGTTTCAATTTGATATCTCAAAAATTACGACCGTGAGAGTGCCAACAACAGACGGACACACGGACACACGGACACACGGACGGACATGTCTCAAACGATTTCTCTTTTCATGCTGATTAAGAATATATATGGTTTGTGGGGTCTCCGACGCTTCCTTCGATGTGTTGTAAACGGATGATCAAAGTGAATATACCCTCTTCCCTAAGGTGGAGGGTATAAAAATAACAACCCACGATCAAAATTTTCATGTGGGTTAGTCCTCATCCCAAGTAGGTTCCAATGCTATATAGCATGTGCGTGCACGCTTTTTTGTTTGGGCGTTTTAACTTCACCTAATACAGCCTCATATGGCAAATTTTGAAAATTGAATTAAAAAAAAACAACAATAAATTTGAAAAATTTTCATGGGGTTAGTCCTCATCCCAAGTAGGTTCCAATGGTATATAGCATGTGCGTGCGCGCTTTTTTGTTTGGGCGTTTTAACTTCACCTAATATGGTAAATAATGAAAATTGATTTTTAAATAAAAAATAACAACGCACGATCAAAATTTTCATGTGGGTTAGTCCTCATCCCAAGTAGGTCCCAATGGTATATAGCATGTGCGTGCACGCTTTTTTGTTTGGGTGTATTAACTTCACCTAATATGGCAAATAATGAAAATTGATTTTTAAATAAAAAATAACAACCCACGATCAAAATTTTCATGTGGGTTAGTCCTCATCCCAAGTAGGTTCCAATGGTATATAGCATGTGCGTGCACGCTTTTTTGTTTGGGCGTTTTTACTTCACCTAATACAGCCTCATATGGCAAATTTTGAAAATTGAATTTAAAAAAAACAACAATAAATTTGAAAAATTTTCATGGGGTTAGTCCTCATCTCAAGTAGGTTCCAATGCTATATAGCATGTGCGTGCACGCTTTTTTGTTTGGGTGTATTAACTTCACCTAATATGGCAAATAATGAAAATTGATTTTTAAATAAAAAATAACAACCCACGATCAAAATTTTCACGTGGGTTAGTCCTCATCCCAAGTAGGTTCCAATGGTATATAGCATGTGCGTGCACGCTTTTTTGTTTGGGCGTTTTAACTTCACCTAATACAGCCTCATATGGCAAATTTTGAAAATTGAATTTAAAAAAAACAACAATAAATTTGAAACATTTTCATGGGGTTAGTCCTCATCTCAAGTAGGTTCCAATGCTATATAGCATGTGCGTGCACGCTGTTTTGTTTGGGTGTATTAACTTCACCTAATATGGCAAATAATGAAAATTGATTTTTAAATAAAAAATAACAACCCACGATCAAAATTTTCACGTGGGTTAGTCCTCATCCCAAGTAGGTTCCAATGGTATATAGCATGTGCGTGCACGCTTTTTTGTTTGGGTGTATTAACTTCACCTAATATGGCAAATAATGAAAATTGATTTTTAAATAAAAAATAACAACCCACGATCAAAATCTTCATGTGGGTTAGTCCTCATCCCAAGTAGGTTCCAATGGTATATAGCATGTGCGTGCACGCTTTTTTGTTTGGGCGTTTTAACTTCACCTAATACAGCCTCATATGGCAAATTTTGAAAATTGAATTTAAAAAAAACAACAATAAATTTGAAACATTTTCATGGGGTTAGTCCTCATCTCAAGTAGGTTCCAATGGTATATAGCATGTGCGTGCACGCTTTTTTGTTTGGGTGTTTTAACTTCACCTAATATGGTAAATAATGAAAATTGATTTTTAAATAAAAAATAACAACGCACGATCAAAATTTTCATGTGGGTTAGTCCTCATCCCAAGTAGGTTCCAATGGTATATAGCATGTGCGTGCACGCTTTTTTGTTTGGGTGTATTAACTTCACCTAATATGGCAAATAATGAAAATTGATTTTTAAATAAAAAATAACAACCCACGATCAAAATTTTCATGTGGGTTAGTCCTCATCCCAAGTAGGTTCCAATGGTATATAGCATGTGCGTGCACGCTTTTTTGTTTGGGCGTTTTAACTTCACCTAATACAGCCTCATATGGCAAATTTTGAAAATTGAATTTAAAAAAAACAACAATAAATTTGAAACATTTTCATGGGGTTAGTCCTCATCTCAAGTAGGTTCCAATGCTATATAGCATGTGCGTGCACGCTGTTTTGTTTGGGTGTATTAACTTCACCTAATATGGCAAATAATGAAAATTGATTTTTAAATAAAAAATAACAACCCACGATCAAAATTTTCACGTGGGTTAGTCCTCATCCCAAGTAGGTTCCAATGGTATATAGCATGTGCGTGCACGCTTTTTTGTTTGGGTGTATTAACTTCACCTAATATGGCAAATAATGAAAATTGATTTTTAAATAAAAAATAACAACCCACGATCAAAATCTTCATGTGGGTTAGTCCTCATCCCAAGTAGGTTCCAATGGTATATAGCATGTGCGTGCACGCTTTTTTGTTTGGGCGTTTTAACTTCACCTAATACAGCCTCATATGGCAAATTTTGAAAATTGAATTTAAAAAAAACAACAATAAATTTGAAACATTTTCATGGGGTTAGTCCTCATCTCAAGTAGGTTCCAATGGTATATAGCATGTGCGTGCACGCTTTTTTGTTTGGGTGTTTTAACTTCACCTAATATGGTAAATAATGAAAATTGATTTTTAAATAAAAAATAACAACGCACGATCAAAATTTTCATGTGGGTTAGTCCTCATCCCAAGTAGGTTCCAATGGTATATAGCATGTGCGTGCACGCTTTTTTGTTTGGGTGTATTAACTTCACCTAATATGGCAAATAATGAAAATTGATTTTTAAATAAAAAATAACAACCCACGATCAAAATTTTCATGTGGGTTAGTCCTCATCCCAAGTAGGTTCCAATGGTATATAGCATGTGCGTGCACGCTTTTTTGTTTGGGCGTTTTAACTTCACCTAATACAGCCTCATATGGCAAATTTTGAAAATTGAATTTAAAAAAAACAACAATAAATTTGAAACATTTTCATGGGGTTAGTCCTCATCCCAAGTAGGTTCCAATGGTATATAGCATGTGCGTGCACGCTTTTTTGTTTGGGTGTATTAACTTCACCTAATATGGCAAATAATGAAAATTGATTTTTAAATAAAAAATAACAACCCACGATCAAAATTTTCATGTGGGTTAGTCCTCATCCCAAGTAGGTTCCAATGGTATATAGCATGTGCGTGCACGCTTTTTTGTTTGGGCGTTTTAACTTCACCTAATACAGCCTCATATGGCAAATTTTGAAAATTGAACTTAAAAAAAAAACCATAAATTTGAATCATTTTCATGGGGCTAGTCCTCATCTCAAGTAGGTTCCAATGCTATATAGCATGTGCGTGCACGCTGTTTTGTTTGGGTGTATTAACTTCACCTAATATGGCAAATAATGAAAATTGATTTTTAAATAAAAAATAACAACCCACGATCAAAATTTTCACGTGGGTTAGTCCTCATCCCAAGTAGGTTCCAATGGTATATAGCATGTGCGTGCACGCTTTTTTGTTTGGGTGTATTAACTTCACCTAATATGGCAAATAATGAAAATTGATTTTTAAATAAAAAATAACAACCCACGATCAAAATCTTCATGTGGGTTAGTCCTCATCCCAAGTAGGTTCCAATGGTATATAGCATGTGCGTGCACGCTTTTTTGTTTGGGCGTTTTAACTTCACCTAATACAGCCTCATATGGCAAATTTTGAAAATTGAATTTAAAAAAAACAACAATAAATTTGAAAAATTTTCATGGGGTTAGTCCTCATCTCAAGTAGGTTCCAATGCTATATAGCATGTGCGTGCACGCTTTTTTGTTTGGGTGTATTAACTTCACCTAATATGGCAAATAATGAAAATTGATTTTTAAATAAAAAATAACAACCCACGATCAAAATCTTCATGTGGGTTAGTCCTCATCCCAAGTAGGTTCCAATGGTATATAGCATGTGCGTGCACGCTTTTTTGTTTGGGCGTTTTAACTTCACCTAATACAGCCTCATATGGCAAATTTTGAAAATTGAATTTAAAAAAAACAACAATAAATTTGAAACATTTTCATGGGGTTAGTCCTCATCTCAAGTAGGTTCCAATGCTATATAGCATGTGCGTGCACGCTGTTTTGTTTGGGTGTATTAACTTCACCTAATATGGCAAATAATGAAAATTGATTTTTAAATAAAAAATAACAACCCACGATCAAAATTTTCACGTGGGTTAGTCCTCATCCCAAGTAGGTTCCAATGGTATATAGCATGTGCGTGCACGCTTTTTTGTTTGGTTGTATTAACTTCACCTAATATGGCAAATAATGAAAATTGATTTTTAAATAAAAAATAACAACCCACGATCAAAATCTTCATGTAGGTTAGTCCTCATCCCAAGTAGGTTCCAATGGTATATAGCATGTGCGTGCACGCTTTTTTGTTTGGGCGTTTTAACTTCACCTAATACAGCCTCATATGGCAAATTTTGAAAATTGAATTTAAAAAAAACAACAATAAATTTGAAAAATTTTCATGGGGTTAGTCCTCATCTCAAGTAGGTTCCAATGCTATATAGCATGTGCGTGCACGCTGTTTTGTTTGGGTGTATTAACTTCACCTAATATGGCAAATAATGAAAATTGATTTTTAAATAAAAAATAACAACCCACGATCAAAATTTTCATGTGGGTTAGTCCTCATCCCAAGTAGGTCCCAATGGTATATAGCATGTGCGTGCACGCTTTTTTGTTTGGGCGTATTAACTTCACCTAATACAGCCTCATATGGCAAATTTTGAAAATTGAATTTAAAAAAAACAACAATAAATTTGAAAAATTTTCATGGGGTTAGTCCTCATCTCAAGTAGGTTCCAATGCTATATAGCATGTGCGTGCACGCTTTTTTGTTTGGGTGTATTAACTTCACCTAATATGGCAAATAATGAAAATTGATTTTTAAATAAAAAATAACAACCCACGATCAAAATTTTCATGTGGGTTAGTCCTCATCCCAAGTAGGTTCCAATGGTATATAGCATGTGCGTGCACGCTTTTTTGTTTGGGTGTATTAACTTCACCTAATATGGCAAATTTTGAAAATTGAATTTAAAAAAAACAACAATAAATTTGAAACATTTTCATGGGGTTAGTCCTCATCTCAAGTAGGTTCCAATGCTATATAGCATGTGCGTGCACGCTTTTTTGTTTGGGTGTATTAACTTCACCTAATATGGCAAATTTTGAAAATTGAATTTAAAAAAAACAACAATAAATTTGAAAAATTTTCATGGGGTTAGTCCTCATCTCAAGTAGGTTCCAATGCTATATAGCATGTGCGTGCACGCTTTTTTGTTTGGGTGTATTAACTTCACCTAATATGGCAAATTTTGAAAATTGAATTTAAAAAAAACAACAATAAATTTGAAACATTTTCATGGGGTTAGTCCTCATCTCAAGTAGGTTCCAATGCTATATAGCATGTGCGTGCACGCTTTTTTGTTTGGGCGTATTAACTTCACCTAATACAGCCTCATATGGCAAATTTTGAAAATTGAATTTAAAAAAAAAACAATAAATTTGAAACATTTTCATGGGGTTAGTCCTCATCTCAAGTAGGTTCCAATGCTATATAGCATGTACGTGCACGCTTTTTTGTTTGGGCGTTTTAACTTCACCTAATACAGCCTCATATGGCAAATTTTGAAAATTGAATTTAAAAAAAACAACAATAAATTTGAAACATTTTCATGGGGTTAGTCCTCATCTCAAGTAGGTTCCAATGCTATATAGCATGTGCGTGCACGCTTTTTTGTTTGGGTGTATTAACTTCACCTAATATGGCAAATAATGAAAATTGATTTTTAAATAAAAAATAACAACCCACGATCAAAATTTTCATGTGGGTTAGTCCTCATCCCAAGTAGGTTCCAATGGTATATAGCATGTGCGTGCACGCTTTTTTGTTTGGGTGTATTAACTTCACCTAATATGGCAAATTTTGAAAATTGAATTTAAAAAAAACAACAATAAATTTGAAACATTTTCATGGGGTTAGTCCTCATCTCAAGTAGGTTCCAATGCTATATAGCATGTGCGTGCACGCTGTTTTGTTTGGGTGTATTAACTTCACCTAATATGGCAAATAATGAAAATTGATTTTTAAATAAAAAATAACAACCCACGATCAAAATTTTCACGTGGGTTAGTCCTCATCCCAAGTAGGTTCCAATGGTATATAGCATGTGCGTGCACGCTTTTTTGTTTGGGTGTATTAACTTCACCTAATATGGCAAATAATGAAAATTGATTTTTAAATAAAAAATAACAACCCACGATCAAAATCTTCATGTAGGTTAGTCCTCATCCCAAGTAGGTTCCAATGGTATATAGCATGTGCGTGCACGCTTTTTTGTTTGGGCGTTTTAACTTCACCTAATACAGCCTCATATGGCAAATTTTGAAAATTGAATTTAAAAAAAACAACAATAAATTTGAAAAATTTTCATGGGGTTAGTCCTCATCTCAAGTAGGTTCCAATGCTATATAGCATGTGCGTGCACGCTGTTTTGTTTGGGTGTATTAACTTCACCTAATATGGCAAATAATGAAAATTGATTTTTAAATAAAAAATAACAACCCACGATCAAAATTTTCATGTGGGTTAGTCCTCATCCCAAGTAGGTTCCAATGCTATATAGCATGTGCGTGCACGCTTTTTTGTTTGGGTGTATTAACTTCACCTAATATGGCAAATAATGAAAATTGATTTTTAAATAAAAAATAACAACCCACGATCAAAATTTTCATGTGGGTTAGTCCTCATCCCAAGTAGGTTCCAATGGTATATAGCATGTGCGTGCACGCTTTTTTGTTTGGGCGTTTTAACTTCACCTAATACAGCCTCATATGGCAAATTTTGAAAATTGAATTTAAAAAAAACAACAATAAATTTGAAACATTTTCATGGGGTTAGTCCTCATCTCAAGTAGGTTCCAATGCTATATAGCATGTGCGTGCACGCTGTTTTGTTTGGGTGTATTAACTTCACCTAATATGGCAAATAATGAAAATTGATTTTTAAATAAAAAATAACAACCCACGATCAAAATTTTCACGTGGGTTAGTCCTCATCCCAAGTAGGTTCCAATGGTATATAGCATGTGCGTGCACGCTTTTTTGTTTGGGTGTATTAACTTCACCTAATATGGCAAATAATGAAAATTGATTTTTAAATAAAAAATAACAACCCACGATCAAAATCTTCATGTAGGTTAGTCCTCATCCCAAGTAGGTTCCAATGGTATATAGCATGTGCGTGCACGCTTTTTTGTTTGGGCGTTTTAACTTCACCTAATACAGCCTCATATGGCAAATTTTGAAAATTGAATTTAAAAAAAACAACAATAAATTTGAAAAATTTTCATGGGGTTAGTCCTCATCTCAAGTAGGTTCCAATGCTATATAGCATGTGCGTGCACGCTGTTTTGTTTGGGTGTATTAACTTCACCTAATATGGCAAATAATGAAAATTGATTTTTAAATAAAAAATAACAACCCACGATCAAAATTTTCATGTGGGTTAGTCCTCATCCCAAGTAGGTTCCAATGCTATATAGCATGTGCGTGCACGCTTTTTTGTTTGGGTGTATTAACTTCACCTAATATGGCAAATAATGAAAATTGATTTTTAAATAAAAAATAACAACCCACGATCAAAATTTTCATGTGGGTTAGTCCTCATCCCAAGTAGGTTCCAATGGTATATAGCATGTGCGTGCACGCTTTTTTGTTTGGGTGTATTAACTTCACCTAATATGGCAAATTTTGAAAATTGAATTTAAAAAAAACAACAATAAATTTGAAACATTTTCATGGGGTTAGTCCTCATCTCAAGTAGGTTCCAATGCTATATAGCATGTGCGTGCACGCTGTTTTGTTTGGGTGTATTAACTTCACCTAATATGGCAAATAATGAAAATTGATTTTTAAATAAAAAATAACAACCCACGATCAAAATTTTCATGTGGGTTAGTCCTCATCCCAAGTAGGTCCCAATGGTATATAGCATGTGCGTGCACGCTTTTTTGTTTGGGCGTATTAACTTCACCTAATACAGCCTCATATGGCAAATTTTGAAAATTGAATTTAAAAAAAAAACAATAAATTTGAAACATTTTCATGGGGTTAGTCCTCATCTCAAGTAGGTTCCAATGCTATATAGCATGTACGTGCACGCTTTTTTGTTTGGGCGTTTTAACTTCACCTAATACAGCCTCATATGGCAAATTTTGAAAATTGAATTTAAAAAAAACAACAATAAATTTGAAAAATTTTCATGGGGTTAGTCCTCATCTCAAGTAGGTTCCAATGCTATATAGCATGTGCGTGCACGCTTTTTTGTTTGGGTGTATTAACTTCACCTAATATGGCAAATAATGAAAATTGATTTTTAAATAAAAAATAACAACCCACGATCAAAATTTTCATGTGGGTTAGTCCTCATCCCAAGTAGGTTCCAATGGTATATAGCATGTGCGTGCACGCTTTTTTGTTTGGGTGTATTAACTTCACCTAATATGGCAAATTTTGAAAATTGAATTTAAAAAAAACAACAATAAATTTGAAACATTTTCATGGGGTTAGTCCTCATCTCAAGTAGGTTCCAATGCTATATAGCATGTGCGTGCACGCTGTTTTGTTTGGGTGTATTAACTTCACCTAATATGGCAAATAATGAAAATTGATTTTTAAATAAAAAATAACAACCCACGATCAAAATTTTCATGTGGGTTAGTCCTCATCCCAAGTAGGTCCCAATGGTATATAGCATGTGCGTGCACGCTTTTTTGTTTGGGCGTATTAACTTCACCTAATACAGCCTCATATGGCAAATTTTGAAAATTGAATTTAAAAAAAAAACAATAAATTTGAAACATTTTCATGGGGTTAGTCCTCATCTCAAGTAGGTTCCAATGCTATATAGCATGTACGTGCACGCTTTTTTGTTTGGGCGTTTTAACTTCACCTAATACAGCCTCATATGGCAAATTTTGAAAATTGAATTTAAAAAAAAAACAATAAATTTGAAACATTTTCATGGGGTTAGTCCTCATCTCAAGTAGGTTCCAATGCTATATAGCATGTGCGTGCACGCTGTTTTGTTTGGGTGTATTAACTTCACCTAATATGGCAAATAATGAAAATTGATTTTTAAATAAAAAATAACAACCCACGATCAAAATTTTCATGTGGGTTAGTCCTCATCCCAAGTAGGTCCCAATGGTATATAGCATGTGCGTGCACGCTTTTTTGTTTGGGCGTATTAACTTCACCTAATACAGCCTCATATGGCAAATTTTGAAAATTGAATTTAAAAAAAAAACAATAAATTTGAAACATTTTCATGGGGTTAGTCCTCATCTCAAGTAGGTTCCAATGCTATATAGCATGTGCGTGCACGCTGTTTTGTTTGGGTGTATTAACTTCACCTAATATGGCAAATAATGAAAATTGATTTTTAAATAAAAAATAACAACCCACGATCAAAATTTTCATGTGGGTTAGTCCTCATCCCAAGTAGGTTCCAATGGTATATAGCATGTGCGTGCACGCTTTTTTGTTTGGGTGTATTAACTTCACCTAATATGGCAAATTTTGAAAATTGAATTTAAAAAAAACAACAATAAATTTGAAAAATTTTCATGGGGTTAGTCCTCATCTCAAGTAGGTTCCAATGCTATATAGCATGTGCGTGCACGCTTTTTTGTTTGGGTGTATTAACTTCACCTAATATGGCAAATTTTGAAAATTGAATTTAAAAAAAACAACAATAAATTTGAAACATTTTCATGGGGTTAGTCCTCATCTCAAGTAGGTTCCAATGCTATATAGCATGTACGTGCACGCTTTTTTGTTTGGGCGTTTTAACTTCACCTAATACAGCCTCATATGGCAAATTTTGAAAATTGAATTTAAAAAAAAAACAATAAATTTGAAACATTTTCATGGGGTTAGTCCTCATCTCAAGTAGGTTCCAATGCTATATAGCATGTGCGTGCACGCTGTTTTGTTTGGGTGTATTAACTTCACCTAATATGGCAAATAATGAAAATTGATTTTTAAATAAAAAATAACAACCCACGATCAAAATTTTCATGTGGGTTAGTCCTCATCCCAAGTAGGTTCCAATGGTATATAGCATGTGCGTGCACGCTTTTTTGTTTGGGTGTATTAACTTCACCTAATATGGCAAATTTTGAAAATTGAATTTAAAAAAAACAACAATAAATTTGAAAAATTTTCATGGGGTTAGTCCTCATCTCAAGTAGGTTCCAATGCTATATAGCATGTGCGTGCACGCTTTTTTGTTTGGGTGTATTAACTTCACCTAATATGGCAAATTTTGAAAATTGAATTTAAAAAAAACAACAATAAATTTGAAACATTTTCATGGGGTTAGTCCTCATCTCAAGTAGGTTCCAATGCTATATAGCATGTGCGTGCACGCTGTTTTGTTTGGGTGTATTAACTTCACCTAATATGGCAAATAATGAAAATTGATTTTTAAATAAAAAATAACAACCCACGATCAAAATTTTCATGTGGGTTAGTCCTCATCCCAAGTAGGTCCCAATGGTATATAGCATGTGCGTGCACGCTTTTTTGTTTGGGCGTATTAACTTCACCTAATACAGCCTCATATGGCAAATTTTGAAAATTGAATTTAAAAAAAACAACAATAAATTTGAAAAATTTTCATGGGGTTAGTCCTCATCTCAAGTAGGTTCCAATGCTATATAGCATGTGCGTGCACGCTTTTTTGTTTGGGTGTATTAACTTCACCTAATACAGCCTCATATGGCAAATTTTGAAAATTGAATTTAAAAAAAACAACAATAAATTTGAAAAATTTTCATGGGGTTAGTCCTCATCTCAAGTAGGTTCCAATGCTATATAGCATGTGCGTGCACGCTTTTTTGTTTGGGTGTATTAACTTCACCTAATATGGCAAATAATGAAAATTGATTTTTAAATAAAAAATAACAACCCACGATCAAAATTTTCATGTGGGTTAGTCCTCATCCCAAGTAGGTTCCAATGGTATATAGCATGTGCGTGCACGCTTTTTTGTTTGGGTGTATTAACTTCACCTAATATGGCAAATTTTGAAAATTGAATTTAAAAAAAACAACAATAAATTTGAAACATTTTCATGGGGTTAGTCCTCATCTCAAGTAGGTTCCAATGCTATATAGCATGTGCGTGCACGCTGTTTTGTTTGGGTGTATTAACTTCACCTAATATGGCAAATAATGAAAATTGATTTTTAAATAAAAAATAACAACCCACGATCAAAATTTTCATGTGGGTTAGTCCTCATCCCAAGTAGGTCCCAATGGTATATAGCATGTGCGTGCACGCTTTTTTGTTTGGGCGTATTAACTTCACCTAATACAGCCTCATATGGCAAATTTTGAAAATTGAATTTAAAAAAAAAACAATAAATTTGAAACATTTTCATGGGGTTAGTCCTCATCTCAAGTAGGTTCCAATGCTATATAGCATGTACGTGCACGCTTTTTTGTTTGGGCGTTTTAACTTCACCTAATACAGCCTCATATGGCAAATTTTGAAAATTGAATTTAAAAAAAACAACAATAAATTTGAAAAATTTTCATGGGGTTAGTCCTCATCTCAAGTAGGTTCCAATGCTATATAGCATGTGCTTGCACGCTTTTTTGTTTGGGTGTATTAACTTCACCTAATATGGCAAATAATGAAAATTGATTTTTAAATAAAAAATAACAACCCACGATCAAAATTTTCATGTGGGTTAGTCCTCATCCCAAGTAGGTTCCAATGGTATATAGCATGTGCGTGCACGCTTTTTTGTTTGGGCGTTTTAACTTCACCTAATACAGCCTCATATGGCAAATTTTGAAAATTGAATTTAAAAAAAAAAACAATAAATTTGAAAAATTTTCATGGGGTTAGTCCTCATCTCAAGTAGGTTCCAATGCTATATAGCATGTGCGTGCACGCTTTTTTGTTTGGGCGTTTTAACTTCACCTAATACAGCCTCATATGGCAAATTTTGAAAATTGAATTTAAAAAAAACAACAATAAATTTGAAACATTTTCATGGGGTTAGTCCTCATCTCAAGTAGGTTCCAATGCTATATAGCATGTGCGTGCACGCTGTTTTGTTTGGGTGTATTAACTTCACCTAATATGGCAAATAATGAAAATTGATTTTTAAATAAAAAATAACAACCCACGATCAAAATTTTCATGTGGGTTAGTCCTCATCCCAAGTAGGTTCCAATGGTATATAGCATGTGCGTGCACGCTTTTTTGTTTGGGCGTTTTAACTTCACCTAATACAGCCTCATATGGCAAATTTTGAAAATTGAATTTAAAAAAAAAAACAATAAATTTGAAAAATTTTCATGGGGTTAGTCCTCATCTCAAGTAGGTTCCAATGCTATATAGCATGTACGTGCACGCTTTTTTGTTTGGGCGTTTAAACTTCACCTAATACAGCCTCATATGGCAAATTTTGAAAATTGAATTTAAAAAAAACAACAATAAATTTGAAAAATTTTCATGGGGTTAGTCCTCATCTCAAGTAGGTTCCAATGCTATATAGCATGTGCGAGCACGCTGTTTTGTTTGGGTGTATTAACTTCACCTAATATGGCAAATAATGAAAATTGGTTTTTAAATAAAAAATAACAACCTACGATCAAAATTTTCATGTGGGTTAGTCCTCATCCCAAGTAGGTTCCAATGGTATATAGCATGTGCGTGCACGCTTTTTTGGTTTGGGCGTTTTAACTTCACCTAATACAGCCTCATATGGCAAATTTTGAAAATTGAATTTAAAAAAAAAAACAATAAATTTGAAAAATTTTCATGGGGTTAGTCCTCATCTCAAGTAGGTTCCAATGCTATATAGCATGTGCGTGCACGCTTTTTTGTTTGGGCGTATTAACTTCACCTAATACAGCCTCATATGGCAAATTTTGAAAATTGAATTTAAAAAAAAAAACAATAAATTTGAAAAATTTTCATGGGGTTAGTCCTCATCTCAAGTAGGTTCCAATGCTATATAGCATGTGCGTGCACGCTTTTTTGTTTGGGTGTATTAACTTCACCTAATATGGCAAATAATGAAAATTGATTTTTAAATAAAAAATAACAACCCACGATCAAAATTTTCATGTGGGTTAGTCCTCATCCCAAGTAGGTTCCAATGGTATATAGCATGTGCGTGCACGCTTTTTTGTTTGGGCGTTTTAACTTCACCTAATACAGCCTCATATGGCAAATTTTGAAAATTGAATTTAAAAAAAAAAACAATAAATTTGAAAAATTTTCATGGGGTTAGTCCTCATCTCAAGTAGGTTCCAATGCTATATAGCATGTGCGTGCACGCTTTTTTGTTTGGGTGTATTAACTTCACCTAATATGGCAAATAATGAAAATTGATTTTTAAATAAAAAATAACAACCCAGGATCAAAATTTTCATGTGGGTTAGTCCTCATCCCAAGTAGGTTCCAATGGTGTATAGCATGTGCGTGCACGCTTTTTTGTTTGGGCGTATTAACTTCACCTAATACAGCCTCATATGGCAAATTTTGAAAATTGAATTTAAAAAAAAACAACAATAAATTTGAAACATTTTCATGGGGTTAGTCCTCATCTTAAGTAGGTTCCAATGCTATATAGCATGTGCGTGCACGCTGTTTTGTTTGGGTGTATTAACTTCACCTAATATGGCAAATAATGAAAATTGATTTTTAAATAAAAAATAACCCACGATCAAAATTTTCATGTGGGTTAGTCCTCATCCCAAGTAGGTTCCAATGGTATATAGCATGTGCGTGCACGCTTTTTTGTTTGGGCGTATTAACTTCACCTAATACAGCCTCATATGGCAAATTTTGAAAATTGAATTTAAAAAAAACAACAATAAATTTGAAACATTTTCATGGGGTTAGTCCTCATCTCAAGTAGGTTCCAATGCTATATAGCATGTGCGTGCACGCTGTTTTGTTTGGGTGTATTAACTTCACCTAATATGGCAAATAATGAAAATTGATTTTTAAGTAAAAAATAACAACCCACGATCAAAATTTTCATGTGGGTTAGTCCTCATCCCAAGTAGGTTCCAATGGTATATAGCATGTGCGTGCACGCTTTTTTGTTTGGGTGTATTAACTTCACCTAATATGGCAAATAATGAAAATTGATTTTTAAATAAAAAATAACAACCCACGATCAAAATTTTCATGTGGGTTAGTCCTCATCCCAAGTAGGTTCCAATGGTATATAGCATGTGCGTGCACGCTTTTTTGTTTGGGTGTATTAACTTCACCTAATACAGCCTCATATGGCAAATAATGAAAATTGATTTTTAAATAAAAAATAACAACCCACGATCAAAATTTTCATGTGGGTTAGTCCTCATCCCAAGTAGGTTCCAATGGTATATAGCATGTGCGTGCACGCTTTTTTGTTTGGGTGTATTAACTTCACCTAATATGGCAAATAATGAAAATTGATTTTTAAGTAAAAAATAACAACCCACGATCAAAATTTTCATGTGGGTTAGTCCTCATCCCAAGTAGGTTCCAATGGTATATAGCATGTGCGTGCACGCTTTTTTGTTTGGGCGTATTAACTTCACCTAATACAGCCTCATATGGCAAATAATGAAAATTGATTTTTAAATAAAAAATAACAACCCACGATCAAAATTTTCATGTGGGTTAGTCCTCATCCCAAGTAGGTTCCAATGGTATATAGCATGTGCGTGCACGCTTTTTTGTTTGGGTGTATTAACTTCACCTAATATGGCAAATAATGAAAATTGATTTTTAAGTAAAAAATAACAACCCACGATCAAAATTTTCATGTGGGTTAGTCCTCATCCCAAGTAGGTTCCAATGGTATATAGCATGTGCGTGCACGCTTTTTTGTTTGGGTGTATTAACTTCACCTAATATGGCAAATAATGAAAATTGATTTTTAAATAAAAAATAACAACCCACGATCAAAATTTTCATGTGGGTTAGTCCTCATCCCAAGTAGGTTCCAATGGTATATAGCATGTGCGTGCACGCTTTTTTGTTTGGGTGTATTAACTTCACCTAATATGGCAAATAATGAAAATTGATTTTTAAATAAAAAATAACAACCCACGATCAAAATTTTCATGTGGGTTAGTCCTCATCCCAAGTAGGTTCCAATGCTATATAGCATGTGCGTGCACGCTTTTTTGTTTGGGTGTATTAACTTCACCTAATATGGCAAATAATGAAAATTGATTTTTAAGTAAAAAATAACAACCCACGATCAAAATTTTCATGTGGGTTAGTCCTCATCCCAAGTAGGTTCCAATGGTATATAGCATGTGCGTGCACGCTTTTTTGTTTGGGTGTATTAACTTCACCTAATATGGCAAATAATGAAAATTGATTTTTAAGTAAAAAATAACAACCCACGATCAAAATTTTCATGTGGGTTAGTCCTCATCCCAAGTAGGTTCCAATGGTATATAGCATGTGCGTGCACGCTTTTTTGTTTGGGTGTATTAACTTCACCTAATATGGCAAATAATGAAAATTGATTTTTAAATAAAAATAACAACCCACGATCAAAATTTTCATGTGGGTTAGTCCTCATCCCAAGTAGGTTCCAATGGTATATAGCATGTGCGTGCACGCTTTTTTGTTTGGGCGTTTTAACTTCACCTAATATGGCAAATAATGAAAATTGATTTTTAAATAAAAAATAACAACCCACGATCAAAATTTTCATGTGGGTTAGTCCTCATCCCAAGTAGGTTCCAATGGTATATAGCATGTGCGTGCACGCTTTTTTGTTTGGGCGTTTTAACTTCACCTAATATGGCAAATAATGAAAATTGATTTTTAAATAAAAAATAACAACCCACGATCAAAATTTTCATGTGGGTTAGTCCTCATCCCAAGTAGGTTCCAATGGTATATAGCATGTGCGTGCACGCTTTTTTGTTTGGGTGTATTAACTTCACCTAATATGGCAAATAATGAAAATTGATTTTTAAATAAAAAATAACAACCCACGATCAAAATTTTCATGTGGGTTAGTCCTCATCCCAAGTAGGTTCCAATGGTATATAGCATGTGCGTGCACGCTTTTTTGTTTGGGTGTATTAACTTCACCTAATATGGCAAATAATGAAAATTGATTTTTAAATAAAAAATAACAACCCACGATCAAAATTTTCATGTGGGTTAGTCCTCATCCCAAGTAGGTTCCAATGCTATATAGCATGTGCGTGCACGCTTTTTTGTTTGGGTGTATTAACTTCACCTAATATGGCAAATAATGAAAATTGATTTTTAAGTAAAAAATAACAACCCACGATCAAAATTTTCATGTGGGTTAGTCCTCATCCCAAGTACGTTCCAATGGTATATAGCATGTGCGTGCACGCTTTTTTGTTTGGGTGTATTAACTTCACCTAATATGGCAAATAATGAAAATTGATTTTTAAGTAAAAAATAACAACCCACGATCAAAATTTTCATGTGGGTTAGTCCTCATCCCAAGTACGTTCCAATGGTATATAGCATGTGCGTGCACGCTTTTTTGTTTGGGTGTATTAACTTCACCTAATATGGCAAATAATGAAAATTGATTTTTAAGTAAAAAATAACAACCCACGATCAAAATTTTCATGTGGGTTAGTCCTCATCCCAAGTAGGTTCCAATGGTATATAGCATGTGCGTGCACGCTTTTTTGTTTGGGTGTATTAACTTCACCTAATATGGCAAATAATGAAAATTGATTTTTAAATAAAAAATAACAACCCACGATCAAAATTTTCATGTGGGTTAGTCCTCATCCCAAGTAGGTTCCAATGCTATATAGCATGTGCGTGCACGCTTTTTTGTTTGGGTGTATTAACTTCACCTAATATGGCAAATAATGAAAATTGATTTTTAAGTAAAAAATAACAACCCACGATCAAAATTTTCATGTGGGTTAGTCCTCATCCCAAGTAGGTTCCAATGGTATATAGCATGTGCGTGCACGCTTTTTTGTTTGGGTGTATTAACTTCACCTAATATGGCAAATAATGAAAATTGATTTTTAAGTAAAAAATAACAACCCACGATCAAAATTTTCATGTGGGTTAGTCCTCATCCCAAGTAGGTTCCAATGGTATATAGCATGTGCGTGCACGCTTTTTTGTTTGGGTGTATTAACTTCACCTAATATGGCAAATAATGAAAATTGATTTTTAAATAAAAAATAACAACCCACGATCAAAATTTTCATGTGGGTTAGTCCTCATCCCAAGTAGGTTCCAATGGTATATAGCATGTGCGTGCACGCTTTTTTGTTTGGGCGTTTTAACTTCACCTAATATGGCAAATAATGAAAATTGATTTTTAAATAAAAAATAACAACCCACGATCAAAATTTTCATGTGGGTTAGTCCTCATCCCAAGTAGGTTCCAATGGTATATAGCATGTGCGTGCACGCTTTTTTGTTTGGGCGTTTTAACTTCACCTAATATGGCAAATAATGAAAATTGATTTTTAAATAAAAAATAACAACCCACGATCAAAATTTTCATGTGGGTTAGTCCTCATCCCAAGTAGGTTCCAATGGTATATAGCATGTGCGTGCACGCTTTTTTGTTTGGGCGTTTTAACTTCACCTAATATGGCAAATAATGAAAATTGATTTTTAAATAAAAAATAACAACCCACGATCAAAATTTTCATGTGGGTTAGTCCTCATCCCAAGTAGGTTCCAATGGTATATAGCATGTGCGTGCACGCTTTATTTGTTTGGGTGTATTAACTTCACCTAATATGGCAAATAATGAAAATTGATTTTTAAATAAAAAATAACAACCCACGATCAAAATTTTCATGTGGGTTAGTCCTCATCCCAAGTAGGTTCCAATGGTATATAGCATGTGCGTGCACGCTTTTTTGTTTGGGTGTATTAACTTCACCTAATATGGCAAATAATGAAAATTGATTTTTAAGTAAAAAATAACAACCCACGATCAAAATTTTCATGTGGGTTAGTCCTCATCCCAAGTAGGTTCCAATGGTATATAGCATGTGCGTGCACGCTTTTTTGTTTGGGTGTATTAACTTCACCTAATATGGCAAATAATGAAAATTGATTTTTAAGTAAAAAATAACAACCCACGATCAAAATTTTCATGTGGGTTAGTCCTCATCCCAAGTAGGTTCCAATGGTATATAGCATGTGCGTGCACGCTTTTTTGTTTGGGTGTATTAACTTCACCTAATATGGCAAATAATGAAAATTGATTTTTAAGTAAAAAATAACAACCCACGATCAAAATTTTCATGTGGGTTAGTCCTCATCCCAAGTAGGTTCCAATGGTATATAGCATGTGCGTGCACGCTTTTTTGTTTGGGTGTATTAACTTCACCTAATATGGCAAATAATGAAAATTGATTTTTAAATAAAAAATAACAACCCACGATCAAAATTTTCATGTGGGTTAGTCCTCATCCCAAGTAGGTTCCAATGGTATATAGCATGTGCGTGCACGCTTTTTTGTTTGGGCGTTTTAACTTCACCTAATATGGCAAATAATGAAAATTGATTTTTAAATAAAAAATAACAACCCACGATCAAAATTTTCATGTGGGTTAGTCCTCATCCCAAGTAGGTTCCAATGGTATATAGCATGTGCGTGCACGCTTTTTTGTTTGGGCGTTTTAACTTCACCTAATATGGCAAATAATGAAAATTGATTTTTAAATAAAAAATAACAACCCACGATCAAAATTTTCATGTGGGTTAGTCCTCATCCCAAGTAGGTTCCAATGGTATATAGCATGTGCGTGCACGCTTTTTTGTTTGGGTGTATTAACTTCACCTAATATGGCAAATAATGAAAATTGATTTTTAAATAAAAAATAACAACCCACGATCAAAATTTTCATGTGGGTTAGTCCTCATCCCAAGTAGGTTCCAATGGTATATAGCATGTGCGTGCACGCTTTTTTGTTTGGGTGTATTAACTTCACCTAATATGGCAAATAATGAAAATTGATTTTTAAATAAAAAATAACAACCCACGATCAAAATTTTCATGTGGGTTAGTCCTCATCCCAAGTAGGTTCCAATGGTATATAGCATGTGCGTGCACGCTTTTTTGTTTGGGTGTATTAACTTCACCTAATATGGCAAATAATGAAAATTAATTTTTAAGTAAAAAATAACAACCCACGATCAAAATTTTCATGTGGGTTAGTCCTCATCCCAAGTAGGTTCCAATGGTATATAGCATGTGCGTGCACGCTTTTTTGTTTGGGTGTATTAACTTCACCTAATATGGCAAATAATGAAAATTGATTTTTAAATAAAAAATAACAACCCACGATCAAAATTTTCATGTGGGTTAGTCCTCATCCCAAGTAGGTTCCAATGGTATATAGCATGTGCGTGCACGCTGTTTTGTTTGGGTGTATTAACTTCACCTAATATGGCAAATAATGAAAATTGATTTTTAAGTAAAAAATAACAACCCACGATCAAAATTTTCATGTGGGTTAGTCCTCATCCCAAGTACGTTCCAATGGTATATAGCATGTGCGTGCACGCTTTTTTGTTTGGGTGTATTAACTTCACCTAATATGGCAAATAATGAAAATTGATTTTTAAGTAAAAAATAACAACCCACGATCAAAATTTTCATGTGGGTTAGTCCTCATCCCAAGTAGGTTCCAATGGTATATAGCATGTGCGTGCACGCTTTTTTGTTTGGGTGTATTAACTTCACCTAATATGGCAAATAATGAAAATTGATTTTTAAATAAAAAATAACAACCCACGATCAAAATTTTCACGTGGGTTAGTCCTCATCTCAAGTAGGTTCCAATGGTATATAGCATGTGCGTGCACGCTTTTTTGTTTGGGTGTATTAACTTCACCTAATATGGCAAATAATGAAAATTGATTTTTAAGTAAAAAATAACAACCCACGATCAAAATTTTCATGTTGGTTAGTCCTCATCCCAAGTAGGTTCCAATGCTATATAGCATGTGCGTGCACGCTTTTTTGTTTGAGTGTATTAACTTCACCTAATATGGCAAATAATGAAAATTGATTTTTAAGTAAAAAATAACAACCCACGATCAAAATTTTCATGTGGGTTAGTCCTCATCCCAAGTAGGTTCCAATGGTATATAGCATGTGCGTGCACGCTTTTTTGTTTGGGTGTATTAACTTCACCTAATATGGCAAATAATGAAAATTGATTTTTAAGTAAAAAATAACAACCCACGATCAAAATTTTCATGTGGGTTAGTCCTCATCCCAAGTAGGTTCCAATGGTATATAGCATGTGCGTGCACGCTTTTTTGTTTGGGTGTATTAACTTCACCTAATATGGCAAATAATGAAAATTGATTTTTAAATAAAAAATAACAACCCACGATCAAAATTTCCATGTGGGTTAGTCCTCATCCCAAGTAGGTTCCAATGGTATATAGCATGTGCGTGCACGCTTTTTTGTTTGGGCGTTTTAACTTCACCTAATACAGCCTCATATGGCAAATTTTGAAAATTGAATTTAAAAAAAACAACAATAAATTTGAAACATTTTCATGGGGTTAGTCCTCATCTCAAGTAGGTTCCAATGCTATATAGCATGTGCGTGCACGCTTTTTTGTTTGGGTGTATTAACTTCACCTAATATGGCAAATTTTGAAAATTGAATTTAAAAAAAACAACAATAAATTTGAAACATTTTCATGGGGTTAGTCCTCATCTCAAGTAGGTTCCAATGCTATATAGCATGTGCGTGCACGCTTTTTTGTTTGGGTGTATTAACTTCACCTAATATGGCAAATTTTGAAAATTGAATTTAAAAAAAACAACAATAAATTTGAAACATTTTCATGGGGTTAGTCCTCATCTCAAGTAGGTTCCAATGCTATATAGCATGTGCGTGCACGCTTTTTTGTTTGGGTGTATTAACTTCACCTAATATGGCAAATTTTGAAAATTGAATTTAAAAAAAACAACAATAAATTTGAAACATTTTCATGGGGTTAGTCCTCATCCCAAGTAGGTTCCAATGGTATATAGCATGTGCGTGCACGCTTTTTTGTTTGGGTGTATTAACTTCACCTAATATGGCAAATAATGAAAATTGATTTTTAAATAAAAAATAACAACCCACGATCAAAATTTTCATGTGGGTTAGTCCTCATCCCAAGTAGGTTCCAATGCTATATAGCATGTGCGTGCACGCTTTTTTGTTTGAGTGTATTAACTTCACCTAATATGGCAAATAATGAAAATTGATTTTTAAGTAAAAAATAACAACCCACGATCAAAATTTTCATGTGGGTTAGTCCTCATCCCAAGTAGGTTCCAATGGTATATAGCATGTGCGTGCACGCTTTTTTGTTTGGGTGTATTAACTTCACCTAATATGGCAAATAATGAAAATTGATTTTTAAGTAAAAAATAACAACCCACGATCAAAATTTTCATGTGGGTTAGTCCTCATCCCAAGTAGGTTCCAATGGTATATAGCATGTGCGTGCACGCTTTTTTGTTTGGGTGTATTAACTTCACCTAATATGGCAAATAATGAAAATTGATTTTTAAGTAAAAAATAACAACCCACGATCAAAATTTTCATGTGGGTTAGTCCTCATCCCAAGTAGGTTCCAATGCTATATAGCATGTGCGTGCACGCTTTTTTGTTTGGGTGTATTAACTTCACCTAATATGGCAAATAATGAAAATTGATTTTTAAATAAAAAATAACAACCCACGATCAAAATTTTCATGTGGGTTAGTCCTCATCCCAAGTAGGTTCCAATGGTATATAGCATGTGCGTGCACGCTTTTTTGTTTGGGTGTATTAACTTCACCTAATATGGCAAATAATGAAAATTGATTTTTAAGTAAAAAATAACAACCCACGATCAAAATTTTCATGTGGGTTAGTCCTCATCCCAAGTAGGTTCCAATGGTATATAGCATGTGCGTGCACGCTTTTTTGTTTGGGTGTATTAACTTCACCTAATATGGCAAATAATGAAAATTGATTTTTAAATAAAAAATAACAACCCACGATCAAAATTTTCATGTGGGTTAGTCCTCATCCCAAGTAGGTTCCAATGGTATATAGCATGTGCGTGCACGCTTTTTTGTTTGGGCGTTTTAACTTCACCTAATATGGCAAATAATGAAAATTGATTTTTAAGTAAAAAATAACAACCCACGATCAAAATTTTCATGTGGGTTAGTCCTCATCCCAAGTAGGTTCCAATGCTATATAGCATGTGCGTGCACGCTTTTTTGTTTGGGTGTATTAACTTCACCTAATATGGCAAATAATGAAAATTGATTTTTAAATAAAAAATAACCCACGATCAAAATTTTCATGTGGGTTAGTCCTCATCCCAAGTAGGTTCCAATGGTATATAGCATGTGCGTGCACGCTTTTTTGTTTGGGCGTTTTAACTTCACCTAATACAGCCTCATATGGCAAATTTTGAAAATTGAATTTAAAAAAAACAACAATAAATTTGAAACATATTCATGGGGTTAGTCCTCATCTCAAGTAGGTTCCAATGCTATATAGCATGTGCGTGCACGCTTTTTTGTTTGGGTGTATTAACTTCACCTAATATGGCAAATAATGAAAATTGATTTTTAAATAAAAAATAACAACCCACGATCAAAATTTTCATGTGGGTTAGTCCTCATCCCAAGTAGGTTCCAATGGTATATAGCATGTGCGTGCACGCTTTTTTGTTTGGGTGTATTAACTTCACCTAATATGGCAAATAATGAAAATTGATTTTTAAATAAAAAATAACAACCCACGATCAAAATTTTCATGTGGGTTAGTCCTCATCCCAAGTAGGTTCCAATGCTATATAGCATGTGCGTGCACGCTTTTTTGTTTGGGTGTATTAACTTCACCTAATATGGCAAATAATGAAAATTTATTTTTAAATAAAAAATAACAACCCACGATCAAAATTTTCATGTGGGTTAGTCCTCATCCCAAGTAGGTTCCAATGGTATATAGCATGTGCGTGCACGCTTTTTTGTTTGGGCGTTTTAACTTCACCTAATATGGCAAATAATGAAAATTGATTTTTAAATAAAAAATAACAACCCACGATCAAAATTTTCATGTGGGTTAGTCCTCATCCCAAGTAGGTTCCAATGGTATATAGCATGTGCGTGCACGCTTTTTTGTTTGGGTGTATTAACTTCACCTAATATGGCAAATAATGAAAATTGATTTTTAAATAAAAAATAACAACCCACGATCAAAATTTTCATGTGGGTTAGTCCTCATCCCAAGTAGGTTCCAATGGTATATAGCATGTGCGTGCACGCTTTTTTGTTTGGGTGTATTAACTTCACCTAATATGGCAAATAATGAAAATTGATTTTTAAATAAAAAATAACAACCCACGATCAAAATTTTCATGTGGGTTAGTCCTCATCCCAAGTAGGTTCCAATGGTATATAGCATGTGCGTGCACGCTTTTTTGTTTGGGTGTATTAACTTCACCTAATATGGCAAATAATGAAAATTGATTTTTAAGTAAAAAATAACAACCCACGATCAAAATTTTCATGTGGGTTAGTCCTCATCCCAAGTAGGTTCCAATGCTATATAGCATGTGCGTGCACGCTGTTTTGTTTGGGTGTATTAACTTCACCTAATATGGCAAATAATGAAAATTGATTTTTAAATAAAAAATAACAACCCACGATCAAAATTTTCATGTGGGTTAGTCCTCATCCCAAGTAGGTTCCAATGGTATATAGCATGTGCGTGCACGCTTTTTTGTTTGGGCGTTTTAACTTCACCTAATACAGCCTCATATGGCAAATTTTGAAAATTGAATTTAAAAAAAACAACAATAAATTTGAAACATTTTCATGGGGTTTAGTCCTCATCTCAAGTAGGTTCCAATGCTATATAGCATGTGCGTGCACGCTGTTTTGTTTGGGTGTATTAACTTCACCTAATATGGCAAATAATGAAAATTGATTTTTAAATAAAAAATAACAACCCACGATCAAAATTTTCATGTGGGTTAGTCCTCATCCCAAGTAGGTTCCAATGCTATATAGCATGTGCGTGCACGCTTTTTTGTTTGGGTGTATTAACTTCACCTAATATGGCAAATAATGAAAATTGATTTTTAAATAAAAAATAACAACCCACGATCAAAATTTTCATGTGGGTTAGTCCTCATCCCAAGTAGGTTCCAATGGTATATAGCATGTGCGTGCACGCTTTTTTGTTTGGGTGTATTAACTTCACCTAATATAGCAAATAATAAAAATTGATTTTTAAGTAATAAATAAAACCCACGATCAAAATTTTCATGTGGGTTAGTCCTCATCCCAAGTAGGTTCCAATGGTATATAGCATGTGCGTGCACGCTTTTTTGTTTGGGTGTATTAACTTCACCTAATATGGCAAATTTTGAAAATTGAATTTAAAAAAAACAACAATAAATTTGAAACATTTTCATGGGCTTAGTCCTCATCTCAAGTAGGTTCCAATGCTATATAGCATGTGCGTGCACGCTGTTTTGTTTGGGTGTATTAACTTCACCTAATATGGCAAATAATGAAAATTGATTTTTAAATCAAAAAAAAACAACCCACGATCAAAATTTTCATGTGGGTTAGTCCTCATCCCAAGTAGGTTCCAATGGTATATAGCATGTGCGTGCACGCTTTTTTGTTTGGGTGTATTAACTTCACCTAATATGGCAAATAATGAAAATTGATTTTTAAATAAAAAATAACAACCCACGATCAAAATTTTCATGTGGGTTAGTCCTCATCCCAAGTACGTTCCAATGGTATATAGCATGTGCGTGCACGCTTTTTTGTTTGGGCGTTTTAACTTCACCTAATACAGCCTCATATGGCAAATTTTGAAAATTGAATTTAAAAAAAACAACAATAAATTTGAAACATTTTCATGGGGTTAGTACTCATCTCAAGTAGGTTCCAATGCTATATAGCATGTGCGTGCACGCTTTTTTGTTTGGGCGTTTTAACTTCACCTAATATGGCAAATAATGAAAATTGATTTTTAAATAAAAAATAACAACCCACGATCAAAATTTTCATGTGGGTTAGTCCTCATCCCAAGTAGGTTCCAATGGTATATAGCATTTGCGTGCACGCTTTTTTGTTTGGGTGTATTAACTTCACCTAATATGGCAAATAATGAAAATTGATTTTTAAATAAAAAATAACAACCCACGATCAAAATTTTCATGTGGGTTAGTCCTCATCCCAAGTAGGTTCCAATGGTATATAGCATGTGCGTGCACGCTTTTTTGTTTGGGTGTATTAACTTCACCTAATATGGCAAATAATGAAAATTGATTTTTAAATAAAAAATAACAACCCACGATCAAAATTTTCATGTGGGTTAGTCCTCATCCCAAGTACGTTCCAATGGTATATAGCATGTGCGTGCACGCTTTTTTGTTTGGGTGTATTAACTTCACCTAATATGGCAAATAATGAAAATTGATTTTTAAATAAAAAATAACAACCCACGATCAAAATTTTCATGTGGGTTAGTCCTCATCCCAAGTAGGTTCCAATGCTATATAGCATGTGCGTGCACGCTTTTTTGTTTGGGTGTATTAACTTCACCTAATATGGCAAATAATGAAAATTGATTTTTAAATAAAAAATAACAACCCACGATCAAAATTTTCATGTGGGTTAGTCCTCATCCCAAGTAGGTTCCAATGGTATATAGCATGTGCGTGCACGCTTTTTTGTTTGGGTGTATTAACTTCACCTAATATGGCAAATAATGAAAATTGATTTTTAAATAAAAAATAACAACCCACGATCAAAATTTTCATGTGGGTTAGTCCTCATCCCAAGTAGGTTCCAATGGTATATAGCATGTGCGTGCACGCTTTTTTGTTTGGGCGTTTTAACTTCACCTAATACAGCCTCATATGGCAAATTTTGAAAATTGAATTTAAAAAAAACAACAATAAATTTGAAAAATTTTCATGGGGTTAGTCCTCATCTCAAGTAGGTTCCAATGCTATATAGCATTTGCGTGCACGCTTTTTTGTTTGGGTGTATTAACTTCACCTAATATGGCAAATAATGAAAATTGATTTTTAAATAAAAAATAACAACCCACGATCAAAATTTTCATGTGGGTTAGTCCTCATCCCAAGTAGGTTCCAATGGTATATAGCATGTGCGTGCACGCTTTTTTGTTTGGGCGTTTTATCTACACCTAATACAGCCTCATATGGCAAATTTTTAAAATTGAATTTAAAAAAAACAACAATAAATTTGAAACATTTTCATGGGGTTAGTCCTCATCTCAAGTAGGTTCCAATGCTATATAGCATGTGCGTGCACGCTTTTTTTGTTTGGGTGTATTAACTTCACCTAATATTATTACTAATAAAAAAAAAAAACAATAAATTTGAAAAATTTTCATGGGGTTAGTCCTCATCTCAAGTAGGTTCCAATGCTATATAGCATGTGCGTGCACGCTTTTTTGTTTGGGTGTATTAACTTCACCTAATATGGCAAATAATGAAAATTGATTTTTAAATAAAAAATAACAACCCACGATCAAAATTTTCATGTGGGTTAGTCCTCATCCCAAGTAGGTTCCAATGGTATATAGCATGTGCGTGCACGCTTTTTTGTTTGGGCGTTTTAACTTCACCTAATACAGCCTCATATGGCAAATTTTGAAAATTGAATTTAAAAAAAACAACAATAAATTTGAAAAATTTTCATGGGGTTAGTCCTCATCTCAAGTAGGTTCCAATGCTATATAGCATGTGCGTGCACGCTTTTTTGTTTGGGTGTATTAACTTCACCTAATATGGCAAATAATGAAAATTGATTTTTAAATAAAAAATAACAACCCACGATCAAAATTTTCATGTGGGTTAGTCCTCATCCCAAGTAGGTTCCAATGGTATATAGCATGTGCGTGCACGCTTTTTTGTTTGGGCGTTTTAACTTCACCTAATACAGCCTCATATGGCAAATTTTGAAAATTGAATTTAAAAAAAAAAACAATAAATTTGAAACATTTTCATGGGGTTAGTCCTCATCTCAAGTAGGTTCCAATGCTATATAGCATGTGCGTGCACGCTTTTTTGTTTGGGTGTATTAACTTCACCTAATATGGCAAATAATGAAAATTGATTTTTAAATAAAAAATAACAACCCACGATCAAAATTTTCATGTAGGTTAGTCCTCATCCCAAGTACGTTTCAATGGTATATAGCATGTGCGTGCACGCTTTTTTGTTTGGGTGTATTAACTTCACCTAATATGGCAAATAATGAAAATTGATTTTTAAATAAAAAATAACAACCCACGATCAAAATTTTCATGTGGGTTAGTCCTCATCCCAAGTAGGTCCCAATGGTATATAGCATGTGCGTGCACGCTTTTTTGTTTGGGCGTATTAACTTCACCTAATACAGCCTCATATGGCAAATTTTGAAAATTGAATTTAAAAAAAACAACAATAAATTTGAAACATTTTCATGGGGTTAGTCCTCATCCCAAGTACGTTTCAATGGTATATAGCATGTGCGTGCACGCTTTTTTGTTTGGGTGTATTAACTTCACTTAATATGGCAAATAATGAAAATTGATTTTTAAATAAAAAATAACAACCCACGATCAAAATTTTCATGTGGGTTAGTCCTCATCCCAAGTAGGTTCCAATGGTATATAGCATGTGCGTGCACTCTTTTTTGTTTGGGCGTATTAACTTCACCTAATACAGCCTCATATGGCAAATTTTGAAAATTGAATTTCAAAAAAAAAAAAATAAATTTGAAACATTTTCATGGGGTTAGTCCTCATCTCAAGTAGGTTCCAATGCTATATAGCATGTACGTGCACGCTTTTTTGTTTGGGCGTTTTAACTTCACCTAATACAGCCTCATATGGCAAATTTTGAAAATTGAATTTAAAAAAAACAACAATAAATTTGAAAAATTTTCATGGGGTTAGTCCTCATCTCAAGTAGGTTCCAATGCTATATAGCATGTGCGTGCACGCTTTTTTGTTTGGGTGTATTAACTTCACCTAATATGGCAAATAATGAAAATTGATTTTTAAATAAAAAATAACAACCCACGATCAAAATTTTCATGTAGGTTAGTCCTCATCCCAAGTAGGTTCCAATGGTATATAGCATGTGCGTGCACGCTTTTTTGTTTGGGCGTTTTAACTTCACCTAATACAGCCTCATATGGCAAATTTTGAAAATTGAATTTAAAAAAAAAAAACAATAAATTTGAAAAATTTTCATGGGGTTAGTCCTCATCTCAAGTAGGTTCCAATGCTATATAGCATGTGCGTGCACGCTTTTTTGTTTGGGTGTATTAACTTCACCTAATATGGCAAATAATGAAAATTGATTTTTAAATAAAAAATAACAACCCACGATCAAAATTTTCATGTGGGTTAGTCCTCATCCCAAGTAGGTTCCAATGGTATATAGCATGTGCGTGCACGCTTTTTTGTTTGGGCGTTTTAACTTCACCTAATACAGCCTCATATGGCAAATTTTGAAAATTGAATTTAAAAAAAACAACAATAAATTTGAAAAATTTTCATGGGGTTAGTCCTCATCTCAAGTAGGTTCCAATGCTATATAGCATGTGCGTGCACGCTTTTTTGTTTGGGTGTATTAACTTCACCTAATATGGCAAATAATGAAAATTGATTTTTAAATAAAAAATAACAACCCACGATCAAAATTTTCATGTAGGTTAGTCCTCATCCCAAGTAGGTTCCAATGGTATATAGCATGTGCGTGCACGCTTTTTTGTTTGGGCGTTTTAACTTCACCTAATACAGCCTCATATGGCAAATTTTGAAAATTGAATTTAAAAAAAAAAACAATAAATTTGAAAAATTTTCATGGGGTTAGTCCTCATCTCAAGTAGGTTCCAATGCTATATAGCATGTGCGTGCACGCTTTTTTGTTTGGGTGTATTAACTTCACCTAATATGGCAAATAATGAAAATTGATTTTTAAATAAAAAATAACAACCCACGATCAAAATTTTCATGTGGGTTAGTCCTCATCCCAAGTAGGTTCCAATGGTATATAGCATGTGCGTGCACGCTTTTTTGTTTGGGCGTTTTAACTTCACCTAATACAGCCTCATATGGCAAATTTTGAAAATTGAATTTAAAAAAAACAACAATCAAAATTTTCATGTAGGTTAGTCCTCATCCCAAGTAGGTTCCAATGGTATATAGCATGTGCGTGCACGCTTTTTTGTTTGGGCGTTTTAACTTCACCTAATACAGCCTCATATGGCAAATTTTGAAAATTGAATTTAAAAAAAAAAACAATAAATTTGAAAAATTTTCATGGGGTTAGTCCTCATCTCAAGTAGGTTCCAATGCTATATAGCATGTGCGTGCACGCTTTTTTGTTTGGGTGTATTAACTTCACCTAATATGGCAAATAATGAAAATTGATTTTTAAATAAAAAATAACAACCCACGATCAAAATTTTCATGTGGGTTAGTCCTCATCCCAAGTAGGTTCCAATGGTATATAGCATGTGCGTGCACGCTTTTTTGTTTGGGCGTTTTAACTTCACCTAATACAGCCTCATATGGCAAATTTTGAAAATTGAATTTAAAAAAAAAACAATAAATTTGAAACATTTTCATGGGGTTAGTCCTCATCCCAAGTACGTTTCAATGGTATATAGCATGTGCGTGCACGCTTTTTTGTTTGGGTGTATTAACTTCACCTAATATGGCAAATAATGAAAATTGATTTTTAAATAAAAAATAACAACCCACGATCAAAATTTTCATGTGGGTTAGTCCTCATCCCAAGTAGGTCCCAATGGTATATAGCATGTGCGTGCACGCTTTTTTGTTTGGGCGTGTTAACTTCACCTAATACAGCCTCATATGGCAAATTTTGAAAATTGAATTTAAAAAAAAAAACAATAAATTTGAAACATTTTCATGGGGTTAGTCCTCATCCCAAGTACGTTTCAATGGTATATAGCATGTGCGTGCACGCTTTTTTGTTTGGGTGTATTAACTTCACCTAATATGGCAAATAATGAAAATTGATTTTTAAATAAAAAATAACAACCCACGATCAAAATTTTCATGTGGGTTAGTCCTCATCCCAAGTAGGTCCCAATGGTATATAGCATGTGCGTGCACGCTTTTTTGTTTGGGCGTGTTAACTTCACCTAATACAGCCTCATATGGCAAATTTTGAAAATTGAATTTAAAAAAAACAACAATAAATTTGAAACATTTTCATGGGGTTAGTCCTCATCTCAAGTAGGTTCCAATGCTATATAGCATGTGCGTGCACGCTGTTTTGTTTGGGTGTATTAACTTCACTTAATATGGCAAATAATGAAAATTGATTTTTAAATAAAAAATAACAACCCACGATCAAAATTTTCATGTGGGTTAGTCCTCATCCCAAGTAGGTTCCAATGGTATATAGCATGTGCGTGCACTCTTTTTTGTTTGGGCGTATTAACTTCACCTAATACAGCCTCATATGGCAAATTTTGAAAATTGAATTTAAAAAAAAAAAAAATAAATTTGAAACATTTTCATGGGGTTAGTCCTCATCTCAAGTAGGTTCCAATGCTATATAGCATGTACGTGCACGCTTTTTTGTTTGGGCGTTTTAACTTCACCTAATACAGCCTCATATGGCAAATTTTGAAAATTGAATTTAAAAAAAACAACAATAAATTTGAAAAATTTTCATGGGGTTAGTCCTCATCTCAAGTAGGTTCCAATGCTATATAGCATGTGCGTGCACGCTTTTTTGTTTGGGTGTATTAACTTCACCTAATATGGCAAATAATGAAAATTGATTTTTAAATAAAAAATAACAACCCACGATCAAAATTTTCATGTAGGTTAGTCCTCATCCCAAGTAGGTTCCAATGGTATATAGCATGTGCGTGCACGCTTTTTTGTTTGGGCGTTTTAACTTCACCTAATACAGCCTCATATGGCAAATTTTGAAAATTGAATTTAAAAAAAAAAACAATAAATTTGAAAAATTTTCATGGGGTTAGTCCTCATCTCAAGTAGGTTCCAATGCTATATAGCATGTGCGTGCACGCTTTTTTGTTTGGGTGTATTAACTTCACCTAATATGGCAAATAATGAAAATTGATTTTTAAATAAAAAATAACAACCCACGATCAAAATTTTCATGTGGGTTAGTCCTCATCCCAAGTAGGTTCCAATGGTATATAGCATGTGCGTGCACGCTTTTTTCTTTGGGCGTTTTAACTTCACCTAATACAGCCTCATATGGCAAATTTTGAAAATTGAATTTAAAAAAAAAAACAATAAATTTGAAAAATTTTCATGGGGTTAGTCCTCATCTCAAGTAGGTTCCAATGCTATATAGCATGTGCGTGCACGCTTTTTTGTTTGGGTGTATTAACTTCACCTAATATGGCAAATAATGAAAATTGATTTTTAAATAAAAAATAACAACCCACGATCAAAATTTTCATGTGGGTTAGTCCTCATCCCAAGTAGGTTCCAATGGTATATAGCATGTGCGTGCACGCTTTTTTGTTTGGGCGTTTTAACTTCACCTAATACAGCCTCATATGGCAAATTTTGAAAATTGAATTTAAAAAAAACAACAATCAAAATTTTCATGTAGGTTAGTCCTCATCCCAAGTAGGTTCCAATGGTATATAGCATGTGCGTGCACGCTTTTTTGTTTGGGCGTTTTAACTTCACCTAATACAGCCTCATATGGCAAATTTTGAAAATTGAATTTAAAAAAAAAAACAATAAATTTGAAAAATTTTCATGGGGTTAGTCCTCATCTCAAGTAGGTTCCAATGCTATATAGCATGTGCGTGCACGCTTTTTTGTTTGGGTGTATTAACTTCACCTAATATGGCAAATAATGAAAATTGATTTTTAAATAAAAAATAACAACCCACGATCAAAATTTTCATGTGGGTTAGTCCTCATCCCAAGTAGGTTCCAATGGTATATAGCATGTGCGTGCACGCTTTTTTGTTTGGGCGTTTTAACTTCACCTAATACAGCCTCATATGGCAAATTTTGAAAATTGAATTTAAAAAAAACAACAATAAATTTGAAAAATTTTCATGGGGTTAGTCCTCATCTCAAGTAGGTTCCAATGCTATATAGCATGTGCGTGCACGCTTTTTTGTTTGGGTGTATTAACTTCACCTAATATGGCAAATAATGAAAATTGATTTTTAAATAAAAAATAACAACCCACGATCAAAATTTTCATGTAGGTTAGTCCTCATCCCAAGTAGGTTCCAATGGTATATAGCATGTGCGTGCACGCTTTTTTGTTTGGGCGTTTTAACTTCACCTAATACAGCCTCATATGGCAAATTTTGAAAATTGAATTTAAAAAAAAAAACAATAAATTTGAAACATTTTCATGGGGTTAGTCCTCATCTCAAGTAGGTTCCAATGCTATATAGCATGTGCGTGCACGCTTTTTTGTTTGGGTGTATTAACTTCACCTAATATGGCAAATAATGAAAATTGATTTTTAAATAAAAAATAACAACCCACGATCAAAATTTTCATGTGGGTTAGTCCTCATCCCAAGTAGGTTCCAATGGTATATAGCATGTGCGTGCACGCTTTTTTGTTTGGGCGTTTTAACTTCACCTAATACAGCCTCATATGGCAAATTTTGAAAATTGAATTTAAAAAAAACAACAATAAATTTGAAACATTTTCATGGGGTTAGTCCTCATCCCAAGTACGTTTCAATGGTATATAGCATGTGCGTGCACGCTTTTTTGTTTGGGTGTATTAACTTCACCTAATATGGCAAATAATGAAAATTGATTTTTAAATAAAAAATAACAACCCACGATCAAAATTTTCATGTGGGTTAGTCCTCATCCCAAGTAGGTCCCAATGGTATATAGCATGTGCGTGCACGCTTTTTTGTTTGGGCGTGTTAACTTCACCTAATACAGCCTCATATGGCAAATTTTGAAAATTGAATTTAAAAAAAAAAACAATAAATTTGAAACATTTTCATGGGGTTAGTCCTCATCCCAAGTACGTTTCAATGGTATATAGCATGTGCGTGCACGCTTTTTTGTTTGGGTGTATTAACTTCACCTAATATGGCAAATAATGAAAATTGATTTTTAAATAAAAAATAACAACCCACGATCAAAATTTTCATGTGGGTTAGTCCTCATCCCAAGTAGGTCCCAATGGTATATAGCATGTGCGTGCACGCTTTTTTGTTTGGGCGTGTTAACTTCACCTAATACAGCCTCATATGGCAAATTTTGAAAATTGAATTTAAAAAAAACAACAATAAATTTGAAACATTTTCATGGGGTTAGTCCTCATCTCAAGTAGGTTCCAATGCTATATAGCATGTGCGTGCACGCTGTTTTGTTTGGGTGTATTAACTTCACTTAATATGGCAAATAATGAAAATTGATTTTTAAATAAAAAATAACAACCCACGATCAAAATTTTCATGTGGGTTAGTCCTCATCCCAAGTAGGTTCCAATGGTATATAGCATGTGCGTGCACTCTTTTTTGTTTGGGCGTATTAACTTCACCTAATACAGCCTCATATGGCAAATTTTGAAAATTGAATTTAAAAAAAAAAAAAATAAATTTGAAACATTTTCATGGGGTTAGTCCTCATCTCAAGTAGGTTCCAATGCTATATAGCATGTACGTGCACGCTTTTTTGTTTGGGCGTTTTAACTTCACCTAATACAGCCTCATATGGCAAATTTTGAAAATTGAATTTAAAAAAAACAACAATAAATTTGAAAAATTTTCATGGGGTTAGTCCTCATCTCAAGTAGGTTCCAATGCTATATAGCATGTGCGTGCACGCTTTTTTGTTTGGGTGTATTAACTTCACCTAATATGGCAAATAATGAAAATTGATTTTTAAATAAAAAATAACAACCCACGATCAAAATTTTCATGTAGGTTAGTCCTCATCCCAAGTAGGTTCCAATGGTATATAGCATGTGCGTGCACGCTTTTTTGTTTGGGCGTTTTAACTTCACCTAATACAGCCTCATATGGCAAATTTTGAAAATTGAATTTAAAAAAAAAAACAATAAATTTGAAAAATTTTCATGGGGTTAGTCCTCATCTCAAGTAGGTTCCAATGCTATATAGCATGTGCGTGCACGCTTTTTTGTTTGGGTGTATTAACTTCACCTAATATGGCAAATAATGAAAATTGATTTTTAAATAAAAAATAACAACCCACGATCAAAATTTTCATGTGGGTTAGTCCTCATCCCAAGTAGGTTCCAATGGTATATAGCATGTGCGTGCACGCTTTTTTCTTTGGGCGTTTTAACTTCACCTAATACAGCCTCATATGGCAAATTTTGAAAATTGAATTTAAAAAAAACAACAATAAATTTGAAAAATTTTCATGGGGTTAGTCCTCATCTCAAGTAGGTTCCAATGCTATATAGCATGTGCGTGCACGCTTTTTTGTTTGGGTGTATTAACTTCACCTAATATGGCAAATAATGAAAATTGATTTTTAAATAAAAAATAACAACCCACGATCAAAATTTTCATGTAGGTTAGTCCTCATCCCAAGTAGGTTCCAATGGTATATAGCATGTGCGTGCACGCTTTTTTGTTTGGGCGTTTTAACTTCACCTAATACAGCCTCATATGGCAAATTTTGAAAATTGAATTTAAAAAAAAAAACAATAAATTTGAAAAATTTTCATGGGGTTAGTCCTCATCTCAAGTAGGTTCCAATGCTATATAGCATGTGCGTGCACGCTTTTTTGTTTGGGTGTATTAACTTCACCTAATATGGCAAATAATGAAAATTGATTTTTAAATAAAAAATAACAACCCACGATCAAAATTTTCATGTGGGTTAGTCCTCATCCCAAGTAGGTTCCAATGGTATATAGCATGTGCGTGCACGCTTTTTTGTTTGGGCGTTTTAACTTCACCTAATACAGCCTCATATGGCAAATTTTGAAAATTGAATTTAAAAAAAACAACAATCAAAATTTTCATGTAGGTTAGTCCTCATCCCAAGTAGGTTCCAATGGTATATAGCATGTGCGTGCACGCTTTTTTGTTTGGGCGTTTTAACTTCACCTAATACAGCCTCATATGGCAAATTTTGAAAATTGAATTTAAAAAAAAAAACAATAAATTTGAAAAATTTTCATGGGGTTAGTCCTCATCTCAAGTAGGTTCCAATGCTATATAGCATGTGCGTGCACGCTTTTTTGTTTGGGTGTATTAACTTCACCTAATATGGCAAATAATGAAAATTGATTTTTAAATAAAAAATAACAACCCACGATCAAAATTTTCATGTGGGTTAGTCCTCATCCCAAGTAGGTTCCAATGGTATATAGCATGTGCGTGCACGCTTTTTTGTTTGGGCGTTTTAACTTCACCTAATACAGCCTCATATGGCAAATTTTGAAAATTGAATTTAAAAAAACAACAATAAATTTGAAAAATTTTCATGGGGTTAGTCCTCATCTCAAGTAGGTTCCAATGCTATATAGCATGTGCGTGCACGCTTTTTTGTTTGGGTGTATTAACTTCACCTAATATGGCAAATAATGAAAATTGATTTTTAAATAAAAAATAACAACCCACGATCAAAATTTTCATGTAGGTTAGTCCTCATCCCAAGTAGGTTCCAATGGTATATAGCATGTGCGTGCACGCTTTTTTGTTTGGGCGTTTTAACTTCACCTAATACAGCCTCATATGGCAAATTTTGAAAATTGAATTTAAAAAAAAAAACAATAAATTTGAAACATTTTCATGGGGTTAGTCCTCATCCCAAGTACGTTTCAATGGTATATAGCATGTGCGTGCACGCTTTTTTGTTTGGGTGTATTAACTTCACCTAATATGGCAAATAATGAAAATTGATTTTTAAATAAAAAATAACAACCCACGATCAAAATTTTCATGTGGGTTAGTCCTCATCCCAAGTAGGTTCCAATGGTATATAGCATGTGCGTGCACGCTTTTTTGTTTGGGCGTTTTAACTTCACCTAATACAGCCTCATATGGCAAATTTTGAAAATTGAATTTAAAAAAAACAACAATCAAAATTTTCATGTAGGTTAGTCCTCATCCCAAGTAGGTTCCAATGGTATATAGCATGTGCGTGCACGCTTTTTTGTTTGGGCGTTTTAACTTCACCTAATACAGCCTCATATGGCAAATTTTGAAAATTGAATTTAAAAAAAAAAACAATAAATTTGAAAAATTTTCATGGGGTTAGTCCTCATCTCAAGTAGGTTCCAATGCTATATAGCATGTGCGTGCACGCTTTTTTGTTTGGGTGTATTAACTTCACCTAATATGGCAAATAATGAAAATTGATTTTTAAATAAAAAATAACAACCCACGATCAAAATTTTCATGTGGGTTAGTCCTCATCCCAAGTAGGTTCCAATGGTATATAGCATGTGCGTGCACGCTTTTTTGTTTGGGCGTTTTAACTTCACCTAATACAGCCTCATATGGCAAATTTTGAAAATTGAATTTAAAAAAAACAACAATAAATTTGAAAAATTTTCATGGGGTTAGTCCTCATCTCAAGTAGGTTCCAATGCTATATAGCATGTGCGTGCACGCTTTTTTGTTTGGGTGTATTAACTTCACCTAATATGGCAAATAATGAAAATTGATTTTTAAATAAAAAATAACAACCCACGATCAAAATTTTCATGTAGGTTAGTCCTCATCCCAAGTAGGTTCCAATGGTATATAGCATGTGCGTGCACGCTTTTTTGTTTGGGCGTTTTAACTTCACCTAATACAGCCTCATATGGCAAATTTTGAAAATTGAATTTAAAAAAAAAAACAATAAATTTGAAACATTTTCATGGGGTTAGTCCTCATCCCAAGTACGTTTCAATGGTATATAGCATGTGCGTGCACGCTTTTTTGTTTGGGTGTATTAACTTCACCTAATATGGCAAATAATGAAAATTGATTTTTAAATAAAAAATAACAACCCACGATCAAAATTTTCATGTGGGTTAGTACTCATCCCAAGTAGGTTCCAATGGTATATAGCATGTGCGTGCACTCTTTTTTGTTTGGGCGTATTAACTTCACCTAATACAGCCTCATATGGCAAATTTTGAAAATTGAATTTAAAAAAAAAAAAAATAAATTTGAAACATTTTCATGGGGTTAGTCCTCATCTCAAGTAGGTTCCAATGCTATATAGCATGTACGTGCACGCTTTTTTGTTTGGGCGTTTTAACTTCACCTAATACAGCCTCATATGGCAAATTTTGAAAATTGAATTTAAAAAAAAAAACAATAAATTTGAAACATTTTCATGGGGTTAGTCCTCATCCCAAGTACGTTTCAATGGTATATAGCATGTGCGTGCACGCTTTTTTGTTTGGGTGTATTAACTTCACCTAATATGGCAAATAATGAAAATTGATTTTTAAATAAAAAATAACAACCCACGATCAAAATTTTCATGTAGGTTAGTCCTCATCCCAAGTAGGTTCCAATGGTATATAGCATGTGCGTGCACGCTTTTTTGTTTGGGCGTTTTAACTTCACCTAATACAGCCTCATATGGCAAATTTTGAAAATTGAATTTAAAAAAAAAAACAATAAATTTGAAACATTTTCATGGGGTTAGTCCTCATCCCAAGTACGTTTCAATGGTATATAGCATGTGCGTGCACGCTTTTTTGTTTGGGTGTATTAACTTCACCTAATATGGCAAATAATGAAAATTGATTTTTAAATAAAAAATAACAACCCACGATCAAAATTTTCATGTAGGTTAGTCCTCATCCCAAGTAGGTTCCAATGGTATATAGCATGTGCGTGCACGCTTTTTTGTTTGGGCGTTTTAACTTCACCTAATACAGCCTCATATGGCAAATTTTGAAAATTGAATTTAAAAAAAAAACAATAAATTTGAAAAATTTTCATGGGGTTAGTCCTCATCTCAAGTAGGTTCCAATGCTATATAGCATGTGCGTGCACGCTTTTTTGTTTGGGTGTATTAACTTCACCTAATATGGCAAATAATGAAAATTGATTTTTAAATAAAAAATAACAACCCACGATCAAAATTTTCATGTGGGTTAGTCCTCATCCCAAGTAGGTTCCAATGGTATATAGCATGTGCGTGCACGCTTTTTTGTTTGGGCGTTTTAACTTCACCTAATACAGCCTCATATGGCAAATTTTGAAAATTGAATTTAAAAAAAACAACAATAAATTTGAAAAATTTTCATGGGGTTAGTCCTCATCTCAAGTAGGTTCCAATGCTATATAGCATGTGCGTGCACGCTTTTTTGTTTGGGTGTATTAACTTCACCTAATATGGCAAATAATGAAAATTGATTTTTAAATAAAAAATAACAACCCACGATCAAAATTTTCATGTAGGTTAGTCCTCATCCCAAGTAGGTTCCAATGGTATATAGCATGTGCGTGCACGCTTTTTTGTTTGGGCGTTTTAACTTCACCTAATACAGCCTCATATGGCAAAATTTGAAAATTGAATTTAAAAAAAAAAACAATAAATTTGAAAAATTTTCATGGGGTTAGTCCTCATCTCAAGTAGGTTCCAATGCTATATAGCATGTGCGTGCACGCTTTTTTGTTTGGGTGTATTAACTTCACCTAATATGGCAAATAATGAAAATTGATTTTTAAATAAAAAATAACAACCCACGATCAAAATTTTCATGTGGGTTAGTCCTCATCCCAAGTAGGTTCCAATGGTATATAGCATGTGCGTGCACGCTTTTTTGTTTGGGCGTTTTAACTTCACCTAATACAGCCTCATATGGCAAATTTTGAAAATTGAATTTAAAAAAAAAAACAATAAATTTGAAACATTTTCATGGGGTTAGTCCTCATCTCAAGTAGGTTCCAATGCTATATAGCATGTGCGTGCACGCTTTTTTGTTTGGGTGTATTAACTTCACCTAATATGGCAAATAATGAAAATTGATTTTTAAATAAAAAATAACAACCCACGATCAAAATTTTCATGTAGGTTAGTCCTCATCCCAAGTAGGTTCCAATGGTATATAGCATGTGCGTGCACGCTTTTTTGTTTGGGCGTTTTAACTTCACCTAATACAGCCTCATATGGCAAATTTTGAAAATTGAATTTAAAAAAAACAACAATAAATTTGAAAAATTTTCATGGGGTTAGTCCTCATCCCAAGTACGTTTCAATGGTATATAGCATGTGCGTGCACGCTTTTTTGTTTGGGTGTATTAACTTCACCTAATATGGCAAATAATGAAAATTGATTTTTAAATAAAAAATAACAACCCACGATCAAAATTTTCATGTGGGTTAGTCCTCATCCCAAGTAGGTCCCAATGGTATATAGCATGTGCGTGCACGCTTTTTTGTTTGGGCGTATTAACTTCACCTAATACAGCCTCATATGGCAAATTTTGAAAATTGAATTTAAAAAAAACAACAATAAATTTGAAACATTTTCATGGGGTTAGTCCTCATCTCAAGTAGGTTCCAATGCTATATAGCATGTGCGTGCACGCTGTTTTGTTTGGGTGTATTAACTTCACTTAATATGGCAAATAATGAAAATTGATTTTTAAATAAAAAATAACAACCCACGATCAAAATTTTCATGTGGGTTAGTCCTCATCCCAAGTAGGTTCCAATGGTATATAGCATGTGCGTGCACTCTTTTTTGTTTGGGCGTATTAACTTCACCTAATACAGCCTCATATGGCAAATTTTGAAAATTGAATTTAAAAAAAAAAAAATAAATTTGAAACATTTTCATGGGGTTAGTCCTCATCTCAAGTAGGTTCCAATGCTATATAGCATGTACGTGCACGCTTTTTTGTTTGGGCGTTTTAACTTCACCTAATACAGCCTCATATGGCAAATTTTGAAAATTGAATTTAAAAAAAAAACAATAAATTTGAAACATTTTCATGGGGTTAGTCCTCATCCCAAGTACGTTTCAATGGTATATAGCATGTGCGTGCACGCTTTTTTGTTTGGGTGTATTAACTTCACCTAATATGGCAAATAATGAAAATTGATTTTTAAATAAAAAATAACAACCCACGATCAAAATTTTCATGTAGGTTAGTCCTCATCCCAAGTAGGTTCCAATGGTATATAGCATGTGCGTGCACGCTTTTTTGTTTGGGCGTTTTAACTTCACCTAATACAGCCTCATATGGCAAATTTTGAAAATTGAATTTAAAAAAAAAAACAATAAATTTGAAACATTTTCATGGGGTTAGTCCTCATCCCAAGTACGTTTCAATGGTATATAGCATGTGCGTGCACGCTTTTTTGTTTGGGTGTATTAACTTCACCTAATATGGCAAATAATGAAAATTGATTTTTAAATAAAAAATAACAACCCACGATCAAAATTTTCATGTAGGTTAGTCCTCATCCCAAGTAGGTTCCAATGGTATATAGCATGTGCGTGCACGCTTTTTTGTTTGGGCGTTTTAACTTCACCTAATACAGCCTCATATGGCAAATTTTGAAAATTGAATTTAAAAAAAAAAACAATAAATTTGAAAAATTTTCATGGGGTTAGTCCTCATCTCAAGTAGGTTCCAATGCTATATAGCATGTGCGTGCACGCTTTTTTGTTTGGGTGTATTAACTTCACCTAATATGGCAAATAATGAAAATTGATTTTTAAATAAAAAATAACAACCCACGATCAAAATTTTCATGTGGGTTAGTCCTCATCCCAAGTAGGTTCCAATGGTATATAGCATGTGCGTGCACGCTTTTTTGTTTGGGCGTTTTAACTTCACCTAATACAGCCTCATATGGCAAATTTTGAAAATTGAATTTAAAAAAAAAAACAATAAATTTGAAAAATTTTCATGGGGTTAGTCCTCATCTCAAGTAGGTTCCAATGCTATATAGCATGTGCGTGCACACTTTTTTGTTTGGGTGTATTAACTTCACCTAATATGGCAAATAATGAAAATTGATTTTTAAATAAAAAATAACAACCCACGATCAAAATTTTCATGTAGGTTAGTCCTCATCCCAAGTAGGTTCCAATGGTATATAGCATGTGCGTGCACGCTTTTTTGTTTGGGCGTTTTAACTTCACCTAATACAGCCTCATATGGCAAATTTTGAAAATTGAATTTAAAAAAAAAAACAATAAATTTGAAACATTTTCATGGGGTTAGTCCTCATCCCAAGTACGTTTCAATGGTATATAGCATGTGCGTGCACGCTTTTTTGTTTGGGTGTATTAACTTCACCTAATATGGCAAATAATGAAAATTGATTTTTAAATAAAAAATAACAACCCACGATCAAAATTTTCATGTGGGTTAGTCCTCATCCCAAGTAGGTCCCAATGGTATATAGCATGTGCGTGCACGCTTTTTTGTTTGGGCGTATTAACTTCACCTAATACAGCCTCATATGGCAAATTTTGAAAATTGAATTTAAAAAAAACAACAATAAATTTGAAACATTTTCATGGGGTTAGTCCTCATCTCAAGTAGGTTCCAATGCTATATAGCATGTGCGTGCACGCTGTTTTGTTTGGGTGTATTAACTTCACTTAATATGGCAAATAATGAAAATTGATTTTTAAATAAAAAATAACAACCCACGATCAAAATTTTCATGTGGGTTAGTCCTCATCCCAAGTAGGTTCCAATGGTATATAGCATGTGCGTGCACTCTTTTTTGTTTGGGCGTATTAACTTCACCTAATACAGCCTCATATGGCAAATTTTGAAAATTGAATTTAAAAAAAAAAAAAATAAATTTGAAACATTTTCATGGGGTTAGTCCTCATCTCAAGTAGGTTCCAATGCTATATAGCATGTACGTGCACGCTTTTTTGTTTGGGCGTTTTAACTTCACCTAATACAGCCTCATATGGCAAATTTTGAAAATTGAATTTAAAAAAAAAAACAATAAATTTGAAACATTTTCATGGGGTTAGTCCTCATCCCAAGTACGTTTCAATGGTATATAGCATGTGCGTGCACGCTTTTTTGTTTGGGTGTATTAACTTCACCTAATATGGCAAATAATGAAAATTGATTTTTAAATAAAAAATAACAACCCACGATCAAAATTTTCATGTGGGTTAGTCCTCATCCCAAGTAGGTCCCAATGGTATATAGCATGTGCGTGCACGCTTTTTTGTTTGGGCGTATTAACTTCACCTAATACAGCCTCATATGGCAAATTTTGAAAATTGAATTTAAAAAAAACAACAATAAATTTGAAACATTTTCATGGGGTTAGTCCTCATCTCAAGTAGGTTCCAATGCTATATAGCATGTGCGTGCACGCTGTTTTGTTTGGGTGTATTAACTTCACCTAATATGGCAAATAATGAAAATTGATTTTTAAATAAAAAATAACCCACGATCAAAATTTTCATGTGGGTTAGTCCTCATCCCAAGTAGGTTCCAATGGTGTATAGCATGTGCGTGCACGCTTTTTTGTTTGGGCGTATTAACTTCACCTAATACAGCCTCATATGGCAAATTTTGAAAATTGAATTTAAAAAAAAACAACAATAAATTTGAAACATTTTCATGGGGTTAGTCCTCATCTTAAGTAGGTTCCAATGCTATATAGCATGTGCGTGCACGCTTTTTTGTTTGGGTGTATTAACTTCACCTAATATGGCAAATAATGAAAATTGATTTTTAAATAAAAAATAACAACCCACGATCAAAATTTTCATGTGGGTTAGTCCTCATCCCAAGTAGGTTCCAATGGTGAATAGCATGTGCGTGCACGCTTTTTTGTTTGGGCGTATTAACTTCACCTAATACAGCCTCATATGGCAAATTTTGAAAATTGAATTTAAAAAAAAACAACAATAAATTTGAAACATTTTCATGGGGTTAATCCTCATCTCAAGTAGGTTCCAATGCTATATAGCATGTGCGTGCACGTTGTTTTGTTTGGGTGTATTAACTTCACCTAATATGGCAAATAATGAAAATTGATTTTTAAATAAAAAATAACCCACGATCAAAATTTTCATGTGGGTTAGTCCTCATCCCAAGTAGGTTCCAATGGTATATAGCATGTGCGTGCACGCTTTTTTGTTTGGGCGTTTTAACTTCACCTAATACAGCCTCATATGGCAAATTTTGAAAATTGAATTTAAAAAAAAACAATAATAAATTTGAAACATTTTCATGGGATTAGTCCTCATCCCAAGTAGGTTCCAATGGTATATAGCATGTGCGTGCACGCTGTTTTGTTTGGGTGTATTAACTTCACCTAATATGGCAAATAATGAAAATTGATTTTTAAACAAAAAATAACAACCCACGATCAAAATTTTCATGTGGGTTAGTCCTCATCCCAAGTAGGTTCCAATGGTGTATAGCATGTGCGTGCACGCTTTTTTGTTTGGGCGTATTAACTTCACCTAATACAGCCTCATATGGCAAATAATGTAAATTGATTTTTAAATAAAAAATAACAACCCACGATCAAAATTTTCATGTGGGTTAGTCCTCATCCCAAGTAGGTTCCAATGGTATATAGCATGTGCGTGCACGCTTTTTTGTTTGGGTGTATTAACTTCACCTAATATGGCAAATAATGAAAATTGATTTTTAAATAAAAAATAACCCACGATCAAAATTTTCATGTGGGTTAGTCCTCATCCCAAGTAGGTTCCAATGGTATATAGCATGTGCGTGCACGCTTTTTTGTTTGGGTGTATTAACTTCACCTAATATGGCAAATAATGAAAATTGATTTTTAAATAAAAAATAACAACCCACGATCAAAATTTTCATGTGGGTTAGTCCTCATCCCAAGTAGGTTCCAATGGTGTATAGCATGTGCGTGCACGCTTTTTTGTTTGGGCGTATTAACTTCACCTAATACAGCCTCATATGGCAAATAATGTAAATTGATTTTTAAATAAAAAATAACAACCCACGATCAAAATTTTCATGTGGGTTAGTCCTCATCCCAAGTAGGTTCCAATGGTATATAGCATGTGCGTGCACGCTTTTTTGTTTGGGTGTATTAACTTCACCTAATATGGCAAATAATGAAAATTGATTTTTAAATAAAAAATAACCCACGATCAAAATTTTCATGTGGGTTAGTCCTCATCCCAAGTAGGTTCCAATGGTATATAGCATGTGCGTGCACGCTTTTTTGTTTGGGTGTATTAACTTCACCTAATATGGCAAATAATGAAAATTGATTTTTAAATAAAAAATAACCCACGATCAAAATTTTCATGTGGGTTAGTCCTCATCCCAAGTAGGTTCCAATGGTGTATAGCATGTGCGTGCACGCTTTTTTGTTTGGGCGTATTAACTTCACCTAATACAGCCTCATATGGCAAATAATGTAAATTGATTTTTAAATAAAAAATAACAACCCACGATCAAAATTTTCATGTGGGTTAGTCCTCATCCCAAGTAGGTTCCAATGGTATATAGCATGTGCGTGCACGCTTTTTTGTTTGGGTGTATTAACTTCACCTAATATGGCAAATAATGAAAATTGATTTTTAAATAAAAAATAACCCACGATCAAAATTTTCATGTGGGTTAGTCCTCATCCCAAGTAGGTTCCAATGGTATATAGCATGTGCGTGCACGCTTTTTTGTTTGGGTGTATTAACTTCACCTAATATGGCAAATAATGAAAATTGATTTTTAAATAAAAAATAACCCACGATCAAAATTTTCATGTGGGTTAGTCCTCATCCCAAGTAGGTTCCAATGGTATATAGCATGTGCGTGCACGCTTTTTTGTTTGGGTGTATTAACTTCACCTAATATGGCAAATAATGAAAATTGATTTTTAAATAAAAAATAACCCACGATCAAAATTTTCATGTGGGTTAGTCCTCATCCCAAGTAGGTTCCAATGGTGTATAGCATGTGCGTGCACGCTTTTTTGTTTGGGCGTATTAACTTCACCTAATACAGCCTCATATGGCAAATAATGTAAATTGATTTTTAAATAAAAAATAACAACCCACGATCAAAATTTTCATGTGGGTTAGTCCTCATCCCAAGTAGGTTCCAATGGTATATAGCATGTGCGTGCACGCTTTTTTGTTTGGGTGTATTAACTTCACCTAATATGGCAAATAATGAAAATTGATTTTTAAATAAAAAATAACCCACGATCAAAATTTTCATGTGGGTTAGTCCTCATCCCAAGTAGGTTCCAATGGTATATAGCATGTGCGTGCACGCTTTTTTGTTTGGGTGTATTAACTTCACCTAATATGGCAAATAATGAAAATTGATTTTTAAATAAAAAATAACCCACGATCAAAATTTTCATGTGGGTTAGTCCTCATCCCAAGTAGGTTCCAATGGTGTATAGCATGTGCGTGCACGCTTTTTTGTTTGGGCGTATTAACTTCACCTAATACAGCCTCATATGGCAAATAATGTAAATTGATTTTTAAATAAAAAATAACAACCCACGATCAAAATTTTCATGTGGGTTAGTCCTCATCCCAAGTAGGTTCCAATGGTATATAGCATGTGCGTGCACGCTTTTTTGTTTGGGTGTATTAACTTCACCTAATATGGCAAATAATGAAAATTGATTTTTAAATAAAAAATAACAACCCACGATCAAAATTTTCATGTGGGTTAGTCCTCATCCCAAGTAGGTTCCAATGGTGTATAGCATGTGCGTGCACGCTTTTTTGTTTGGGCGTATTAACTTCACCTAATACAGCCTCATATGGCAAATTTTGAAAATTGAATTAAAAAAAAAACAATAATAAATTTGAAACATTTTCATGGGGTTAGTCCTCATCTCAAGTAGGTTCCAATGTTATATAGCATGTGCGTGCACGCTGTTTTGTTTGGGTGTATTAACTTCACCTAATATGGCAAATAATAAAAATTGATTTTTAAACAAAAAATAACAACCCACGATCAAAATTTTCATGTGGGTTAGTCCTCATCCCAAGTAGGTTCCAATGGTATATAGCATGTGCGTGCACGCTTTTTTGTTTGGGTGTATTAACTTCACCTAATATGGCAAATAATGAAAATTGATTTTTAAATAAAAAATAACCCACGATCAAAATTTTCATGTGGGTTAGTCCTCATCCCAAGTAGGTTCCAATGGTATATAGCATGTGCGTGCACGCTTTTTTGTTTGGGCGTATTAACTTCACCTAATACAGCCTCATATGGCAAATTTTGAAAATTGAATTAAAAAAAAAACAATAATAAATTTGAAACATTTTCATGGGGTTAGTCCTCATCTCAAGTAGGTTCCAATGTTATATAGCATGTGCGTGCACGCTGTTTTGTTTGGGTGTATTAACTTCACCTAATATGGCAAATAATGAAAATTGATTTTTAAACAAAAAATAACCCACGATCAAAATTTTCATGTGGGTTAGTCCTCATCCCAAGTAGGTTCCAATGGTATATAGCATGTGCTTGCACGCTTTTTTGTTTGGGTGTATTAACTTCACCTAATATGGCAAATAATGAAAATTGATTTTTAAATAAAAAATAACCCACGATCAAAATTTTCATGTGGGTTAGTCCTCATCCCAAGTAGGTTCCAATGGTATATAGCATGTGCGTGCACGCTTTTTTGTTTGGGTGTATTAACTTCACCTAATATGGCAAATAATGAAAATTGATTTTTAAATAAAAAATAACAACCCACGATCAAAATTTTCATGTGGGTTAGTCCTCATCCCAAGTAGGTTCCAATGGTATATAGCATGTGCGTGCACGCTTTTTTGTTTGGGCGTATTAACTTCACCTAATACAGCCTCATATGGCAAATTTTGAAAATTGAATTAAAAAAAAACAATAATAAATTTGAAACATTTTCATGGGGTTAGTCCTCATCTCAAGTAGGTTCCAATGTTATATAGCATGTGCGTGCACGCTGTTTTGTTTGGGTGTATTAACTTCACCTAATATGGCAAATAATGAAAATTGATTTTTAAACAAAAAATAACAACCCACGATCAAAATTTTCATGTGGGTTAGTCCTCATCCCAAGTAGGTTCCAATGGTATATAGCATGTGCTTGCACGCTTTTTTGTTTGGGTGTATTAACTTCACCTAATATGGCAAATAATGAAAATTGATTTTTAAATAAAAAATAACCCACGATCAAAATTTTCATGTGGGTTAGTCCTCATCCCAAGTAGGTTCCAATGGTATATAGCATGTGCGTGCACGCTTTTTTGTTTGGGCGTATTAACTTCACCTAATACAGCCTCATATGGCAAATTTTGAAAATTGAATTAAAAAAAAAACAATAATAAATTTGAAACATTTTCATGGGGTTAGTCCTCATCTCAAGTAGGTTCCAATGTTATATAGCATGTGCGTGCACGCTTTTTTGTTTGGGTGTATTAACTTCACCTAATATGGCAAATAATGAAAATTGATTTTTAAATAAAAAATAACAACCCACGATCAAAATTTTCATGTGGGTTAGTCCTCATCCCAAGTAGGTTCCAATGGTATATAGCATGTGCGTGCACGCTTTTTTGTTTGGGCGTTTTAACTTCACCTAATACAGCCTCATATGGCAAATTTTGAAAATTGAATTTAAAAAAAAACAATAATAAATTTGAAACATTTTCATGGGATTAGTCCTCATCCCAAGTAGGTTCCAATGGTATATAGCATGTGCGTGCACGCTGTTTTGTTTGGGTGTATTAACTTCACCTAATATGGCAAATAATGAAAATTGATTTTTAAACAAAAAATAACAACCCACGATCAAAATTTTCATGTGGGTTAGTCCTCATCCCAAGTAGGTTCCAATGGTATATAGCATGTGCGTGCACGCTTTTTTGTTTGGGTGTATTAACTTCACCTAATATGGCAAATAATGAAAATTGATTTTTAAATAAAAAATAACCCACGATCAAAATTTTCATGTGGGTTAGTCCTCATCCCAAGTAGGTTCCAATGGTATATAGCATGTGCGTGCACGCTTTTTTGTTTGGGCGTATTAACTTCACCTAATACAGCCTCATATGGCAAATTTTGAAAATTGAATTAAAAAAAAAACAATAATAAATTTGAAACATTTTCATGGGGTTAGTCCTCATCTCAAGTAGGTTCCAATGTTATATAGCATGTGCGTGCACGCTGTTTTGTTTGGGTGTATTAACTTCACCTAATATGGCAAATAATGAAAATTGATTTTTAAACAAAAAATAACAACCCACGATCAAAATTTTCATGTGGGTTAGTCCTCATCCCAAGTAGGTTCCAATGGTATATAGCATGTGCTTGCACGCTGTTTTGTTTGGGTGTATTAACTTCACCTAATATGGCAAATAATGAAAATTGATTTTTAAATAAAAAATAACCCACGATCAAAATTTTCATGTGGGTTAGTCCTCATCCCAAGTAGGTTCCAATGGTATATAGCATGTGCGTGCACGCTTTTTTGTTTGGGTGTATTAACTTCACCTAATATGGCAAATAATGAAAATTGATTTTTAAATAAAAAATAACAACCCACGATCAAAATTTTCATGTGGGTTAGTCCTCATCCCAAGTAGGTTCCAATGGTATATAGCATGTGCGTGCACGCTTTTTTGTTTGGGCGTATTAACTTCACCTAATACAGCCTCATATGGCAAATTTTGAAAATTGAATTTAAAAAAAAACAATAATAAATTTGAAACATTTTCATGGGATTAGTCCTCATCCCAAGTAGGTTCCAATGGTATATAGCATGTGCGTGCACGCTGTTTTGTTTGGGTGTATTAACTTCACCTAATATGGCAAATAATGAAAATTGATTTTTAAACAAAAAATAACAACCCACGATCAAAATTTTCATGTGGGTTAGTCCTCATCCCAAGTAGGTTCCAATGGTATATAGCATGTGCGTGCACGCTTTTTTGTTTGGGCGTATTAACTTCACCTAATACAGCCTCATATGGCAAATTTTGAAAATTGAACTTAAAAAAAAAACCATAAATTTGAATCATTTTCATGGGGCTAGTCCTCATCTCAAGTAGGTTCCAATGCTCTATAGCATGTGCGTGCACGCTGTTTTGTTTGGGTGTATTAACTTCACCTAATATGGCAAATAATGAAAATTGATTTTTAAATAAAAAATAACAACCCACGATCAAAATTTTCATGTGGGTTAGTCCTCATCCCAAGTAGGTTCCAATGGTATATAGCATGTGCGTGCACGCTTTTTTGTTTGGGTGTATTAACTTCACCTAATATGGCAAATAATGAAAATTGATTTTTAAATAAAAAATAACAACCCACGATCAAAATTTTCATGTGGGTTAGTCCTCATCCCAAGTAGGTTCCAATGGTATATAGCATGTGCGTGCACGCTTTTTTGTTTGGGTGTATTAACTTCACCTAATATGGCAAATAATGAAAATTGATTTTTAAATAAAAAATAACAACCCACGATCAAAATTTTCATGTGGGTTAGTCCTCATCCCAAGTAGGTTCCAATGGTATATAGCATGTGCGTGCACGCTTTTTTGTTTGGGTGTATTAACTTCACCTAATATGGCAAATAATGAAAATTGATTTTTAAATAAAAAATAACAACCCACGATCAAAATTTTCATGTGGGTTAGTCCTCATCCCAAGTAGGTTCCAATGGTATATAGCATGTGCGTGCACGCTTTTTTGTTTGGGTGTATTAACTTCACCTAATATGGCAAATAATGAAAATTGATTTTTAAATAAAAAATAACAACCCACGATCAAAATTTTCATGTGGGTTAGTCCTCATCCCAAGTAGGTTCCAATGGTATATAGCATGTGCGTGCACGCTTTTTTGTTTGGGCGTTTTAACTTCACCTAATACAGCCTCATATGGCAAATTTTGAAAATTGAATTTAAAAAAAACAACAATAAATTTGAAACATTTTCATGGGGTTAATCCTCATCTCAAGTAGGTTCCAATGCTATATAGCATGTGCGTGCACGCTGTTTTGTTTGGGTGTATTAACTTCACCTAATATGGCAAATAATGAAAATTGATTTTTAAATAAAAAATAACAACCCACGATCAAAATTTTCATGTGGGTTAGTCCTCATCCCAAGTAGGTTCCAATGGTATATAGCATGTGCGTGCACGCTTTTTTGTTTGGGTGTATTAACTTCACCTAATATGGCAAATAATGAAAATTGATTTTTAAATAAAAAATAACAACCCACGATCAAAATTTTCATGTGGGTTAGTCCTCATCCCAAGTAGGTTCCAATGGTATATAGCATGTGCGTGCACGCTTTTTTGTTTGGGTGTATTAACTTCACCTAATATGGCAAATTTTGAAAATTGAATTTAAAAAAAACAACAATAAATTTGAAACATTTTCATGGGGTTAGTCCTCATCTCAAGTAGGTTGCAATGCTATATAGCATGTGCGTGCACGCTGTTTTGTTTGGGTGTATTAACTTCACCTAATATGGCAAATAATGAAAATTGATTTTTAAATAAAAACTAACAATCCACGATCAAAATTTTCATGTGGGTTAGTCCTCATCCCAAGTAGGTTCCAATGGTATATAGCATGTGCGTGCACGCTTTTTTGTTTGGGTGTATTAACTTCACCTAATATGGCAAATAATGAAAATTGATTTTTAAATAAAAAATAACAACCCACGATCAAAATTTTCATGTGGGTTAGTCCTCATCCCAAGTAGGTTCCAATGCTATATAGCATGTGCGTGCACGCTTTTTTGTTTGGGTGTATTAACTTCACCTAATATGGCAAATAATGAAAATTGATTTTTAAATAAAAAATAACAACCCACGATCAAAATTTTCATGTGGGTTAGTCCTCATCCCAAGTAGGTTCCAATGGTATATAGCATGTGCGTGCACGCTTTTTTGTTTGGGTGTATTAACTTCACCTAATATGGCAAATTTTGAAAATTGAATTAAAAAAAAACAACAATAAATTTGAAACATTTTCATGGGGTTAGTCCTCATCCCAAGTAGGTTCCAATGCTATATAGCATGTGCGTGCACGCTGTTTTGTTTGGGTGTATTAACTTCACCTAATATGGCAAATAATGAAAATTGATTTTTAAATAAAAAATAACCCACGATCAAAATTTTCATGTGGGTTAGTCCTCATCCCAAGTAGGTTCCAATGGTATATAGCATGTGCGTGCACGCTTTTTTGTTTGGGCGTTTTAACTTCACCTAATACAGCCTCATATGGCAAATTTTGAAAATTGAATTTAAAAAAAAAAACAATAAATTTGAAACATTTTCATGGGGTTAGTCCTCATCTCAAGTAGGTTCCAATGGTATATAGCATGTGCGTGCACGCTGTTTTGTTTGGGTGTATTAACTTCACCTAATATGGCAAATAATGAAAATTGATTTTTAAATAAAAAATAACCCACGATAAAAATTTTCATGTGGGTTAGTCCTCATCCCAAGTACGTTCCAATGGTATATAGCATGTGCGTGCACGCTTTTTTGTTTGGGCGTTTTAACTTCACCTAATACAGCCTCATATGGCAAATTTAAAAAATTGAATTTAAAAAAAAAAACAATAAATTTGAAACATTTTCATGGGGTTAATCCTCATCTCAAGTAGGTTCCAATGCTATATAGCATGTGCGTGCACGCTGTTTTGTTTGGGTGTATTAACTTCACCTAATATGGCAAATAATGAAAATTGATTTTTAAATAAAAAATAACAACCCACGATCAAAATTTTCATGTGGGTTAGTCCTCATCCCAAGTAGGTTCCAATGGTATATAGCATGTGCGTGCACGCTTTTTTGTTTGGGTGTATTAACTTCACCTAATATGGCAAATAATGAAAATTGATTTTTAAATAAAAAATAACAACCCACGATCAAAATTTTCATGTGGGTTAGTCCTCATCCCAAGTAGGTTCCAATGGTATATAGCATGTGCGTGCACGCTTTTTTGTTTGGGTGTATTAACTTCACCTAATATGGCAAATTTTGAAAATTGAATTTAAAAAAAACAACAATAAATTTGAAACATTTTCATGGGGTTAGTCCTCATCTCAAGTAGGTTGCAATGCTATATAGCATGTGCGTGCACGCTGTTTTGTTTGGGTGTATTAACTTCACCTAATATGGCAAATAATGAAAATTGATTTTTAAATAAAAACTAACAATCCACGATCAAAATTTTCATGTGGGTTAGTCCTCATCCCAAGTAGGTTCCAATGGTATATAGCATGTGCGTGCACGCTTTTTTGTTTGGGTGTATTAACTTCACCTAATATGGCAAATAATGAAAATTGATTTTTAAATAAAAAATAACAACCCACGATCAAAATTTTCATGTGGGTTAGTCCTCATCCCAAGTAGGTTCCAATGCTATATAGCATGTGCGTGCACGCTTTTTTGTTTGGGTGTATTAACTTCACCTAATATGGCAAATAATGAAAATTGATTTTTAAATAAAAAATAACAACCCACGATCAAAATTTTCATGTGGGTTAGTCCTCATCCCAAGTAGGTTCCAATGGTATATAGCATGTGCGTGCACGCTTTTTTGTTTGGGTGTATTAACTTCACCTAATATGGCAAATTTTGAAAATTGAATTAAAAAAAAACAACAATAAATTTGAAACATTTTCATGGGGTTAGTCCTCATCCCAAGTAGGTTCCAATGCTATATAGCATGTGCGTGCACGCTTTTTTGTTTGGGTGTATTAACTTCACCTAATATGGCAAATAATGAAAATTGATTTTTAAATAAAAAATAACAACCCACGATCAAAATTTTCATGTGGGTTAGTCCTCATCCCAAGTAGGTTCCAATGGTATATAGCATGTGCGTGCACGCTTTTTTGTTTGGGTGTATTAACTTCACCTAATATGGCAAATTTTGAAAATTGAATTAAAAAAAAACAACAATAAATTTGAAACATTTTCATGGGGTTAGTCCTCATCCCAAGTAGGTTCCAATGCTATATAGCATGTGCGTGCACGCTGTTTTGTTTGGGTGTATTAACTTCACCTAATATGGCAAATAATGAAAATTGATTTTTAAATAAAAAATAACAACCCACGATCAAAATTTTCATGTGGGTTAGTCCTCATCCCAAGTAGGTTCCAATGGTATATAGCATGTGCGTGCACGCTGTTTTGTTTGGGTGTATTAACTTCACCTAATATGGCAAATAATGAAAATTGATTTTTAAACAAAAAATAACAACCCACGATCAAAATTTTCATGTGGGTTAGTCCTCATCCCAAGTAGGTTCCAATGGTATATAGCATGTGCGTGCACGCTTTTTTGTTTGGGCGTATTAACTTCACCTAATACAGCCTCATATGGCAAATTTTGAAAATTGAACTTAAAAAAAAAACCATAAATTTGAATCATTTTCATGGGGCTAGTCCTCATCTCAAGTAGGTTCCAATGCTCTATAGCATGTGCGTGCACGCTGTTTTGTTTGGGTGTATTAACTTCACCTAATATGGCAAATAATGAAAATTGATTTTTAAATAAAAAATAACAACCCACGATCAAAATTTTCATGTGGGTTAGTCCTCATCCCAAGTAGGTTCCAATGGTATATAGCATGTGCGTGCACGCTTTTTTGTTTGGGTGTATTAACTTCACCTAATATGGCAAATAATGAAAATTGATTTTTAAATAAAAAATAACAACCCACGATCAAAATTTTCATGTGGGTTAGTCCTCATCCCAAGTAGGTTCCAATGGTATATAGCATGTGCGTGCACGCTTTTTTGTTTGGGTGTATTAACTTCACCTAATATGGCAAATAATGAAAATTGATTTTTAAATAAAAAATAACAACCCACGATCAAAATTTTCATGTGGGTTAGTCCTCATCCCAAGTAGGTTCCAATGGTATATAGCATGTGCGTGCACGCTTTTTTGTTTGGGTGTATTAACTTCACCTAATATGGCAAATAATGAAAATTGATTTTTAAATAAAAAATAACAACCCACGATCAAAATTTTCATGTGGGTTAGTCCTCATCCCAAGTAGGTTCCAATGGTATATAGCATGTGCGTGCACGCTTTTTTGTTTGGGTGTATTAACTTCACCTAATATGGCAAATAATGAAAATTGATTTTTAAATAAAAAATAACAACCCACGATCAAAATTTTCATGTGGGTTAGTCCTCATCCCAAGTAGGTTCCAATGGTATATAGCATGTGCGTGCACGCTTTTTTGTTTGGGCGTTTTAACTTCACCTAATACAGCCTCATATGGCAAATTTTGAAAATTGAATTTAAAAAAAACAACAATAAATTTGAAACATTTTCATGGGGTTAATCCTCATCTCAAGTAGGTTCCAATGCTATATAGCATGTGCGTGCACGCTGTTTTGTTTGGGTGTATTAACTTCACCTAATATGGCAAATAATGAAAATTGATTTTTAAATAAAAAATAACAACCCACGATCAAAATTTTCATGTGGGTTAGTCCTCATCCCAAGTAGGTTCCAATGGTATATAGCATGTGCGTGCACGCTTTTTTGTTTGGGTGTATTAACTTCACCTAATATGGCAAATAATGAAAATTGATTTTTAAATAAAAAATAACAACCCACGATCAAAATTTTCATGTGGGTTAGTCCTCATCCCAAGTAGGTTCCAATGGTATATAGCATGTGCGTGCACGCTTTTTTGTTTGGGTGTATTAACTTCACCTAATATGGCAAATTTTGAAAATTGAATTTAAAAAAAACAACAATAAATTTGAAACATTTTCATGGGGTTAGTCCTCATCTCAAGTAGGTTGCAATGCTATATAGCATGTGCGTGCACGCTGTTTTGTTTGGGTGTATTAACTTCACCTAATATGGCAAATAATGAAAATTGATTTTTAAATAAAAACTAACAATCCACGATCAAAATTTTCATGTGGGTTAGTCCTCATCCCAAGTAGGTTCCAATGGTATATAGCATGTGCGTGCACGCTTTTTTGTTTGGGTGTATTAACTTCACCTAATATGGCAAATAATGAAAATTGATTTTTAAATAAAAAATAACAACCCACGATCAAAATTTTCATGTGGGTTAGTCCTCATCCCAAGTAGGTTCCAATGCTATATAGCATGTGCGTGCACGCTTTTTTGTTTGGGTGTATTAACTTCACCTAATATGGCAAATAATGAAAATTGATTTTTAAATAAAAAATAACAACCCACGATCAAAATTTTCATGTGGGTTAGTCCTCATCCCAAGTAGGTTCCAATGGTATATAGCATGTGCGTGCACGCTTTTTTGTTTGGGTGTATTAACTTCACCTAATATGGCAAATTTTGAAAATTGAATTAAAAAAAAACAACAATAAATTTGAAACATTTTCATGGGGTTAGTCCTCATCCCAAGTAGGTTCCAATGCTATATAGCATGTGCGTGCACGCTGTTTTGTTTGGGTGTATTAACTTCACCTAATATGGCAAATAATGAAAATTGATTTTTAAATAAAAAATAACCCACGATCAAAATTTTCATGTGGGTTAGTCCTCATCCCAAGTAGGTTCCAATGGTATATAGCATGTGCGTGCACGCTTTTTTGTTTGGGCGTTTTAACTTCACCTAATACAGCCTCATATGGCAAATTTTGAAAATTGAATTTAAAAAAAAAAACAATAAATTTGAAACATTTTCATGGGGTTAGTCCTCATCTCAAGTAGGTTCCAATGGTATATAGCATGTGCGTGCACGCTGTTTTGTTTGGGTGTATTAACTTCACCTAATATGGCAAATAATGAAAATTGATTTTTAAATAAAAAATAACCCACGATAAAAATTTTCATGTGGGTTAGTCCTCATCCCAAGTACGTTCCAATGGTATATAGCATGTGCGTGCACGCTTTTTTGTTTGGGCGTTTTAACTTCACCTAATACAGCCTCATATGGCAAATTTAAAAAATTGAATTTAAAAAAAAAAACAATAAATTTGAAACATTTTCATGGGGTTAGTCCTCATCCCAAGTAGGTTCCAATGGTATATAGCATGTGCGTGCACGCTGTTTTGTTTGGGTGTATTAACTTCACCTAATATGGCAAATAATGAAAATTGATTTTTAAATAAAAAATAACAACCCACGATCAAAATTTTCATGTGGGTTAGTCCTCATCCCAAGTAGGTTCCAATGGTATATAGCATGTGCGTGCACGCTTTTTTGTTTGGGTGTATTAACTTCACCTAATATGGCAAATTTTGAAAATTGAATTTAAAAAAAACAACAATAAATTTGAAACATTTTCATGGGGTTAGTCCTCATCCCAAGTAGGTTCCAATGGTATATAGCATGTGCGTGCACGCTGTTTTGTTTGGGTGTATTAACTTCACCTAATATGGCAAATAATGAAAATTGATTTTTAAATAAAAAATAACAACCCACGATCAAAATTTTCATGTGGGTTAGTCCTCATCCCAAGTAGGTTCCAATGGTATATAGCATGTGCGTGCACGCTTTTTTGTTTGGGTGTATTAACTTCACCTAATATGGCAAATAATGAAAATTGATTTTTAAATAAAAAATAACAACCCACGATCAAAATTTTCATGTGGGTTAGTCCTCATCCCAAGTAGGTTCCAATGGTATATAGCATGTGCGTGCACGCTTTTTTGTTTGGGTGTATTAACTTCACCTAATATGGCAAATTTTGAAAATTGAATTAAAAAAAAACAACAATAAATTTGAAACATTTTCATGGGGTTAGTCCTCATCTCAAGTAGGTTCCAATACTATATAGCATGTGCGTGCACGCTGTTTTGTTTGGGTGTATTAACTTCACCTAATATGGCAAATAATGAAAATTGATTTTTAAATAAAAAATAACCCACGATCAAAATTTTCATGTGGGTTAGTCCTCATCCCAAGTAGGTTCCAATGGTATATAGCATGTGCGTGCACGCTTTTTTGTTTGGGCGTTTTAACTTCACCTAATACAGCCTCATATGGCAAATTTTGAAAATTGAATTTAAAAAAAAAAACAATAAATTTGAAACAGTTTCATGGGGTTAGTCCTCATCTCAAGTAGGTTCCAATGGTATATAGCATGTGCGTGCACGCTTTTTTGTTTGGGTGTATTAACTTCACCTAATATGGCAAATAATGAAAATTGATTTTTAAATAAAAAATAACAACCCACGATCAAAATTTTCATGTGGGTTAGTCCTCATCCCAAGTAGGTTCCAATGGTATATAGCATGTGCGTGCACGCTTTTTTGTTTGGGTGTATTAACTTCACCTAATATGGCAAATTTTGAAAATTGAATTTAAAAAAAACAACAATAAATTTGAAACATTTTCATGGGGTTAGTCCTCATCCCAAGTAGGTTCCAATGGTATATAGCATGTGCGTGCACGCTGTTTTGTTTGGGTGTATTAACTTCACCTAATATGGCAAATAATGAAAATTGATTTTTAAATAAAAAATAACAACCCACGATCAAAATTTTCATGTGGGTTAGTCCTCATCCCAAGTACGTTCCAATGGTATATAGCATGTGCGTGCACGCTTTTTTGTTTGGGTGTATTAACTTCACCTAATATGGCAAATAATGAAAATTGATTTTTAAATAAAAAATAACAACCCACGATCAAAATTTTCATGTGGGTTAGTCCTCATCCCAAGTAGGTTCCAATGGTATATAGCATGTGCGTGCACGCTGTTTTGTTTGGGTGTATTAACTTCATCTAATATGGCAAATAATGAAAATTGATTTTTAAATAAAAAATAACAACCCACGATCAAAATTTTCATGTGGGTTAGTCCTCATCCCAAGTAGGTTCCAATGGTATATAGCATGTGCGTGCACGCTTTTTTGTTTGGGTGTATTAACTTCACCTAATATGGCAAATTTTGAAAATTGAATTTAAAAAAAACAACAATAAATTTGAAACATTTTCATGGGGTTAGTCCTCATCCCAAGTAGGTTCCAATGGTATATAGCATGTGCGTGCACGCTGTTTTGTTTGGGTGTATTAACTTCACCTAATATGGCAAATAATGAAAATTGATTTTTAAATAAAAAATAACAACCCACGATCAAAATTTTCATGTGGGTTAGTCCTCATCCCAAGTAGGTTCCAATGGTATATAGCATGTGCGTGCACGCTTTTTTGTTTGGGTGTATTAACTTCACCTAATATGGCAAATTTTGAAAATTGAATTTAAAAAAAACAACAATAAATTTGAAACATTTTCATGGGGTTAGTCCTCATCCCAAGTAGGTTCCAATGGTATATAGCATGTGCGTGCACGCTGTTTTGTTTGGGTGTATTAACTTCACCTAATATGGCAAATAATGAAAATTGATTTTTAAATAAAAAATAACAACCCACGATCAAAATTTTCATGTGGGTTAGTCCTCATCCCAAGTAGGTTCCAATGGTATATAGCATGTGCGTGCACGCTTTTTTGTTTGGGTGTATTAACTTCACCTAATATGGCAAATTTTGAAAATTGAATTTAAAAAAAACAACAATAAATTTGAAACATTTTCATGGGGTTAGTCCTCATCCCAAGTAGGTTCCAATGGTATATAGCATGTGCGTGCACGCTGTTTTGTTTGGGTGTATTAACTTCACCTAATATGGCAAATAATGAAAATTGATTTTTAAATAAAAAATAACAACCCACGATCAAAATTTTCATGTGGGTTAGTCCTCATCCCAAGTAGGTTCCAATGGTATATAGCATGTGCGTGCACGCTTTTTTGTTTGGGTGTATTAACTTCACCTAATATGGCAAATTTTGAAAATTGAATTTAAAAAAAACAACAATAAATTTGAAACATTTTCATGGGGTTAGTCCTCATCCCAAGTAGGTTCCAATGGTATATAGCATGTGCGTGCACGCTGTTTTGTTTGGGTGTATTAACTTCACCTAATATGGCAAATTTTGAAAATTGAATTTAAAAAAAACAACAATAAATTTGAAACATTTTCATGGGGTTAGTCCTCATCTCAAGTAGGTTCCAATGCTATATAGCATGTGCGTGCACGCTGTTTTGTTTGGGTGTATTAACTTCACCTAATATGGCAAATAATGAAAATTGATTTTTAAATAAAAAATAACAACCCACGATCAAAATTTTCATGTGGGTTAGTCCTCATCCCAAGTAGGTTCCAATGGTATATAGCATGTGCGTGCACGCTTTTTTGTTTGGGTGTATTAACTTCATCTAATATGGCAAATAATGAAAATTGATTTTTAAATAAAAAATAACAACCCACGATCAAAATTTTCATGTGGGTTAGTCCTCATCCCAAGTAGGTTCCAATGGTATATAGCATGTGCGTGCACGCTTTTTTGTTTGGGTGTATTAACTTCACCTAATATGGCAAATTTTGAAAATTGAATTTAAAAAAAACAACAATAAATTTGAAACATTTTCATGGGGTTAGTCCTCATCCCAAGTAGGTTCCAATGGTATATAGCATGTGCGTGCACGCTGTTTTGTTTGGGTGTATTAACTTCACCTAATATGGCAAATAATGAAAATTGATTTTTAAATAAAAAATAACAACCCACGATCAAAATTTTCATGTGGGTTAGTCCTCATCCCAAGTAGGTTCCAATGGTATATAGCATGTGCGTGCACGCTTTTTTGTTTGGGTGTATTAACTTCACCTAATATGGCAAATTTTGAAAATTGAATTTAAAAAAAACAACAATAAATTTGAAACATTTTCATGGGGTTAGTCCTCATCCCAAGTAGGTTCCAATGGTATATAGCATGTGCGTGCACGCTGTTTTGTTTGGGTGTATTAACTTCACCTAATATGGCAAATAATGAAAATTGATTTTTAAATAAAAAATAACAACCCACGATCAAAATTTTCATGTGGGTTAGTCCTCATCCCAAGTAGGTTCCAATGGTATATAGCATGTGCGTGCACGCTGTTTTGTTTGGGTGTATTAACTTCACCTAATATGGCAAATAATGAAAATTGATTTTTAAATAAAAAATAACAACCCACGATCAAAATTTTCATGTGGGTTAGTCCTCATCCCAAGTAGGTTCCAATGGTATATAGCATGTGCGTGCACGCTTTTTTGTTTGGGTGTATTAACTTCACCTAATATGGCAAATTTTGAAAATTGAATTTAAAAAAAACAACAATAAATTTGAAACATTTTCATGGGGTTAGTCCTCATCCCAAGTAGGTTCCAATGGTATATAGCATGTGCGTGCACGCTTTTTTGTTTGGGTGTATTAACTTCACCTAATATGGCAAATAATGAAAATTGATTTTTAAATAAAAAATAACAACCCACGATCAAAATTTTCATGTGGGTTAGTCCTCATCCCAAGTAGGTTCCAATGGTATATAGCATGTGCGTGCACGCTTTTTTGTTTGGGTGTATTAACTTCACCTAATATGGCAAATTTTGAAAATTGAATTTAAAAAAAACAACAATAAATTTGAAACATTTTCATGGGGTTAGTCCTCATCCCAAGTAGGTTCCAATGGTATATAGCATGTGCGTGCACGCTTTTTTGTTTGGGTGTATTAACTTCACCTAATATGGCAAATTTTGAAAATTGAATTTAAAAAAAACAACAATAAATTTGAAACATTTTCATGGGGTTAGTCCTCATCCCAAGTAGGTTCCAATGGTATATAGCATGTGCGTGCACGCTTTTTTGTTTGGGTGTATTAACTTCACCTAATATGGCAAATAATGAAAATTGATTTTTAAATAAAAAATAACAACCCACGATCAAAATTTTCATGTGGGTTAGTCCTCATCCCAAGTAGGTTCCAATGGTATATAGCATGTGCGTGCACGCTTTTTTGTTTGGGTGTATTAACTTCACCTAATATGGCAAATTTTGAAAATTGAATTTAAAAAAAACAACAATAAATTTGAAACATTTTCATGGGGTTAGTCCTCATCCCAAGTAGGTTCCAATGGTATATAGCATGTGCGTGCACGCTGTTTTGTTTGGGTGTATTAACTTCACCTAATATGGCAAATAATGAAAATTGATTTTTAAATAAAAAATAACAACCCACGATCAAAATTTTCATGTGGGTTAGTCCTCATCCCAAGTAGGTTCCAATGGTATATAGCATGTGCGTGCACGCTGTTTTGTTTGGGTGTATTAACTTCACCTAATATGGCAAATAATGAAAATTGATTTTTAAATAAAAAATAACAACCCACGATCAAAATTTTCATGTGGGTTAGTCCTCATCCCAAGTAGGTTCCAATGGTATATAGCATGTGCGTGCACGCTTTTTTGTTTGGGTGTATTAACTTCACCTAATATGGCAAATTTTGAAAATTGAATTTAAAAAAAACAACAATAAATTTGAAACATTTTCATGGGGTTAGTCCTCATCCCAAGTAGGTTCCAATGGTATATAGCATGTGCGTGCACGCTGTTTTGTTTGGGTGTATTAACTTCACCTAATATGGCAAATAATGAAAATTGATTTTTAAATAAAAAATAACAACCCACGATCAAAATTTTCATGTGGGTTAGTCCTCATCCCAAGTAGGTTCCAATGGTATATAGCATGTGCGTGCACGCTTTTTTGTTTGGGTGTATTAACTTCACCTAATATGGCAAATAATGAAAATTGATTTTTAAATAAAAAATAACAACCCACGATCAAAATTTTCATGTGGGTTAGTCCTCATCCCAAGTAGGTTCCAATGGTATATAGCATGTGCGTGCACGCTTTTTTGTTTGGGTGTATTAACTTCACCTAATATGGCAAATAATGAAAATTGATTTTTAAATAAAAAATAACAACCCACGATCAAAATTTTCATGTGGGTTAGTCCTCATCCCAAGTAGGTTCCAATGGTATATAGCATGTGCGTGCACGCTTTTTTGTTTGGGTGTATTAACTTCACCTAATATGGCAAATAATGAAAATTGATTTTTAAATAAAAAATAACAACCCACGATCAAAATTTTCATGTGGGTTAGTCCTCATCCCAAGTAGGTTCCAATGGTATATAGCATGTGCGTGCACGCTTTTTTGTTTGGGTGTATTAACTTCACCTAATATGGCAAATAATGAAAATTGATTTTTAAATAAAAAATAACAACCCACGATCAAAATTTTCATGTGGGTTAGTCCTCATCCCAAGTAGGTTCCAATGGTATATAGCATGTGCGTGCACGCTTTTTTGTTTGGGTGTATTAACTTCACCTAATATGGCAAATAATGAAAATTGATTTTTAAATAAAAAATAACAACCCACGATCAAAATTTTCATGTGGGTTAGTCCTCATCCCAAGTAGGTTCCAATGGTATATAGCATGTGCGTGCACGCTTTTTTGTTTGGGTGTATTAACTTCACCTAATATGGCAAATAATGAAAATTGATTTTTAAATAAAAAATAACAACCCACGATCAAAATTTTCATGTGGGTTAGTCCTCATCCCAAGTAGGTTCCAATGGTATATAGCATGTGCGTGCACGCTTTTTTGTTTGGGTGTATTAACTTCACCTAATATGGCAAATAATGAAAATTGATTTTTAAATAAAAAATAACAACCCACGATCAAAATTTTCATGTGGGTTAGTCCTCATCCCAAGTAGGTTCCAATGGTATATAGCATGTGCGTGCACGCTTTTTTGTTTGGGTGTATTAACTTCACCTAATATGGCAAATAATGAAAATTGATTTTTAAATAAAAAATAACAACCCACGATCAAAATTTTCATGTGGGTTAGTCCTCATCCCAAGTAGGTTCCAATGGTATATAGCATGTGCGTGCACGCTTTTTTGTTTGGGTGTATTAACTTCACCTAATATGGCAAATAATGAAAATTGATTTTTAAATAAAAAATAACAACCCACGATCAAAATTTTCATGTGGGTTAGTCCTCATCCCAAGTAGGTTCCAATGGTATATAGCATGTGCGTGCACGCTTTTTTGTTTGGGTGTATTAACTTCACCTAATATGGCAAATAATGAAAATTGATTTTTAAATAAAAAATAACAACCCACGATCAAAATTTTCATGTGGGTTAGTCCTCATCCCAAGTAGGTTCCAATGGTATATAGCATGTGCGTGCACGCTTTTTTGTTTGGGTGTATTAACTTCACCTAATATGGCAAATTTTGAAAATTGAATTTAAAAAAAACAACAATAAATTTGAAACATTTTCATGGGGTTAGTCCTCATCCCAAGTAGGTTCCAATGCTATATAGCATGTGCGTGCACGCTGTTTTGTTTGGGTGTATTAACTTCACCTAATATGGCAAATAATGAAAATTGATTTTTAAATCAAAAAAAAACAACCCACGATCAAAATTTTCATGTGGGTTAGTCCTCATCCCAAGTAGGTTCCAATGGTATATAGCATGTGCGTGCACGCTTTTTTGTTTGGGTGTATTAACTTCACCTAATATGGCAAATTTTGAAAATTGAATTTAAAAAAAACAACAATAAATTTGAAACATTTTCATGGGGTTAGTCCTCATCCCAAGTAGGTTCCAATGGTATATAGCATGTGCGTGCACGCTTTTTTGTTTGGGTGTATTAACTTCACCTAATATGGCAAATAATGAAAATTGATTTTTAAATAAAAAATAACAACCCACGATCAAAATTTTCATGTGGGTTAGTCCTCATCCCAAGTAGGTTCCAATGGTATATAGCATGTGCGTGCACGCTTTTTTGTTTGGGTGTATTAACTTCACCTAATATGGCAAATTTTGAAAATTGAATTTAAAAAAAACAACAATAAATTTGAAACATTTTCATGGGGTTAGTCCTCATCCCAAGTAGGTTCCAATGGTATATAGCATGTGCGTGCACGCTTTTTTGTTTGGGTGTATTAACTTCACCTAATATGGCAAATTTTGAAAATTGAATTAAAAAAAAACAACAATAAATTTGAAACATTTTCATGGGGTTAGTCCTCATCCCAAGTAGGTTCCAATGGTATATAGCATGTGCGTGCACGCTGTTTTGTTTGGGTGTATTAACTTCACCTAATATGGCAAATAATGAAAATTGATTTTTAAATAAAAAATAACAACCCACGATCAAAATTTTCATGTGGGTTAGTCCTCATCCCAAGTAGGTTCCAATGGTATATAGCATGTGCGTGCACGCTTTTTTGTTTGGGTGTATTAACTTCACCTAATATGGCAAATTTTGAAAATTGAATTTAAAAAAAACAACAATAAATTTGAAACATTTTCATGGGGTTAGTCCTCATCCCAAGTAGGTTCCAATGGTATATAGCATGTGCGTGCACGCTGTTTTGTTTGGGTGTATTAACTTCACCTAATATGGCAAATAATGAAAATTGATTTTTAAATAAAAAATAACAACCCACGATCAAAATTTTCATGTGGGTTAGTCCTCATCCCAAGTAGGTTCCAATGGTATATAGCATGTGCGTGCACGCTTTTTTGTTTGGGTGTATTAACTTCACCTAATATGGCAAATTTTGAAAATTGAATTTAAAAAAAACAACAATAAATTTGAAACATTTTCATGGGGTTAGTCCTCATCCCAAGTAGGTTCCAATGGTATATAGCATGTGCGTGCACGCTGTTTTGTTTGGGCGTATTAACTTCACCTAATATGGCAAATAATGAAAATTGATTTTTAAATAAAAAATAACAACCCACGATCAAAATTTTCATGTGGGTTAGTCCTCATCCCAAGTAGGTTCCAATGGTATATAGCATGTGCGTGCACGCTTTTTTGTTTGGGTGTATTAACTTCATCTAATATGGCAAATAATGAAAATTGATTTTTAAATAAAAAATAACAACCCACGATCAAAATTTTCATGTGGGTTAGTCCTCATCCCAAGTACGTTCCAATGGTATATAGCATGTGCGTGCACGCTGTTTTGTTTGGGTGTATTAACTTCACCTAATATGGCAAATAATGAAAATTGATTTTTAAATAAAAAATAACAACCCACGATCAAAATTTTCATGTGGGTTAGTCCTCATCCCAAGTAGGTTCCAATGGTATATAGCATGTGCGTGCACGCTTTTTTGTTTGGGTGTATTAACTTCATCTAATATGGCAAATAATGAAAATTGATTTTTAAATAAAAAATAACAACCCACGATCAAAATTTTCATGTGGGTTAGTCCTCATCCCAAGTAGGTTCCAATGGTATATAGCATGTGCGTGCACGCTTTTTTGTTTGGGCGTATTAACTTCACCTAATACAGCCTCATATGGCAAATTTTGAAAATTGAATTTAAAAAAACAACAATAAATTTGAAACATTTTCATGGGGTTAGTCCTCATCTCAAGTAGGTTCCAATGCTATATAGCATGTGCGTGCACGCTGTTTTGTTTGGGTGTATTAACTTCACCTAATATGGCAAATAATGAAAATTGATTTTTAAATAAAAAATAACAACCCACGATCAAAATTTTCATGTGGGTTAGTCCTAATCCCAAGTAGGTTCCAATGGTATATAGCATGTGCGTGCACGCTTTTTTGTTTGGGTGTATTAACTTCACCTAATATGGTAAATAATGAAAATTGATTTTAAAATAAAAAATAACAACCCACGATCAAAATTTTCATGTGGGTTAGTCCTCATCCCAAGTAGGTTCCAATGGTATATAGCATGTGCGTGCACGCTTTTTTGTTTGGGTGTATTAACTTCACCTAATATGGCAAATAATGAAAATTGATTTTTAAATAAAAAATAACAACCCACGATCAAAATTTTCATGTGGGTTAGTCCTCATCCCAAGTAGGTTCCAATGCTATATAGCATGTGCGTGCACGCTTTTTTGTTTGGGTGTATTAACTTCACCTAATATGGCAAATAATGAAAATTGATTTTTAAATAAAAAATAACAACCCACGATCAAAATTTTCATGTGGGTTAGTCCTCATCCCAAGTAGGTTCCAATGGTATATAGCATGTGCGTGCACGCTTTTTTGTTTGGGTGTATTAACTTCACCTAATATGGCAAATAATGAAAATTGATTTTTAAATAAAAAATAACAACCCACGATCAAAATTTTCATGTGGGTTAGTCCTCATCCCAAGTAGGTTCCAATGGTATATAGCATGTGCGTGCACGCTTTTTTGTTTGGGCGTATTAACTTCACCTAATACAGCCTCATATGGCAAATTTTGAAAATTGAATTTAAAAAAAACAACCATAAATTTGAATCATTTTCATGGGGCTAGTCCTCATCTCAAGTAGGTTCCAATGCTATATAGCATGTGCGTGCACGCTGTTTTGTTTGGGTGTATTAACTTCACCTAATATGGCAAATAATGAAAATTGATTTTTAAATAAAAAATAACAACCCACGATCAAAATTTTCATGTGGGTTAGTCCTCATCCCAAGTAGGTTCCAATGGTATATAGCATGTGCGTGCACGCTTTTTTGTTTGGGTGTATTAACTTCACCTAATATGGCAAATTTTGAAAATTGAATTTAAAAAAAACAACAATAAATTTGAAACATTTTCATGGGGTTAGTCCTCATCCCAAGTAGGTTCCAATGGTATATAGCATGTGCGTGCACGCTGTTTTGTTTGGGTGTATTAACTTCACCTAATATGGCAAATAATGAAAATTGATTTTTAAATAAAAAATAACAACCCACGATCAAAATTTTCATGTGGGTTAGTCCTCATCCCAAGTAGGTTCCAATGGTATATAGCATGTGCGTGCACGCTTTTTTGTTTGGGTGTATTAACTTCACCTAATATGGCAAATAATGAAAATTGATTTTTAAATAAAAAATAACAACCCACGATCAAAATTTTCATGTGGGTTAGTCCTCATCCCAAGTAGGTTCCAATGGTATATAGCATGTGCGTGCACGCTTTTTTGTTTGGGTGTATTAACTTCACCTAATATGGCAAATTTTGAAAATTGAATTTAAAAAAAACAACAATAAATTTGAAACATTTTCATGGGGTTAGTCCTCATCCCAAGTAGGTTCCAATGGTATATAGCATGTGCGTGCACGCTTTTTTGTTTGGGTGTATTAACTTCACCTAATATGGCAAATAATGAAAATTGATTTTTAAATAAAAAATAACAACCCACGATCAAAATTTTCATGTGGGTTAGTCCTCATCCCAAGTAGGTTCCAATGGTATATAGCATGTGCGTGCACGCTTTTTTGTTTGGGTGTATTAACTTCACCTAATATGGCAAATTTTGAAAATTGAATTTAAAAAAAACAACAATAAATTTGAAACATTTTCATGGGGTTAGTCCTCATCCCAAGTAGGTTCCAATGGTATATAGCATGTGCGTGCACGCTTTTTTGTTTGGGTGTATTAACTTCACCTAATATGGCAAATTTTGAAAATTGAATTTAAAAAAAACAACAATAAATTTGAAACATTTTCATGGGGTTAGTCCTCATCCCAAGTAGGTTCCAATGGTATATAGCATGTGCGTGCACGCTTTTTTGTTTGGGTGTATTAACTTCACCTAATATGGCAAATTTTGAAAATTGAATTAAAAAAAAACAACAATAAATTTGAAACATTTTCATGGGGTTAGTCCTCATCCCAAGTAGGTTCCAATGGTATATAGCATGTGCGTGCACGCTGTTTTGTTTGGGTGTATTAACTTCACCTAATATGGCAAATAATGAAAATTGATTTTTAAATAAAAAATAACAACCCACGATCAAAATTTTCATGTGGGTTAGTCCTCATCCCAAGTAGGTTCCAATGGTATATAGCATGTGCGTGCACGCTTTTTTGTTTGGGTGTATTAACTTCACCTAATATGGCAAATTTTGAAAATTGAATTTAAAAAAAACAACAATAAATTTGAAACATTTTCATGGGGTTAGTCCTCATCCCAAGTAGGTTCCAATGGTATATAGCATGTGCGTGCACGCTGTTTTGTTTGGGTGTATTAACTTCACCTAATATGGCAAATAATTAAAATTGATTTTTAAATAAAAAATAACAACCCACGATCAAAATTTTCATGTGGGTTAGTCCTCATCCCAAGTAGGTTCCAATGGTATATAGCATGTGCGTGCACGCTTTTTTGTTTGGGTGTATTAACTTCACCTAATATGGCAAATTTTGAAAATTGAATTTAAAAAAAACAACAATAAATTTGAAACATTTTCATGGGGTTAGTCCTCATCCCAAGTAGGTTCCAATGGTATATAGCATGTGCGTGCACGCTGTTTTGTTTGGGTGTATTAACTTCACCTAATATGGCAAATAATGAAAATTGATTTTTAAATAAAAAATAACAACCCACGATCAAAATTTTCATGTGGGTTAGTCCTCATCCCAAGTACGTTCCAATGGTATATAGCATGTGCGTGCACGCTGTTTTGTTTGGGTGTATTAACTTCACCTAATATGGCAAATAATGAAAATTGATTTTTAAATAAAAAATAACAACCCACGATCAAAATTTTCATGTGGGTTAGTCCTCATCCCAAGTAGGTTCCAATGGTATATAGCATGTGCGTGCACGCTTTTTTGTTTGGGTGTATTAACTTCATCTAATATGGCAAATAATGAAAATTGATTTTTAAATAAAAAATAACAACCCACGATCAAAATTTTCATGTGGGTTAGTCCTCATCCCAAGTAGGTTCCAATGGTATATAGCATGTGCGTGCACGCTTTTTTGTTTGGGTGTATTAACTTCACCTAATATGGCAAATAATGAAAATTGATTTTTAAATAAAAAATAACAACCCACGATCAAAATTTTCATGTGGGTTAGTCCTCATCTCAAGTAGGTTCCAATGCTATATAGCATGTGCGTGCACGCTTTTTTGTTTGGGCGTATTAACTTCACCTAATAAAACCTCATATGGCAAATTTTGAAAATTGAATTTAAGAAAAAAAGCAATAAATTTGAAACATTTTCATGGGGCTAGTCCTCATCTCAAGTAGGTTCCAATGCTATATAGCATGTGCGTGCACGCTGTTTTGTTTGGGTGTATTAACTTCACCTAATATGGCAAATAATGAAAATTGATTTTTAAATAAAAAATAACAACCCACGATCAAAATTTACATGTGGGTTTGTCCTCATCCCAAGTATGTTCCAATGGTATATAGCATGTGCGTGCACGCTTTTTTGTTTAGACGTATTAACTTCACCTAATACAGTCTCATATGGCAAATTTTGAAAATTGAACTTAAAAAAAAAAAACCATAAATTTGAATCATTTTCATGGGGCTAGTCCTCATCTCAAGTAGGTTCCAATGCTATATAGCATGTGCGTGCACGCTTTTTTGTTTGGGTGTATTAACTTCACCTAATATGGCAAATAATGAAAATTGATTTTTAAATAAAAAATAACAACCCACGATCAAAATTTTCATGTGGGTTAGTCCTCATCCCAAGTAGGTTCCAATGGTATATAGCATGTGCGTGCACGCTTTTTTGTTTGGGCGTATTAACTTCACCTAATACAGCCTCATATGGCAAATTTTGAAAATTGAATTTAAAAAAACAACAATAAATTTGAAACATTTTCATGGGGTTAGTCCTCATCTCAAGTAGGTTCCAATGCTATATAGCATGTGCGTGCACGCTGTTTTGTTTGGGTGTATTAACTTCACCTAATATGGCAAATAATGAAAATTGATTTTTAAATAAAAAATAACAACCCACGATCAAAATTTTCATGTGGGTTAGTCCTAATCCCAAGTAGGTTCCAATGGTATATAGCATGTGCGTGCACGCTTTTTTGTTTGGGTGTATTAACTTCACCTAATATGGTAAATAATGAAAATTGATTTTAAAATAAAAAATAACAACCCACGATCAAAATTTTCATGTGGGTTAGTCCTCATCCCAAGTAGGTTCCAATGGTATATAGCATGTGCGTGCACGCTTTTTTGTTTGGGTGTATTAACTTCACCTAATATGGCAAATAATGAAAATTGATTTTTAAATAAAAAATAACAACCCACGATCAAAATTTTCATGTGGGTTAGTCCTCATCCCAAGTAGGTTCCAATGCTATATAGCATGTGCGTGCACGCTTTTTTGTTTGGGTGTATTAACTTCACCTAATATGGCAAATAATGAAAATTGATTTTTAAATAAAAAATAACAACCCACGATCAAAATTTTCATGTGGGTTAGTCCTCATCCCAAGTAGGTTCCAATGGTATATAGCATGTGCGTGCACGCTTTTTTGTTTGGGTGTATTAACTTCACCTAATATGGCAAATAATGAAAATTGATTTTTAAATAAAAAATAACAACCCACGATCAAAATTTTCATGTGGGTTAGTCCTCATCCCAAGTAGGTTCCAATGGTATATAGCATGTGCGTGCACGCTTTTTTGTTTGGGCGTATTAACTTCACCTAATACAGCCTCATATGGCAAATTTTGAAAATTGAATTTAAAAAAAACAACCATAAATTTGAATCATTTTCATGGGGCTAGTCCTCATCTCAAGTAGGTTCCAATGCTATATAGCATGTGCGTGCACGCTGTTTTGTTTGGGTGTATTAACTTCACCTAATATGGCAAATAATGAAAATTGATTTTTAAATAAAAAATAACAACCCACGATCAAAATTTTCATGTGGGTTAGTCCTAATCCCAAGTAGGTTCCAATGGTATATAGCATGTGCGTGCACGCTTTTTTGTTTGGGTGTATTAACTTCACCTAATATGGTAAATAATGAAAATTGATTTTTAAATAAAAAATAACAACCCACGATCAAAATTTTCATGTGGGTTAGTCCTCATCCCAAGTAGGTTCCAATGGTATATAGCATGTGCGTGCACGCTTTTTTGTTTGGGTGTATTAACTTCACCTAATATGGTAAATAATGAAAATTGATTTTTAAATAAAAAATAACAACCCACGATCAAAATTTTCATGTGGGTTAGTCCTAATCCCAAGTAGGTTCCAATGGTATATAGCATGTGCGTGCACGCTTTTTTGTTTGGGTGTATTAACTTCACCTAATATGGTAAATAATGAAAATTGATTTTAAAATAAAAAATAACAACCCACGATCAAAATTTTCATGTGGGTTAGTCCTCATCCCAAGTAGGTTCCAATGGTATATAGCATGTGCGTGCACGCTTTTTTGTTTGGGTGTATTAACTTCATCTAATATGGCAAATAATGAAAATTGATTTTTAAATAAAAAATAACAACCCACGATCAAAATTTTCATGTGGGTTAGTCCTCATCCCAAGTAGGTTCCAATGGTATATAGCATGTGCGTGCACGCTTTTTTGTTTGGGTGTATTAACTTCACCTAATATGGCAAATAATGAAAATTGATTTTTAAATAAAAAATAACAACCCACGATCAAAATTTTCATGTGGGTTAGTCCTCATCCCAAGTACGTTCCAATGGTATATAGCATGTGCGTGCACGCTGTTTTGTTTGGGTGTATTAACTTCACCTAATATGGCAAATAATGAAAATTGATTTTTAAATAAAAAATAACAACCCACGATCAAAATTTTCATGTGGGTTAGTCCTCATCCCAAGTAGGTTCCAATGGTATATAGCATGTGCGTGCACGCTTTTTTGTTTGGGTGTATTAACTTCATCTAATATGGCAAATAATGAAAATTGATTTTTAAATAAAAAATAACAACCCACGATCAAAATTTTCATGTGGGTTAGTCCTCATCCCAAGTAGGTTCCAATGGTATATAGCATGTGCGTGCACGCTTTTTTGTTTGGGTGTATTAACTTTATCTAATATGGCAAATAATGAAAATTGATTTTTAAATAAAAAATAACAACCCACGATCAAAATTTTCATGTGGGTTAGTCCTCATCCCAAGTACGTTCCAATGGTATATAGCATGTGCGTGCACGCTGTTTTGTTTGGGTGTATTAACTTCACCTAATATGGCAAATAATGAAAATTGATTTTTAAATAAAAAATAACAACCCACGATCAAAATTTTCATGTGGGTTAGTCCTCATCCCAAGTAGGTTCCAATGGTATATAGCATGTGCGTGCACGCTTTTTTGTTTGGGTGTATTAACTTCATCTAATATGGCAAATAATGAAAATTGATTTTTAAATAAAAAATAACAACCCACGATCAAAATTTTCATGTGGGTTAGTCCTCATCCCAAGTAGGTTCCAATGGTATATAGCATGTGCGTGCACGCTTTTTTGTTTGGGTGTATTAACTTCACCTAATATGGCAAATAATGAAAATTGATTTTTAAATAAAAAATAACAACCCACGATCAAAATTTTCATGTGGGTTAGTCCTCATCCCAAGTACGTTCCAATGGTATATAGCATGTGCGTGCACGCTTTTTTGTTTGGGTGTATTAACTTCATCTAATATGGCAAATAATGAAAATTGATTTTTAAATAAAAAATAACAACCCACGATCAAAATTTTCATGTGGGTTAGTCCTCATCCCAAGTAGGTTCCAATGGTATATAGCATGTGCGTGCACGCTTTTTTGTTTGGGTGTATTAACTTCACCTAATATGGCAAATAATGAAAATTGATTTTTAAATAAAAAATAACAACCCACGATCAAAATTTTCATGTGGGTTAGTCCTCATCCCAAGTAGGTTCCAATGCTATATAGCATGTGCGTGCACGCTTTTTTGTTTGGGCGTATTAACTTCACCTAATAAAACCTCATATGGCAAATTTTGAAAATTGAATTTAAGAAAAAAAGCAATAAATTTGAAACATTTTCATGGGGCTAGTCCTCATCTCAAGTAGGTTCCAATGCTATATAGCATCTGCGTGCACGCTGTTTTGTTTGGGTGTATTAACTTCACCTAATATGGCAAATAATGAAAATTGATTTTTAAATAAAAAATAACAACCCACGATCAAAATTTACATGTGGGTTTGTCCTCATCCCAAGTATGTTCCAATGGTATATAGCATGTGCGTGCACGCTTTTTTGTTTAGACGTATTAACTTCACCTAATACAGCCTCATATGGCAAATTTTGAAAATTGAACTTAAAAAAAAAAACCATAAATTTGAATCATTTTCATGGGGCTAGTCCTCATCTCAAGTAGGTTCCAATGCTATATAGCATGTGCGTGCACGCTTTTTTGTTTGGGTGTATTAACTTCACCTAATATGGCAAATAATGAAAATTGATTTTTAAATAAAAAATAACAACCCACGATCAAAATTTTCATGTGGGTTAGTCCTCATCCCAAGTAGGTTCCAATGGTATATAGCATGTGCGTGCACGCTTTTTTGTTTGGGCGTATTAACTTCACCTAATACAGCCTCATATGGCAAATTTTGAAAATTGAATTTAAAAAAACAACAATAAATTTGAAACATTTTCATGGGGTTAGTCCTCATCTCAAGTAGGTTCCAATGCTATATAGCATGTGCGTGCACGCTGTTTTGTTTGGGTGTATTAACTTCACCTAATATGGCAAATAATGAAAATTGATTTTTAAATAAAAAATAACAACCCACGATCAAAATTTTCATGTGGGTTAGTCCTAATCCCAAGTAGGTTCCAATGGTATATAGCATGTGCGTGCACGCTTTTTTGTTTGGGTGTATTAACTTCACCTAATATGGCAAATAATGAAAATTGATTTTTAAATAAAAAATAACAACCCACGATCAAAATTTTCATGTGGGTTAGTCCTCATCCCAAGTAGGTTCCAATGGTATATAGCATGTGCGTGCACGCTTTTTTGTTTGGGCGTATTAACTTCACCTAATACAGCCTCATATGGCAAATTTTGAAAATTGAATTTAAAAAAAACAACCATAAATTTGAATCATTTTCATGGGGCTAGTCCTCATCTCAAGTAGGTTCCAATGCTATATAGCATGTGCGTGCACGCTGTTTTGTTTGGGTGTATTAACTTCACCTAATATGGCAAATAATGAAAATTGATTTTTAAATAAAAAATAACAACCCACGATCAAAATTTTCATGTGGGTTAGTCCTCATCTCAAGTAGGTTCCAATGGTATATAGCATGTGCGTGCACGCTTTTTTGTTTGGGCGTATTAACTTCACCTAATAAAACCTCATATGGCAAATTTTGAAAATTGAATTTAAAAAAAAAACCATAAATTTGAATCATTTTCATGGGGCTAGTCCTCATCTCAAGTAGGTTCCAATGCTATATAGCATGTGCGTGCACGCTTTTTTGTTTGGGTGTATTAACTTCACCTAATATGGTAAATAATGAAAATTGATTTTTAAATAAAAAATAACAACCCACGATCAAAATTTTCATGTGGGTTAGTCCTCATCCCAAGTAGGTTCCAATGGTATATAGCATGTGCGTGCACGCTTTTTTGTTTGGGTGTATTAACTTTATCTAATATGGCAAATAATGAAAATTGATTTTTAAATAAAAAATAACAACCCACGATCAAAATTTTCATGTGGGTTAGTCCTCATCCCAAGTACGTTCCAATGGTATATAGCATGTGCGTGCACGCTGTTTTGTTTGGGTGTATTAACTTCACCTAATATGGCAAATAATGAAAATTGATTTTTAAATAAAAAATAACAACCCACGATCAAAATTTTCATGTGGGTTAGTCCTCATCCCAAGTAGGTTCCAATGGTATATAGCATGTGCGTGCACGCTTTTTTGTTTGGGTGTATTAACTTCATCTAATATGGCAAATAATGAAAATTGATTTTTAAATAAAAAATAACAACCCACGATCAAAATTTTCATGTGGGTTAGTCCTCATCCCAAGTAGGTTCCAATGGTATATAGCATGTGCGTGCACGCTTTTTTGTTTGGGTGTATTAACTTTATCTAATATGGCAAATAATGAAAATTGATTTTTAAATAAAAAATAACAACCCACGATCAAAATTTTCATGTGGGTTAGTCCTCATCCCAAGTAGGTTCCAATGGTATATAGCATGTGCGTGCACGCTTTTTTGTTTGGGTGTATTAACTTCATCTAATATGGCAAATAATGAAAATTGATTTTTAAATAAAAAATAACAACCCACGATCAAAATTTTCATGTGGGTTAGTCCTCATCCCAAGTATGTTCCAATGGTATATAGCATGTGCGTGCACGCTTTTTTGTTTAGACGTATTAACTTCACCTAATACAGCCTCATATGGCAAATTTTGAAAATTGAACTTAAAAAAAAAAACCATAAATTTGAATCATTTTCATGGGGCTAGTCCTCATCTCAAGTAGGTTCCAATGCTATATAGCATGTGCGTGCACGCTTTTTTGTTTGGGTGTATTAACTTCACCTAATATGGCAAATAATGAAAATTGATTTTTAAATAAAAAATAACAACCCACGATCAAAATTTTCATGTGGGTTAGTCCTCATCCCAAGTAGGTTCCAATGGTATATAGCATGTGCGTGCACGCTTTTTTGTTTGGGCGTATTAACTTCACCTAATACAGCCTCATATGGCAAATTTTGAAAATTGAATTTAAAAAAACAACAATAAATTTGAAACATTTTCATGGGGTTAGTCCTCATCTCAAGTAGGTTCCAATGCTATATAGCATGTGCGTGCACGCTGTTTTGTTTGGGTGTATTAACTTCACCTAATATGGCAAATAATGAAAATTGATTTTTAAATAAAAAATAACAACCCACGATCAAAATTTTCATGTGGGTTAGTCCTAATCCCAAGTAGGTTCCAATGGTATATAGCATGTGCGTGCACGCTTTTTTGTTTGGGTGTATTAACTTCACCTAATATGGTAAATAATGAAAATTGATTTTAAAATAAAAAATAACAACCCACGATCAAAATTTTCATGTGGGTTAGTCCTCATCCCAAGTAGGTTCCAATGGTATATAGCATGTGCGTGCACGCTTTTTTGTTTGGGTGTATTAACTTCACCTAATATGGCAAATAATGAAAATTGATTTTTAAATAAAAAATAACAACCCACGATCAAAATTTTCATGTGGGTTAGTCCTCATCCCAAGTAGGTTCCAATGCTATATAGCATGTGCGTGCACGCTTTTTTGTTTGGGTGTATTAACTTCACCTAATATGGCAAATAATGAAAATTGATTTTTAAATAAAAAATAACAACCCACGATCAAAATTTTCATGTGGGTTAGTCCTCATCCCAAGTAGGTTCCAATGGTATATAGCATGTGCGTGCACGCTTTTTTGTTTGGGTGTATTAACTTCACCTAATATGGCAAATAATGAAAATTGATTTTTAAATAAAAAATAACAACCCACGATCAAAATTTTCATGTGGGTTAGTCCTCATCCCAAGTAGGTTCCAATGGTATATAGCATGTGCGTGCACGCTTTTTTGTTTGGGCGTATTAACTTCACCTAATACAGCCTCATATGGCAAATTTTGAAAATTGAATTTAAAAAAAACAACCATAAATTTGAATCATTTTCATGGGGCTAGTCCTCATCTCAAGTAGGTTCCAATGCTATATAGCATGTGCGTGCACGCTGTTTTGTTTGGGTGTATTAACTTCACCTAATATGGCAAATAATGAAAATTGATTTTTAAATAAAAAATAACAACCCACGATCAAAATTTTCATGTGGGTTAGTCCTCATCTCAAGTAGGTTCCAATGGTATATAGCATGTGCGTGCACGCTTTTTTGTTTGGGCGTATTAACTTCACCTAATAAAACCTCATATGGCAAATTTTGAAAATTGAATTTAAAAAAAAAACCATAAATTTGAATCATTTTCATGGGGCTAGTCCTCATCTCAAGTAGGTTCCAATGCTATATAGCATGTGCGTGCACGCTTTTTTGTTTGGGTGTATTAACTTCACCTAATATGGTAAATAATGAAAATTGATTTTTAAATAAAAAATAACAACCCACGATCAAAATTTTCATGTGGGTTAGTCCTCATCCCAAGTAGGTTCCAATGCTATATAGCATGTGCGTGCACGCTTTTTTGTTTGGGCGTATTAACTTCACCTAATAAAACCTCATATGGCAAATTTTGAAAATTGAATTTAAGAAAAAAAGCAATAAATTTGAAACATTTTCATGGGGCTAGTCCTCATCTCAAGTAGGTTCCAATGCTATATAGCATGTGCGTGCACGCTGTTTTGTTTGGGTGTATTAACTTCACCTAATATGGCAAATAATGAAAATTGATTTTTAAATAAAAAATAACAACCCACGATCAAAATTTACATGTGGGTTTGTCCTCATCCCAAGTATGTTCCAATGGTATATAGCATGTGCGTGCACGCTTTTTTGTTTGGGTGTATTAACTTCACCTAATATGGCAAATAATGAAAATTGATTTTTAAATAAAAAATAACAACCCACGATCAAAATTTTCATGTGGGTTAGTCCTCATCCCAAGTACGTTCCAATGGTATATAGCATGTGCGTGCACGCTGTTTTGTTTGGGTGTATTAACTTCACCTAATATGGCAAATAATGAAAATTGATTTTTAAATAAAAAATAACAACCCACGATCAAAATTTTCATGTGGGTTAGTCCTCATCCCAAGTAGGTTCCAATGGTATATAGCATGTGCGTGCACGCTTTTTTGTTTGGGTGTATTAACTTCATCTAATATGGCAAATAATGAAAATTGATTTTTAAATAAAAAATAACAACCCACGATCAAAATTTTCATGTGGGTTAGTCCTCATCCCAAGTAGGTTCCAATGCTATATAGCATGTGCGTGCACGCTTTTTTGTTTGGGTGTATTAACTTTATCTAATATGGCAAATAATGAAAATTGATTTTTAAATAAAAAATAACAACCCACGATCAAAATTTTCATGTGGGTTAGTCCTCATCCCAAGTACGTTCCAATGGTATATAGCATGTGCGTGCACGCTGTTTTGTTTGGGTGTATTAACTTCACCTAATATGGCAAATAATGAAAATTGATTTTTAAATAAAAAATAACAACCCACGATCAAAATTTTCATGTGGGTTAGTCCTCATCCCAAGTAGGTTCCAATGGTATATAGCATGTGCGTGCACGCTTTTTTGTTTGGGTGTATTAACTTCATCTAATATGGCAAATAATGAAAATTGATTTTTAAATAAAAAATAACAACCCACGATCAAAATTTTCATGTGGGTTAGTCCTCATCCCAAGTAGGTTCCAATGCTATATAGCATGTGCGTGCACGCTTTTTTGTTTGGGCGTATTAACTTCACCTAATAAAACCTCATATGGCAAATTTTGAAAATTGAATTTAAGAAAAAAAGCAATAAATTTGAAACATTTTCATGGGGCTAGTCCTCATCTCAAGTAGGTTCCAATGCTATATAGCATGTGCGTGCACGCTGTTTTGTTTGGGTGTATTAACTTCACCTAATATGGCAAATAATGAAAATTGATTTTTAAATAAAAAATAACAACCCACGATCAAAATTTACATGTGGGTTTGTCCTCATCCCAAGTATGTTCCAATGGTATATAGCATGTGCGTGCACGCTTTTTTGTTTGGGTGTATTAACTTCACCTAATATGGCAAATAATGAAAATTGATTTTTAAATAAAAAATAACAACCCACGATCAAAATTTTCATGTGGGTTAGTCCTCATCCCAAGTAGGTTCCAATGGTATATAGCATGTGCGTGCACGCTTTTTTGTTTGGGTGTATTAACTTCACCTAATATGGCAAATAATGAAAATTGATTTTTAAATAAAAAATAACAACCCACGATCAAAATTTTCATGTGGGTTAGTCCTCATCCCAAGTAGGTTCCAATGCTATATAGCATGTGCGTGCACGCTTTTTTGTTTGGGCGTATTAACTTCACCTAATACAGCCTCATATGGCAAATTTTGAAAATTGAATTTAAAAAAAACAACCATAAATTTGAATCATTTTCATGGGGCTAGTCCTCATCTCAAGTAGGTTCCAATGCTATATAGCATGTGCGTGCACGCTGTTTTGTTTGGGTGTATTAACTTCACCTAATATGGCAAATAATGAAAATTGATTTTTAAATAAAAAACAACAACCCACGATCAAAATTTTCATGTGGGTTAGTCCTCATCCCAAGTAGGTTCCAATGGTATATAGCATGTGCGTGCACGCTTTTTTGTTTGGGTGTATTAACTTCACCTAATATGACAAATAATGAAATTTGAGCATTCACTATATTTTGTGTTTTTGAACCCATGAAAATAATACAAGTATTATTGCGCATTAACTATATTTTGTGTTTTTGAACCCATGAAAATAATACAAGTATTATTGCGCATTAACTATATTTTGTGTTTTTGAATGCATGAAAATGCATGAATATGTTACAAGTATTCTTGCACATTAAAATGAGCATTCACTATATTTTGTGTTTTTGAACCCATGAAAATAATACAAGTATTATTGCGCATTAACTATATTTTGTGTTTTTGAAGCCATGAAAAAAATACAAGTATTATTGCGCATTAACTATATTTTGTTTTTGAATGCATGAAAATGCATGAATATGTTACAAGTATTCTTGCACATTAAAATGAGCATTCACTATATTTTGTGTTTTTGAACCCATGAAAATAATACAAGTATTATTGCACATTAACTATATTTTGTGTTTTTGAATGCATGAAAATGCATGAATATGTTACAAGTATTCTTGCACATTAAAATGAGCATTCACTATATTTTGTGTTTTTGAATCCATGAAAATAATACAAGTATTATTGCGCATTAACTATATTTTGTGTTTTTGAAGCCATGAAAATAATACAAGTATTATTGCGCATTAACTATATTTTGTGTTTTTGCACGCTGTTTTGTTTGGGTGTATTAACTTCACCTAATATGGCAAATAATGAAAATTGATTTTTAAATAAAAAACAACAACCCACGATCAAAATTTTCATGTGGGTTAGTCCTCATCCCAAGTAGGTTCCAATGGTATATAGCATGTGCGTGCACGCTTTTTTGTTTGGGTGTATTAACTTCACCTAATATGACAAATAATGAAATTTGAGCATTCACTATATTTTGTGTTTTTGAACCCATGAAAATAATACAAGTATTATTGCGCATTAACTATATTTTGTGTTTTTGAACCCATGAAAATAATACAAGTATTATTGCGCATTAACTATATTTTGTGTTTTTGAATGCATGAAAATGCATGAATATGTTACAAGTATTCTTGCACATTAAAATGAGCATTCACTATATTTTGTGTTTTTGAACCCATGAAAATAATACAAGTATTATTGCGCATTAACTATATTTTGTGTTTTTGAAGCCATGAAAAAAATACAAGTATTATTGCGCATTAACTATATTTTGTTTTTGAATGCATGAAAATGCATGAATATGTTACAAGTATTCTTGCACATTAAAATGAGCATTCACTATATTTTGTGTTTTTGAACCCATGAAAATAATACAAGTATTATTGCGCATTAACTATATTTTGTGTTTTTGAATGCATGAAAATGCATGAATATGTTACAAGTATTCTTGCACATTAAAATGAGCATTCACTATATTTTGTGTTTTTGAATCCATGAAAATAATACAAGTATTATTGCGCATTAACTATATTTTGTGTTTTTGAAGCCATGAAAATAATACAAGTATTATTGCGCATTAACTATATTTTGTGTTTTTGAATGCATGAAAATGCATGAATATGTTACAAGTATTCTTGCACATTAAAATGAGCATTCACTATATTTTGTGTTTTTGAACCCATGAAAATAATACAAGTATTATTGCGCATTAACTATATTTTGTGTTTTTGAACCCATGAAAATAATACAAGTATTATTGCGCATTAACTATATTTTGTGTTTTTGAATGCATGAAAATGCATGAATATGTTACAAGTATTCTTGCACATTAAAATGAGCATTCACTATATTTTGTGTTTTTGAACCCATGAAAATAATACAAGTATTATTGCGCATTAACTATATTTTGTGTTTTTGAACCCATGAAAATAATACAAGTATTATTGCGCATTAACTATATTTTGTGTTTTTGAATGCATGAAAATGCATGAATATGTTACAAGTATTCTTGCACATTAAAATGAGCATTCACTATATTTTGTGTTTTTGAACCCATGAAAATAATACAAGTATTATTGCGCATTAACTATATTTTGTGTTTTTGAATGCATGAAAATGCATGAATATGTTACAAGTATTCTTGCACATTAAAATGAGCATTCACTATATTTTGTGTTTTTGAACCCATGAAAATAATACAAGTATTATTGCGCATTAACTATATTTTGTGTTTTTGAATGCAGGAAAATGCATGAATATGTTACAAGTATTCTTGCACATTAAAATGAGCATTCACTATATTTTGTGTTTTTGAATCCATGAAAATAATACAAGTATTATTGCGCATTAACTATATTTTGTGTTTTTGAAGCCATGAAAATAATACAAGTATTATTGCGCATTAACTATATTTTGTGTTTTTGAATGCATGAAAATGCATGAATATGTTACAAGTATTCTTGCACATTAAAATGAGCATTCACTATATTTTGTGTTTTTGAACCCATGAAAATAATACAAGTATTATTGCGCATTAACTATATTTTGTGTTTTTGAATGCATGAAAATGCATGAATATGTTACAAGTATTCTTGCACATTAAAATGAGCATTCACTATATTTTGTGTTTTTGAACCCATGAAAATAATACAAGTATTATTGCGCATTAACTATATTTTGTGTTTTTGAATGCATGAAAATAATACAAGTATTATTGCGCATTAACTATATTTTGTTTTTGAATGCATGAAAATGCATGAATATGTTACAAGTATTCTTGCACATTAAAATGAGCATTCACTATATTTTGTGTTTTTGAACCCATGAAAATAATACAAGTATTATTGCGCATTAACTATATTTTGTGTTTTTGAAGCCATGAAAATAATACAAGTATTATTGCGCATTAACTATATTTTGTGTTTTTGAATGCATGAAAATGCATGAATATGTTAAAAGTATTCTTGCACATTAAAATGAGCATTAACTATATTTTGTGTTTTTGATCCCATGAAAATAATACAAGTATTATTGCGCATTAACTATATTTTGTGTTTTTGAATGCATGAAAATGCATGAATATGTTACAAGTATTCTTGCACATTAAAATGAGCATTCACTATATTTTGTGTTTTTGAACCCATGAAAATAATACAAGTATTATTGCGCATTAACTATATTTTGTGTTTTTGAATGCATGAAAATGCATGAATATGTTACAAGTATTCTTGCACATTAAAATGAGCATTCACTATATTTTGTGTTTTTGAACCCATGAAAATAATACAAGTATTATTGCGCATTAACTATATTTTGTGTTTTTGAAGCCATGAAAATAATACAAGTATTATTGCGCATTAACTATATTTTGTGTTTTTGAATGCATGAAAATAATACAAGTATTATTGCGCATTAACTATATTTTGTTTTTGAATGCATGAAAATGCATGAATATGTTACAAGTATTCTTGCACATTAAAATGAGCATTCACTATATTTTGTGTTTTTGAACCCATGAAAATAATACAAGTATTATTGCGCATTAACTATATTTTGTGTTTTTGAAGCCATGAAAATAATACAAGTATTATTGCGCATTAACTATATTTTGTGTTTTTGAATGCATGAAAATGCATGAATATGTTACAAGTATTCTTGCACATTAAAATGAGCATTCACTATATTTTGTGTTTTTGAACCCATGAAAATAATACAAGTATTATTGCGCATTAACTATATTTTGTGTTTTTGAATGCATGAAAATGCATGAATATGTTACAAGTATTCTTGCACATTAAAATGAGCATTCACTATATTTTGTGTTTTTGAACCCATGAAAATAATACAAGTATTATTGCGCATTAACTATATTTTGTGTTTTTGAAGCCATGAAAATAATACAAGTATTATTGCGCATTAACTATATTTTGTGTTTTTGAATGCATGAAAATGCATGAATATGTTAAAAGTATTCTTGCACATTAAAATGAGCATTAACTATATTTTGTGTTTTTGATCCCATGAAAATAATACAAGTATTATTGCGCATTAACTATATTTTGTGTTTTTGAATGCATGAAAATGCATGAATATGTTACAAGTATTCTTGCACATTAAAATGAGCATTCACTATATTTTGTGTTTTTGAACCCATGAAAATAATACAAGTATTATTGCGCATTAACTATATTTTGTGTTTTTGAAGCCATGAAAATAATACAAGTATTATTGCGCATTAACTATATTTTGTGTTTTTGAATGCATGAAAATAATACAAGTATTATTGCGCATTAACTATATTTTGTGTTTTTGAATGCATGAAAATGCATTAATATGTTACAAGTATTCTTGCACATTAAAATGAGCATTCACTATATTTTGTGTTTTTGATCCCATGAAAATAATACAAGTATTATTGCGCATTAACTATATTTTGTGTTTTTGAATGCATGAAAATGCATGAATATGTTACAAGTATTCTTGCACATTAAAATGAGCATTCACTATATTTTGTGTTTTTGAACCCATGAAAATAATACAAGTATTATTGCGCATTAACTATATTTTGTGTTTTTGAACCCATGAAAATAATACAAGTATTATTGCGCATTAACTATATTTTGTGTTTTTGAATGCATGAAAATGCATGAATATGTTACAAGTATTCTTGCACATTAAAATGAGCATTCACTATATTTTGTGTTTTTGAACCCATGAAAATAATACAAGTATTATTGCGCATTAACTATATTTTGTGTTTTTGAACCCATGAAAATAATACAAGTATTATTGCGCATTAACTATATTTTGTGTTTTTGAATGCATGAAAATGCATGAATATGTTACAAGTATTCTTGCACATTAAAATGAGCATTCACTATATTTTGTGTTTTTGAACCCATGAATATAATACAAGTATTATTGCGCATTAACTATATTTTGTGTTTTTGAATGCATGAAAATGCATGAATATGTTACAAGTATTCTTGCACATTAAAATGAGCATTCACTATATTTTGTGTTTTTGATCCCATGAAAATAATACAAGTATTATTGCGCATTAACTATATTTTGTGTTTTTGAATGCATGAAAATGCATGAATATGTTACAAGTATTCTTGCACATTAAAATGAGCATTCACTATATTTTGTGTTTTTGAACCCATGAAAATAATACAAGTATTATTGCGCATTAACTATATTTTGTGTTTTTGAAGCCATGAAAATAATACAAGTATTATTGCGCATTAACTATATTTTGTGTTTTTGAATGCATGAAAATGCATGAATATGTTACAAGTATTCTTGCACATTAAAATGAGCATTCACTATATTTTGTGTTTTTGAATGCATGAAAATAATACAAGTATTATTGCGCATTAACTATATTTTGTGTTTTTGAATGCATGAAAATGCATGAATATGTTACAAGTATTCTTGCACATTAAAATGAGCATTCACTATATTTTGTGTTTTTGAACCCATGAAAATAATACAAGTATTATTGCGCATTAACTATATTTTGTGTTTTTGAAGCCATGAAAATAATACAAGTATTATTGCGCATTAACTATATTTTGTGTTTTTGAATGCATAAAAATGCATGAATATGTTACAAGTATTCTTGCACATTAAAATGAGCATTCACTATATTTTGTGTTTTTGAACCCATGAATATAATACAAGTATTATTGCGCATTAACTATATTTTGTGTTTTTGAATGCATGAAAATGCATGAATATGTTACAAGTATTCTTGCACATTAAAATGAGCATTCACTATATTTTGTGTTTTTGAACCCATGAAAATAATACAAGTATTATTGCGCATTAACTATATTTTGTGTTTTTGAAGCCATGAAAATAATACAAGTATTATTGCGCATTAACTATATTTTGTGTTTTTGAATGCATGAAAATGCATGAATATGTTACAAGTATTCTTGCACATTAAAATGAGCATTCACTATATTTTGTGTTTTTGAACCCATGAAAATAATACAAGTATTATTGCGCATTAACTATATTTTGTGTTTTTGAAGCCATGAAAATAATACAAGTATTATTGCGCATTAACTATATTTTGTGTTTTTGAATGCATGAAAATGCATGAATATGTTACAAGTATTCTTGCACATTAAAATGAGCATTCACTATATTTTGTGTTTTTGAACCCATGAATATAATACAATAATATAATTATTGCGCATTAACTATATTTTGTGTTTTTGAAGCCATGAAAATAATACAAGTATTATTGCGCATTAACTATATTTTGTGTTTTTGAATGCATGAAAATGCATGAATATGTTACAAGTATTCTTGCACATTAAAATGAGCATTCACTATATTTTGTGTTTTTGAACCCATGAAAATAATACAAGTATTATTGCGCATTAACTATATTTTGTGTTTTTGAAGCCATGAAAATAATACAAGTATTATTGCGCATTAACTATATTTTGTGTTTTTGAATGCATGAAAATGCATGAATATGTTACAAGTATTCTTGCACATTAAAATGAGCATTCACTATATTTTGTGTTTTTGAACCCATGAAAATAATACAAGTATTATTGCGCATTAACTATATTTTGTGTTTTTGAAGCCATGAAAATAATACAAGTATTATTGCGCATTAACTATATTTTGTGTTTTTGAATGCATGAAAATGCATGAATATGTTACAAGTATTCTTGCACATTAAAATGAGCATTCACTATATTTTGTGTTTTTGAACCCATGAAAATAATACAAGTATTATTGCGCATTAACTATATTTTGTGTTTTTGAAGCCATGAAAATAATACAAGTATTATTGCGCATTAACTATATTTTGTGTTTTTGAATGCATGAAAATGCATGAATATGTTACAAGTATTCTTGCACATTAAAATGAGCATTCACTATATTTTGTGTTTTTGAACCCATGAAAATAATACAAGTATTATTGCGCATTAACTATATTTTGTGTTTTTGAAGCCATGAAAATAATACAAGTATTATTGCGCATTAACTATATTTTGTGTTTTTGAAGCCATGAAAATAATACAAGTATTATTGCGCATTAACTATATTTTGTGTTTTTGAATGCATGAAAATGCATGAATATGTTACAAGTATTCTTGCACATTAAAATGAGCATTCACTATATTTTGTGTTTTTGAACCCATGAAAATAATACAAGTATTATTGCGCATTAACTATATTTTGTGTTTTTGAAGCCATGAAAATAATACAAGTATTATTGCGCATTAACTATATTTTGTGTTTTTGAAGCCATGAAAATAATACAAGTATTATTGCGCATTAACTATATTTTGTGTTTTTGAATGCATGAAAATGCATGAATATGTTACAAGTATTCTTGCACATTAAAATGAGCAATCACTATATTTTGTGTTTTTGAACCCATGAAAATAATACAAGTATTATTGCGCATTAACTATATTTTGTGTTTTTGAAGCCATGAAAATAATACAAGTATTATTGCGCATTAACTATATTTTGTGTTTTTGAATGCATGAAAATGCATGAATATGTTACAAGTATTCTTGCACATTAAAATGAGCATTCACTATATTTTGTGTTTTTGAACCCATGAAAATAATACAAGTATTATTGCGCATTAACTATATTTTGTGTTTTTGAAGCCATGAAAATAATACAAGTATTATTGCGCATTAACTATATTTTGTGTTTTTGAAGCCATGAAAATAATACAAGTATTATTGCGCATTAACTATATTTTGTGTTTTTGAATTCATGAAAATGCATGAATATGTTACAAGTATTCTTGCACATTAAAATGAGCATTCACTATATTTTGTGTTTTTGAACCCATGAAAATAATACAAGTATTATTGCGCATTAACTATATTTTGTGTTTTTGAAGCCATGAAAATAATACAAGTATTATTGCGCATTAACTATATTTTGTGTTTTTGAATGCATGAAAATGCATGAATATGTTACAAGTATTCTTGCACATTAAAATGAGCATTCACTATATTTTGTGTTTTTGAACCCATGAAAATAATACAAGTATTATTGCGCATTAACTATATTTTGTGTTTTTGAAGCCATGAAAATAATACAAGTATTATTGCGCATTAACTATATTTTGTGTTTTTGAAGCCATGAAAATAATACAAGTATTATTGCGCATTAACTATATTTTGTGTTTTTGAATGCATGAAAATGCATGAATATGTTACAAGTATTCTTGCACATTAAAATGAGCATTCACTATATTTTGTGTTTTTGAACCCATGAAAATAATACAAGTATTATTGCGCATTAACTATATTTTGTGTTTTTGAAGCCATGAAAATAATACAAGTATTATTGCGCATTAACTATATTTTGTGTTTTTGAATGCATGAAAATGCATGAATATGTTACAAGTATTCTTGCACATTAAAATGAGCATTCACTATATTTTGTGTTTTTGAACCCATGAATATAATACAATAATATAATTATTGCGCATTAACTATATTTTGTGTTTTTGAAGCCATGAAAATAATACAAGTATTATTGCGCATTAACTATATTTTGTGTTTTTGAATGCATGAAAATGCATGAATATGTTACAAGTATTCTTGCACATTAAAATGAGCATTCACTATATTTTGTGTTTTTGAACCCATGAAAATAATACAAGTATTATTGCGCATTAACTATATTTTGTGTTTTTGAAGCCATGAAAATAATACAAGTATTATTGCGCATTAACTATATTTTGTGTTTTTGAATGCATGAAAATGCATGAATATGTTACAAGTATTCTTGCACATTAAAATGAGCATTCACTATATTTTGTGTTTTTGAACCCATGAAAATAATACAAGTATTATTGCGCATTAACTATATTTTGTGTTTTTGAAGCCATGAAAATAATACAAGTATTATTGCGCATTAACTATATTTTGTGTTTTTGAATGCATGAAAATGCATGAATATGTTACAAGTATTCTTGCACATTAAAATGAGCAATCACTATATTTTGTGTTTTTGAACCCATGAAAATAATACAAGTATTATTGCGCATTAACTATATTTTGTGTTTTTGAAGCCATGAAAATAATACAAGTATTATTGCGCATTAACTATATTTTGTGTTTTTGAATGCATGAAAATGCATGAATATGTTACAAGTATTCTTGCACATTAAAATGAGCATTCACTATATTTTGTGTTTTTGAACCCATGAAAATAATACAAGTATTATTGCGCATTAACTATATTTTGTGCTTTTGAAGCCATGAAAATAATACAAGTATTATTGCGCATTAACTATATTTTGTGTTTTTGAATGCATGAAAATGCATGAATATGTTACAAGTATTCTTGCACATTAAAATGAGCATTCACTATATTTTGTGTTTTTGAACCCATGAAAATAATACAAGTATTCTTGCACATTAAAATGAGCATTCACTATATTTTGTGTTTTTGAACCCATGAAAATAATACAAGTATTATTGCGCATTAACTATATTTTGTGTTTTTGAATGCATGAAAATGCATGAATATGTTACAAGTATTCTTGCACATTAAAATGAGCATTCACTATATTTTGTGTTTTTGAACCCATGAAAATAATACAAGTATTATTGCGCATTAACTATATTTTGTGTTTTTGAAGCCATGAAAATAATACAAGTATTATTGCGCATTAACTATATTTTGTGTTTTTGAATGCATGAAAATGCATGAATATGTTACAAGTATTCTTGCACATTAAAATGAGCATTCACTATATTTTGTGTTTTTGAACCCATGAAAATAATACAAGTATTATTGCGCATTAACTATATTTTGTGTTTTTGAAGCCATGAAAATAATACAAGTATTATTGCGCATTAACTATATTTTGTGTTTTTGAATGCATGAAAATGCATGAATATGTTACAAGTATTCTTGCACATTAAAATGAGCATTAACTATATTTTGTGCTTTTGATCCCATGAAAATAATACAAATATTATTGCGCATTAACTATATTTTGTGTTTTTGAATGCATGAAAATGCATGAATATGTTACAAGTATTCTTGCACATTAAAATGAGCATTCACTATATTTTGTGTTTTTGAACCCATGAAAATAATACAAGTATTATTGCGCATTAACTATATTTTGTGTTTTTGAATGCATGAAAATGCATGAATATGTTACAAGTATTCTTGCACATTAAAATGAGCATTCACTATATTTTGTGTTTTTGAACCCATGAAAATAATACAAGTATTATTGCGCATTAACTATATTTTGTGTTTTTGAATGCATGAAAATGCATGAATATGTTACAAGTATTCTTGCACATTAAAATGAGCATTCACTATATTTTGTGTTTTTGAACCCATGAAAATAATACAAGTATTATTGCGCATTAACTATATTTTGTGTTTTTGAAGCCATGAAAATAATACAAGTATTATTGCGCATTAACTATATTTTGTGTTTTTGAATGCATGAAAATGCATGAATATGTTACAAGTATTCTTGCACATTAAAATGAGCATTCACTATATTTTGTGTTTTTGAACCCATGAAAATAATACAAGTATTATTGCGCATTAACTATATTTTGTGTTTTTGAATGCATGAAAATGCATGAATATGTTACAAGTATTCTTGCACATTAAAATGAGCATTCACTATATTTTGTGTTTTTGAACCCATGAAAATAATACAAGTATTATTGCGCATTAACTATATTTTGTGTTTTTGAAGCCATGAAAATAATACAAGTATTATTGCGCATTAACTATATTTTGTGTTTTTGAATGCATGAAAATGCATGAATATGTTACAAGTATTCTTGCACATTAAAATGAGCATTCACTATATTTTGTGTTTTTGAACCCATGAAAATAATACAAGTATTATTGCGCATTAACTATATTTTGTGTTTTTGAATGCATGAAAATGCATGAATATGTTACAAGTATTCTTGCACATTAAAATGAGCATTAACTATATTTTGTGTTTTTGATCCCATGAAAATAATACAAGTATTATTGCGCATTAACTATATTTTGTGTTTTTGAATGCATGAAAATGCATGAATATGTTACAAGTATTCTTGCACATTAAAATGAGCATTCACTATATTTTGTGTTTTTGAACCCATGAAAATAATACAAGTATTATTGCGCATTCACTATATTTTGTGTTTTTGAACCCATGAAAATAATACAAGTATTATTGCGCATTAACTATATTTTGTGTTTTTGAATGCATGAAAATGCATGAATATGTTACAAGTATTCTTGCACATTAAAATGAGCATTCACTATATTTTGTGTTTTTGAACCCATGAAAATAATACAAGTATTATTGCGCATTAACTATATTTTGTGTTTTTGAAGCCATGAAAATAATACAAGTATTATTGCGCATTAACTATATTTTGTGTTTTTGAATGCATGAAAATGCATGAATATGTTACAAGTATTCTTGCACATTAAAATGAGCATTAACTATATTTTGTGTTTTTGAACCCATGAAAATAATACAAGTATTATTGCGCATTAACTATATTTTGTGTTTTTGAATGCATGAAAATGCATGAATATGTTACAAGTATTCTTGCACATTAAAATGAGCATTCACTATATTTTGTGTTTTTGAACCCATGAAAATAATACAAGTATTATTGCGCATTAACTATATTTTGTGTTTTTGAAGCCATGAAAATAATACAAGTATTATTGCGCATTAACTATATTTTGTGTTTTTGAATGCATGAAAATGCATGAATATGTTACAAGTATTCTTGCACATTAAAATGAGCATTCACTATATTTTGTGTTTTTGAACCCATGAAAATAATACAAGTATTATTGCGCATTAACTATATTTTGTGTTTTTGAATGCATGAAAATGCATGAATATGTTACAAGTATTCTTGCACATTAAAATGAGCATTCACTATATTTTGTGTTTTTGAACCCATGAAAATAATACAAGTATTATTGCGCATTCACTATATTTTGTGTTTTTGAACCCATGAAAATAATACAAGTATTATTGCGCATTAACTATATTTTGTGTTTTTGAATGCATGAAAATGCATGAATATGTTACAAGTATTCTTGCACATTAAAATGAGCATTCACTATATTTTGTGTTTTTGAACCCATGAAAATAATACAAGTATTATTGCGCATTAACTATATTTTGTGTTTTTGAAGCCATGAAAATAATACAAGTATTATTGCGCATTAACTATATTTTGTGTTTTTGAATGCATGAAAATGCATGAATATGTTACAAGTATTCTTGCACATTAAAATGAGCATTAACTATATTTTGTGTTTTTGAACCCATGAAAATAATACAAGTATTATTGCGCATTAACTATATTTTGTGTTTTTGAAGCCATGAAAATAATACAAGTATTATTGCGCATTAACTATATTTTGTGTTTTTGAATGCATGAAAATGCATGAATATGTTACAAGTATTCTTGCACATTAAAATGAGCATTCACTATATTTTGTGTTTTTGAACCCATGAAAATAATACAAGTATTATTGCGCATTAACTATATTTTGTGTTTTTGAAGCCATGAAAATAATACAAGTATTATTGCGCATTAACTATATTTTGTGTTTTTGAATGCATGAAAATGCATGAATATGTTACAAGTATTCTTGCACATTAAAATGAGCATTCACTATATTTTGTGTTTTTGAACCCATGAAAATAATACAAGTATTATTGCGCATTAACTATATTTTGTGTTTTTGAACCCATGAAAATAATACAAGTATTATTGCGCATTAACTATATTTTGTGTTTTTGAATGCATGAAAATGCATGAATATGTTACAAGTATTCTTGCACATTAAAATGAGCATTCACTATATTTTGTGTTTTTGAACCCATGAAAATAATACAAGTATTATTGCGCATTAACTATATTTTGTGTTTTTGAAGCCATGAAAATAATACAAGTATTATTGCGCATTAACTATATTTTGTGTTTTTGAATGCATGAAAATGCATGAATATGTTACAAGTATTCTTGCACATTAAAATGAGCATTCACTATATTTTGTGTTTTTGAACCCATGAAAATAATACAAGTATTATTGCGCATTAACTATATTTTGTGTTTTTGAAGCCATGAAAATAATACAAGTATTATTGCGCATTAACTATATTTTGTGTTTTTGAATGCATGAAAATGCATGAATATGTTACAAGTATTCTTGCACATTAAAATGAGCATTCACTATATTTTGTGTTTTTGAACCCATGAAAATAATACAAGTATTATTGCGCATTAACTATATTTTGTGTTTTTGAACCCATGAAAATAATACAAGTATTATTGCGCATTAACTATATTTTGTGTTTTTGAATGCATGAAAATGCATGAATATGTTACAAGTATTCTTGCACATTAAAATGAGCATTCACTATATTTTGTGTTTTTGAACCCATGAAAATAATACAAGTATTATTGCGCATTAACTATATTTTGTGTTTTTGAAGCCATGAAAATAATACAAGTATTATTGCGCATTAACTATATTTTGTGTTTTTGAATGCATGAAAATGCATGAATATGTTACAAGTATTCTTGCACATTAAAATGAGCATTCACTATATTTTGTGTTTTTGAACCCATGAAAATAATACAAGTATTATTGCGCATTAACTATATTTTGTGTTTTTGAACCCATGAAAATAATACAAGTATTATTGCGCATTAACTATATTTTGTGTTTTTGAATGCATGAAAATGCATGAATATGTTACAAGTATTCTTGCACATTAAAATGAGCATTCACTATATTTTGTGTTTTTGAACCCATGAAAATAATACGAGTATTATTGCGCATTAACTATATTTTGTGTTTTTGAATGCATGAAAATGCATGAATATGTTACAAGTATTCTTGCACATTAAAATGAGCATTCACTATATTTTGTGTTTTTGAACCCATGAAAATAATACAAGTATTATTGCGCATTAACTATATTTTGTGTTTTTGAATGCATGAAAATGCATGAATATGTTACAAGTATTCTTGCACATTAAAATGAGCATTCACTATATTTTGTGTTTTTGAACCCATGAAAATAATACAAGTATTATTGCGCATTAACTATATTTTGTGTTTTTGAATGCATGAAAATGCATGAATATGTTACAAGTATTCTTGCACATTAAAATGAGCATTCACTATATTTTGTGTTTTTGAACCCATGAAAATAATACAAGTATTATTGCGCATTAACTATATTTTGTGTTTTTGAAGCCATGAAAATAATACAAGTATTATTGCGCATTAACTATATTTTGTGTTTTTGAATGCATGAAAATGCATGAATATGTTACAAGTATTCTTGCACATTAAAATGAGCATTCACTATATTTTGTGTTTTTGAACCCATGAAAATAATACAAGTATTATTGCGCATTCACTATATTTTGTGTTTTTGAACCCATGAAAATAATACAAGTATTATTGCGCATTAACTATATTTTGTGTTTTTGAATGCATGAAAATGCATGAATATGTTACAAGTATTCTTGCACATTAAAATGAGCATTCACTATATTTTGTGTTTTTGAACCCATGAAAATAATACAAGTATTATTGCGCATTAACTATATTTTGTGTTTTTGAAGCCATGAAAATAATACAAGTATTATTGCGCATTAACTATATTTTGTGTTTTTGAATGCATGAAAATGCATGAATATGTTACAAGTATTCTTGCACATTAAAATGAGCATTAACTATATTTTGTGTTTTTGAACCCATGAAAATAATACAAGTATTATTGCGCATTAACTATATTTTGTGTTTTTGAATGCATGAAAATGCATGAATATGTTACAAGTATTCTTGCACATTAAAATGAGCATTCACTATATTTTGTGTTTTTGAACCCATGAAAATAATACAAGTATTATTGCGCATTAACTATATTTTGTGTTTTTGAAGCCATGAAAATAATACAAGTATTATTGCGCATTAACTATATTTTGTGTTTTTGAATGCATGAAAATGCATGAATATGTTACAAGTATTCTTGCACATTAAAATGAGCATTCACTATATTTTGTGTTTTTGAACCCATGAAAATAATACAAGTATTATTGCGCATTAACTATATTTTGTGTTTTTGAATGCATGAAAATGCATGAATATGTTACAAGTATTCTTGCACATTAAAATGAGCATTCACTATATTTTGTGTTTTTGAACCCATGAAAATAATACAAGTATTATTGCGCATTCACTATATTTTGTGTTTTTGAACCCATGAAAATAATACAAGTATTATTGCGCATTAACTATATTTTGTGTTTTTGAATGCATGAAAATGCATGAATATGTTACAAGTATTCTTGCACATTAAAATGAGCATTAACTATATTTTGTGTTTTTGAACCCATGAAAATAATACAAGTATTATTGCGCATTAACTATATTTTGTGTTTTTGAATGCATGAAAATGCATGAATATGTTACAAGTATTCTTGCACATTAAAATGAGCATTCACTATATTTTGTGTTTTTGAACCCATGAAAATAATACAAGTATTATTGCGCATTAACTATATTTTGTGTTTTTGAAGCCATGAAAATAATACAAGTATTATTGCGCATTAACTATATTTTGTGTTTTTGAATGCATGAAAATGCATGAATATGTTACAAGTATTCTTGCACATTAAAATGAGCATTCACTATATTTTGTGTTTTTGAACCCATGAAAATAATACAAGTATTATTGCGCATTAACTATATTTTGTGTTTTTGAAGCCATGAAAATAATACAAGTATTATTGCGCATTAACTATATTTTGTGTTTTTGAATGCATGAAAATGCATGATTATGTTACAAGTATTCTTGCACATTAAAATGAGCATTCACTATATTTTGTGTTTTTGAACCCATGAAAATAATACAAGTATTATTGCGCATTAACTATATTTTGTGTTTTTGAAGCCATGAAAATAATACAAGTATTATTGCGCATTAACTATATTTTGTGTTTTTGAATGCATGAAAATGCATGAATATGTTACAAGTATTCTTGCACATTAAAATGAGCATTCACTATATTTTGTGTTTTTGAACCCATGAAAATAATACAAGTATTATTGCGCATTAACTATATTTTGTGTTTTTGAAGCCATGAAAATAATACAAGTATTATTGCGCATTAACTATATTTTGTGTTTTTGAATGCATGAAAATGCATGAATATGTTACAAGTATTCTTGCACATTAAAATGAGCATTCACTATATTTTGTGTTTTTGAACCCATGAAAATAATACAAGTATTATTGCGCATTAACTATATTTTGTGTTTTTGAATGCATGAAAATGCATGAATATGTTACAAGTATTCTTGCACATTAAAATGAGCATTCACTATATTTTGTGTTTTTGAACCCATGAAAATAATACAAGTATTATTGCGCATTAACTATATTTTGTGTTTTTGAAGCCATGAAAATAATACAAGTATTATTGCGCATTAACTATATTTTGTGTTTTTGAATGCATGAAAATGCATGAATATGTTACAAGTATTCTTGCACATTAAAATGAGCATTCACTATATTTTGTGTTTTTGAACCCATGAAAATAATACAAGTATTATTGCGCATTAACTATATTTTGTGTTTTTGAAGCCATGAAAATAATACAAGTATTATTGCGCATTAACTATATTTTGTGTTTTTGAATGCATGAAAATGCATGAATATGTTACAAGTATTCTTGCACATTAAAATGAGCATTCACTATATTTTGTGTTTTTGAACCCATGAAAATAATACAAGTATTATTGCGCATTAACTATATTTTGTGTTTTTGAATGCATGAAAATGCATGAATATGTTACAAGTATTCTTGCACATTAAAATGAGCATTCACTATATTTTGTGTTTTTGAACCCATGAAAATAATACAAGTATTATTGCGCATTAACTATATTTTGTGTTTTTGAAGCCATGAAAATAATACAAGTATTATTGCGCATTAACTATATTTTGTGTTTTTGAAGCCATGAAAATAATACAAGTATTATTGCGCATTAACTATATTTTGTGTTTTTGAATGCATGAAAATGCATGAATATGTTACAAGTATTCTTGCACATTAAAATGAGCATTAACTATATTTTGTGTTTTTGAACCCATGAAAATAATACAAGTATTATTGCGCATTAACTATATTTTGTGTTTTTGAAGCCATGAAAATAATACAAGTATTATTGCGCATTAACTATATTTTGTGTTTTTGAATGCATGAAAATGCATGAATATGTTACAAGTATTCTTGCACATTAAAATGAGCATTCACTATATTTTGTGTTTTTGAACCCATGAAAATAATACAAGTATTATTGCGCATTAACTATATTTTGTGTTTTTGAATGCATGAAAATGCATGAATATGTTACAAGTATTCTTGCACATTAAAATGAGCATTCACTATATTTTGTGTTTTTGAACCCATGAAAATAATACAAGTATTATTGCGCATTAACTATATTTTGTGTTTTTGAAGCCATGAAAATAATACAAGTATTATTGCGCATTAACTATATTTTGTGTTTTTGAATGCATGAAAATGCATGAATATGTTACAAGTATTCTTGCACATTAAAATGAGCATTCACTATATTTTGTGTTTTTGAACCCATGAAAATAATACAAGTATTATTGCGCATTAACTATATTTTGTGTTTTTGAACCCATGAAAATAATACAAGTATTATTGCGCATTAACTATATTTTGTGTTTTTGAATGCATGAAAATGCATGAATATGTTACAAGTATTCTTGCACATTAAAATGAGCATTCACTATATTTTGTGTTTTTGAACCCATGAATATAATACAAGTATTATTGCGCATTAACTATATTTTGTGTTTTTGAAACCATGAAAATAATACAAGTATTATTGCGCATTAACTATATTTTGTGTTTTTGAATGCATGAAAATGCATGAATATGTTACAAGTATTCTTGCACATTAAAATGAGCATTCACTATATTTTGTGTTTTTGAACCCATGAAAATAATACAAGTATTATTGCGCATTAACTATATTTTGTGTTTTTGAACCCATGAAAATAATACAAGTATTATTGCGCATTAACTATATTTTGTGTTTTTGAATGCATGAAAATGCATGAATATGTTACAAGTATTCTTGCACATTAAAATGAGCATTCACTATATTTTGTGTTTTTGAACCCATGAAAATAATACGAGTATTATTGCGCATTAACTATATTTTGTGTTTTTGAATGCATGAAAATGCATGAATATGTTACAAGTATTCTTGCACATTAAAATGAGCATTCACTATATTTTGTGTTTTTGAACCCATGAAAATAATACAAGTATTATTGCGCATTAACTATATTTTGTGTTTTTGAATGCATGAAAATGCATGAATATGTTACAAGTATTCTTGCACATTAAAATGAGCATTCACTATATTTTGTGTTTTTGAACCCATGAAAATAATACAAGTATTATTGCGCATTAACTATATTTTGTGTTTTTGAAGCCATGAAAATAATACAAGTATTATTGCGCATTAACTATATTTTGTGTTTTTGAATGCATGAAAATGCATGAATATGTTACAAGTATTCTTGCACATTAAAATGAGCATTCACTATATTTTGTGTTTTTGAACCCATGAAAATAATACAAGTATTATTGCGCATTAACTATATTTTGTGTTTTTGAAGCCATGAAAATAATACAAGTATTATTGCGCATTAACTATATTTTGTGTTTTTGAATGCATGAAAATGCATGAATATGTTACAAGTATTCTTGCACATTAAAATGAGCATTAACTATATTTTGTGCTTTTGATCCCATGAAAATAATACAAATATTATTGCGCATTAACTATATTTTGTGTTTTTGAATGCATGAAAATGCATGAATATGTTACAAGTATTCTTGCACATTAAAATGAGCATTCACTATATTTTGTGTTTTTGAACCCATGAAAATAATACAAGTATTATTGCGCATTAACTATATTTTGTGTTTTTGAATGCATGAAAATGCATGAATATGTTACAAGTATTCTTGCACATTAAAATGAGCATTCACTATATTTTGTGTTTTTGAACCCATGAAAATAATACAAGTATTATTGCGCATTAACTATATTTTGTGTTTTTGAATGCATGAAAATGCATGAATATGTTACAAGTATTCTTGCACATTAAAATGAGCATTCACTATATTTTGTGTTTTTGAACCCATGAAAATAATACAAGTATTATTGCGCATTAACTATATTTTGTGTTTTTGAATGCATGAAAATGCATGAATATGTTACAAGTATTCTTGCACATTAAAATGAGCATTCACTATATTTTGTGTTTTTGAACCCATGAAAATAATACAAGTATTATTGCGCATTAACTATATTTTGTGTTTTTGAATGCATGAAAATGCATGAATATGTTACAAGTATTCTTGCACATTAAAATGAGCATTCACTATATTTTGTGTTTTTGAACCCATGAAAATAATACAAGTATTATTGCGCATTAACTATATTTTGTGTTTTTGAATGCATGAAAATGCATGAATATGTTACAAGTATTCTTGCACATTAAAATGAGCATTCACTATATTTTGTGTTTTTGAACCCATGAAAATAATACAAGTATTATTGCGCATTAACTATATTTTGTGTTTTTGAAGCCATGAAAATAATACAAGTATTATTGCGCATTAACTATATTTTGTGTTTTTGAATGCATGAAAATGCATGAATATGTTACAAGTATTCTTGCACATTAAAATGAGCATTCACTATATTTTGTGTTTTTGAACCCATGAAAATAATACAAGTATTATTGCGCATTAACTATATTTTGTGTTTTTGAACCCATGAAAATAATACAAGTATTATTGCGCATTAACTATATTTTGTGTTTTTGAATGCATGAAAATGCATGAATATGTTACAAGTATTCTTGCACATTAAAATGAGCATTCACTATATTTTGTGTTTTTGAACCCATGAAAATAATACAAGTATTATTGCGCATTAACTATATTTTGTGTTTTTGAATGCATGAAAATGCATGAATATGTTACAAGTATTCTTGCACATTAAAATGAGCATTCACTATATTTTGTGTTTTTGAACCCATGAAAATAATACAAGTATTATTGCGCATTAACTATATTTTGTGTTTTTGAATGCATGAAAATGCATGAATATGTTACAAGTATTCTTGCACATTAAAATGAGCATTCACTATATTTTGTGTTTTTGAACCCATGAAAATAATACAAGTATTATTGCGCATTAACTATATTTTGTGTTTTTGAAGCCATGAAAATAATACAAGTATTATTGCGCATTAACTATATTTTGTGTTTTTGAATGCATGAAAATGCATGAATATGTTACAAGTATTCTTGCACATTAAAATGAGCATTCACTATATTTTGTGTTTTTGAACCCATGAAAATAATACAAGTATTATTGCGCATTAACTATATTTTGTGTTTTTGAAGCCATGAAAATAATACAAGTATTATTGCGCATTAACTATATTTTGTGTTTTTGAATGCATGAAAATGCATGAATATGTTACAAGTATTCTTGCACATTAAAATGAGCATTAACTATATTTTGTGCTTTTGATCCCATGAAAATAATACAAATATTATTGCGCATTAACTATATTTTGTGTTTTTGAATGCATGAAAATGCATGAATATGTTACAAGTATTCTTGCACATTAAAATGAGCATTCACTATATTTTGTGTTTTTGAACCCATGAAAATAATACAAGTATTATTGCGCATTAACTATATTTTGTGTTTTTGAATGCATGAAAATGCATGAATATGTTACAAGTATTCTTGCACATTAAAATGAGCATTCACTATATTTTGTGTTTTTGAACCCATGAAAATAATACAAGTATTATTGCGCATTAACTATATTTTGTGTTTTTGAATGCATGAAAATGCATGAATATGTTACAAGTATTCTTGCACATTAAAATGAGCATTCACTATATTTTGTGTTTTTGAACCCATGAAAATAATACAAGTATTATTGCGCATTAACTATATTTTGTGTTTTTGAATGCATGAAAATGCATGAATATGTTACAAGTATTCTTGCACATTAAAATGAGCATTCACTATATTTTGTGTTTTTGAACCCATGAAAATAATACAAGTATTATTGCGCATTAACTATATTTTGTGTTTTTGAATGCATGAAAATGCATGAATATGTTACAAGTATTCTTGCACATTAAAATGAGCATTCACTATATTTTGTGTTTTTGAACCCATGAAAATAATACAAGTATTATTGCGCATTAACTATATTTTGTGTTTTTGAATGCATGAAAATGCATGAATATGTTACAAGTATTCTTGCACATTAAAATGAGCATTCACTATATTTTGTGTTTTTGAACCCATGAAAATAATACAAGTATTATTGCGCATTAACTATATTTTGTGTTTTTGAAGCCATGAAAATAATACAAGTATTATTGCGCATTAACTATATTTTGTGTTTTTGAATGCATGAAAATGCATGAATATGTTACAAGTATTCTTGCACATTAAAATGAGCATTCACTATATTTTGTGTTTTTGAACCCATGAAAATAATACAAGTATTCTTGCACATTAAAATGAGCATTCACTATATTTTGTGTTTTTGAACCCATGAAAATAATACAAGTATTATTGCGCATTAACTATATTTTGTGTTTTTGAATGCATGAAAATGCATGAATATGTTACAAGTATTCTTGCACATTAAAATGAGCATTAACTATATTTTGTGTTTTTGAAGCCATGAAAATAATACAAGTATTATTGCGCATTAACTATATTTTGTGTTTTTGAATGCATGAAAATGCATGAATATGTTACAAGTATTCTTGCACATTAAAATGAGCATTCACTATATTTTGTGTTTTTGATCCCATGAAAATATTACAAGTATTATTGCGCATTAACTATATTTTGTGTTTTTGAATGCATGAAAATGCATGAATATGTTACAAGTATTCTTGCACATTAAAATGAGCATTCACTATATTTTGTGTTTTTGATCCCATGAAAATAATACAAGTATTATTGCGCATTAACTATATTTTGTGTTTTTGAATGCATGAAAATGCATGAATATGTTACAAGTATTCTTGCACATTAAAATGAGCATTCACTATATTTTGTGTTTTTGAACCCATGAAAATAATACAAGTATTATTGCGCATTAACTATATTTTGTGTTTTTGAAGCCATGAAAATAATACAAGTATTATTGCGCATTAACTATATTTTGTGTTTTTGAATGCATGAAAATGCATGAATATGTTACAAGTATTCTTGCACATTAAAATGAGCATTCACTATATTTTGTGTTTTTGAACCCATGAAAATAATACAAGTATTATTGCGCATTAACTATATTTTGTGTTTTTGAATGCATGAAAATGCATGAATATGTTACAAGTATTCTTGCACATTAAAATGAGCATTAACTATATTTTGTGTTTTTGATCCCATGAAAATAATACAAGTATTATTGCGCATTAACTATATTTTGTGTTTTTGAATGCATGAAAATGCATGAATATGTTACAAGTATTCTTGCACATTAAAATGAGCATTAACTATATTTTGTGTTTTTGAACCCATGAAAATAATACAAGTATTATTGCGCATTCACTATATTTTGTGTTTTTGAACCCATGAAAATAATACAAGTATTATTGCGCATTAACTATATTTTGTTTTTTTGAAGCCATGAAAATAATACAAGTATTATTGCGCATTAACTATATTTTGTGTTTTTGAATGCATGAAAATGCATGAATATGTTACAAGTATTCTTGCACATTAAAATGAGCATTCACTATATTTTGTGTTTTTGAACCCATGAAAATAATACAAGTATTATTGCGCATTAACTATATTTTGTGTTTTTGAATGCATGAAAATGCATGAATATGTTACAAGTATTCTTGCACATTAAAATGAGCATTCACTATATTTTGTGTTTTTGAACCCATGAAAATAATACAAGTATTATTGCGCATTAACTATATTTTGTGTTTTTGAAGCCATGAAAATAATACAAGTATTATTGCGCATTAACTATATTTTGTGTTTTTGAAGCCATGAAAATAATACAAGTATTATTGCGCATTAACTATATTTTGTGTTTTTGAATGCATGAAAATGCATGAATATGTTACAAGTATTCTTGCACATTAAAATGAGCATTCACTATATTTTGTGTTTTTGAAGCCATGAAAATAATACAAGTATTATTGCGCATTAACTATATTTTGTGTTTTTGAAGCCATGAAAATAATACAAGTATTATTGCGCATTAACTATATTTTGTGTTTTTGAAGCCATGAAAATAATACAAGTATTATTGCGCATTAACTATATTTTGTGTTTTTGAATGCATGAAAATGCATGAATATGTTACAAGTATTCTTGCACATTAAAATGAGCATTAACTATATTTTGTGTTTTTGAACCCATGAAAATAATACAAGTATTATTGCGCATTAACTATATTTTGTGTTTTTGAACCCATGAAAATAATACAAGTATTATTGCGCATTAACTATATTTTGTGTTTTTGAACCCATGAAAATAATACAAGTATTATTGCGCATTAACTATATTTTGTGTTTTTGAATGCATGAAAATGCATGAATATGTTACAAGTATTCTTGCACATTAAAATGAGCATTAACTATATTTTGTGTTTTTGAACCCATGAAAATAATACAAGTATTATTGCGCATTAACTATATTTTGTGTTTTTGAAGCCATGAAAATAATACAAGTATTATTGCGCATTAACTATATTTTGTGTTTTTGAAGCCATGAAAATAATACAAGTATTATTGCGCATTAACTATATTTTGTGTTTTTGAATGCATGAAAATGCATGAATATGTTACAAGTATTCTTGCACATTAAAATGAGCATTCACTATATTTTGTGTTTTTGAACCCATGAAAATAATACAAGTATTATTGCGCATTAACTATATTTTGTGTTTTTGAAGCCATGAAAATAATACAAGTATTATTGCGCATTAACTATATTTTGTGTTTTTGAAGCCATGAAAATAATACAAGTATTATTGCGCATTAACTATATTTTGTGTTTTTGAATGCATGAAAATGCATGAATATGTTACAAGTATTCTTGCACATTAAAATGAGCATTAACTATATTTTGTGTTTTTGAACCCATGAAAATAATACAAGTATTATTGCGCATTAACTATATTTTGTGTTTTTGAAGCCATGAAAATAATACAAGTATTATTGCGCATTAACTATATTTTGTGTTTTTGAATGCATGAAAATGCATGAATATGTTACAAGTATTCTTGCACATTAAAATGAGCATTCACTATATTTTGTGTTTTTGAACCCATGAAAATAATACAAGTATTATTGCGCATTAACTATATTTTGTGTTTTTGAAGCCATGAAAATAATACAAGTATTATTGCGCATTAACTATATTTTGTGTTTTTGAATGCATGAAAATGCATGAATATGTTACAAGTATTCTTGCACATTAAAATGAGCATTCACTATATTTTGTGTTTTTGAACCCATGAAAATAATACAAGTATTATTGCGCATTAACTATATTTTGTGTTTTTGAAGCCATGAAAATAATACAAGTATTATTGCGCATTAACTATATTTTGTGTTTTTGAAGCCATGAAAATAATACAAGTATTATTGCGCATTAACTATATTTTGTGTTTTTGAATGCATGAAAATGCATGAATATGTTACAAGTATTCTTGCACATTAAAATGAGCATTCACTATATTTTGTGTTTTTGAACCCATGAAAATAATACAAGTATTATTGCGCATTAACTATATTTTGTGTTTTTGAATGCATGAAAATGCATGAATATGTTACAAGTATTCTTGCACATTAAAATGAGCATTCACTATATTTTGTGTTTTTGAACCCATGAAAATAATACAAGTATTATTGCGCATTAACTATATTTTGTGTTTTTGAATGCATGAAAATGCATGAATATGTTACAAGTATTCTTGCACATTAAAATGAGCATTCACTATATTTTGTGTTTTTGAACCCATGAAAATAATACAAGTATTATTGCGCATTAACTATATTTTGTGTTTTTGAATGCATGAAAATGCATGAATATGTTACAAGTATTCTTGCACATTAAAATGAGCATTAACTATATTTTGTGTTTTTGATCCCATGAAAATAATACAAGTATTATTGCGCATTAACTATATTTTGTGTTTTTGAATGCATGAAAATGCATGAATATGTTACAAGTATTCTTGCACATTAAAATGAGCATTAACTATATTTTGTGTTTTTGAACCCATGAAAATAATACAAGTATTATTGCGCATTAACTATATTTTGTGTTTTTGAAGCCATGAAAATAATACAAGTATTATTGCGCATTAACTATATTTTGTGTTTTTGAATGCATGAAAATGCATGAATATGTTACAAGTATTCTTGCACATTAAAATGAGCATTCACTATATTTTGTGTTTTTGAACCCATGAAAATAATACAAGTATTATTGCGCATTAACTATATTTTGTGTTTTTGAATGCATGAAAATGCATGAATATGTTACAAGTATTCTTGCACATTAAAATGAGCATTAACTATATTTTGTGTTTTTGATCCCATGAAAATAATACAAGTATTATTGCGCATTAACTATATTTTGTGTTTTTGAATGCATGAAAATGCATGAATATGTTACAAGTATTCTTGCACATTAAAATGAGCATTAACTATATTTTGTGTTTTTGAACCCATGAAAATAATACAAGTATTATTGCGCATTCACTATATTTTGTGTTTTTGAACCCATGAAAATAATACAAGTATTATTGCGCATTAACTATATTTTGTGTTTTTGAAGCCATGAAAATAATACAAGTATTATTGCGCATTAACTATATTTTGTGTTTTTGAATGCATGAAAATGCATGAATATGTTACAAGTATTCTTGCACATTAAAATGAGCATTCACTATATTTTGTGTTTTTGAACCCATGAAAATAATACAAGTATTATTGCGCATTAACTATATTTTGTGTTTTTGAATGCATGAAAATGCATGAATATGTTACAAGTATTCTTGCACATTAAAATGAGCATTCACTATATTTTGTGTTTTTGAACCCATGAAAATAATACAAGTATTATTGCGCATTAACTATATTTTGTGTTTTTGAAGCCATGAAAATAATACAAGTATTATTGCGCATTAACTATATTTTGTGTTTTTGAAGCCATGAAAATAATACAAGTATTATTGCGCATTAACTATATTTTGTGTTTTTGAATGCATGAAAATGCATGAATATGTTACAAGTATTCTTGCACATTAAAATGAGCATTAACTATATTTTGTGTTTTTGAACCCATGAAAATAATACAAGTATTATTGCGCATTAACTATATTTTGTGTTTTTGAAGCCATGAAAATAATACAAGTATTATTGCGCATTAACTATATTTTGTGTTTTTGAACCCATGAAAATAATACAAGTATTATTGCGCATTAACTATATTTTGTGTTTTTGAATGCATGAAAATGCATGAATATGTTACAAGTATTCTTGCACATTAAAATGAGCATTAACTATATTTTGTGTTTTTGAACCCATGAAAATAATACAAGTATTATTGCGCATTAACTATATTTTGTGTTTTTGAAGCCATGAAAATAATACAAGTATTATTGCGCATTAACTATATTTTGTGTTTTTGAAGCCATGAAAATAATACAAGTATTATTGCGCATTAACTATATTTTGTGTTTTTGAATGCATGAAAATGCATGAATATGTTACAAGTATTCTTGCACATTAAAATGAGCATTCACTATATTTTGTGTTTTTGAACCCATGAAAATAATACAAGTATTATTGCGCATTAACTATATTTTGTGTTTTTGAAGCCATGAAAATAATACAAGTATTATTGCGCATTAACTATATTTTGTGTTTTTGAAGCCATGAAAATAATACAAGTATTATTGCGCATTAACTATATTTTGTGTTTTTGAATGCATGAAAATGCATGAATATGTTACAAGTATTCTTGCACATTAAAATGAGCATTAACTATATTTTGTGTTTTTGAACCCATGAAAATAATACAAGTATTATTGCGCATTAACTATATTTTGTGTTTTTGAAGCCATGAAAATAATACAAGTATTATTGCGCATTAACTATATTTTGTGTTTTTGAATGCATGAAAATGCATGAATATGTTACAAGTATTCTTGCACATTAAAATGAGCATTCACTATATTTTGTGTTTTTGAACCCATGAAAATAATACAAGTATTATTGCGCATTAACTATATTTTGTGTTTTTGAAGCCATGAAAATAATACAAGTATTATTGCGCATTAACTATATTTTGTGTTTTTGAAGCCATGAAAATAATACAAGTATTATTGCGCATTAACTATATTTTGTGTTTTTGAATGCATGAAAATGCATGAATATGTTACAAGTATTCTTGCACATTAAAATGAGCATTCACTATATTTTGTGTTTTTGAACCCATGAAAATAATACAAGTATTATTGCGCATTAACTATATTTTGTGTTTTTGAAGCCATGAAAATAATACAAGTATTATTGCGCATTAACTATATTTTGTGTTTTTGAAGCCATGAAAATAATACAAGTATTATTGCGCATTAACTATATTTTGTGTTTTTGAATGCATGAAAATGCATGAATATGTTACAAGTATTCTTGCACATTAAAATGAGCATTCACTATATTTTGTGTTTTTGAACCCATGAAAATAATACAAGTATTATTGCGCATTAACTATATTTTGTGTTTTTGAATGCATGAAAATAATACAAGTATTATTGCGCATTAACTATATTTTGTGTTTTTGAATGCATGAAAATGCATGAATATGTTACAAGTATTCTTGCACATTAAAATGAGCATTCACTATATTTTGTGTTTTTGAACCCATGAAAATAATACAAGTATTATTGCGCATTAACTATATTTTGTGTTTTTGAAGCCATGAAAATAATACAAGTATTATTGCGCATTAACTATATTTTGTGTTTTTGAAGCCATGAAAATAATACAAGTATTATTGCGCATTAACTATATTTTGTGTTTTTGAATGCATGAAAATGCATGAATATGTTACAAGTATTCTTGCACATTAAAATGAGCATTCACTATATTTTGTGTTTTTGAACCCATGAAAATAATACAAGTATTATTGCGCATTAACTATATTTTGTGTTTTTGAATGCATGAAAATGCATGAATATGTTACAAGTATTCTTGCACATTAAAATGAGCATTCACTATATTTTGTGTTTTTGAACCCATGAAAATAATACAAGTATTATTGCGCATTAACTATATTTTGTGTTTTTGAAGCCATGAAAATAATACAAGTATTATTGCGCATTAACTATATTTTGTGTTTTTGAATGCATGAAAATGCATGAATATGTTACAAGTATTCTTGCACATTAAAATGAGCATTCACTATATTTTGTGTTTTTGAACCCATGAAAATAATACAAGTATTATTGCGCATTAACTATATTTTGTGTTTTTGAATGCATGAAAATGCATGAATATGTTACAAGTATTCTTGCACATTAAAATGAGCATTAACTATATTTTGTGTTTTTGATCCCATGAAAATAATACAAGTATTATTGCGCATTAACTATATTTTGTGTTTTTGAATGCATGAAAATGCATGAATATGTTACAAGTATTCTTGCACATTAAAATGAGCATTAACTATATTTTGTGTTTTTGAACCCATGAAAATAATACAAGTATTATTGCGCATTCACTATATTTTGTGTTTTTGAACCCATGAAAATAATACAAGTATTATTGCGCATTAACTATATTTTGTGTTTTTGAAGCCATGAAAATAATACAAGTATTATTGCGCATTAACTATATTTTGTGTTTTTGAATGCATGAAAATGCATGAATATGTTACAAGTATTCTTGCACATTAAAATGAGCATTCACTATATTTTGTGTTTTTGAACCCATGAAAATAATACAAGTATTATTGCGCATTAACTATATTTTGTGTTTTTGAATGCATGAAAATGCATGAATATGTTACAAGTATTCTTGCACATTAAAATGAGCATTCACTATATTTTGTGTTTTTGAACCCATGAAAATAATACAAGTATTATTGCGTATTAACTATATTTTGTGTTTTTGAAGCCATGAAAATAATACAAGTATTATTGCGCATTAACTATATTTTGTGTTTTTGAAGCCATGAAAATAATACAAGTATTATTGCGCATTAACTATATTTTGTGTTTTTGAATGCATGAAAATGCATGAATATGTTACAAGTATTCTTGCACATTAAAATGAGCATTAACTATATTTTGTGTTTTTGAACCCATGAAAATAATACAAGTATTATTGCGCATTAACTATATTTTGTGTTTTTGAAGCCATGAAAATAATACAAGTATTATTGCGCATTAACTATATTTTGTGTTTTTGAACCCATGAAAATAATACAAGTATTATTGCGCATTAACTATATTTTGTGTTTTTGAATGCATGAAAATGCATGAATATGTTACAAGTATTCTTGCACATTAAAATGAGCATTAACTATATTTTGTGTTTTTGAACCCATGAAAATAATACAAGTATTATTGCGCATTAACTATATTTTGTGTTTTTGAAGCCATGAAAATAATACAAGTATTATTGCGCATTAACTATATTTTGTGTTTTTGAAGCCATGAAAATAATACAAGTAATATTGCGCATTAACTATATTTTGTGTTTTTGAATGCATGAAAATGCATGAATATGTTACAAGTATTCTTGCACATTAAAATGAGCATTCACTATATTTTGTGTTTTTGAACCCATGAAAATAATACAAGTATTATTGCGCATTAACTATATTTTGTGTTTTTGAAGCCATGAAAATAATACAAGTATTATTGCGCATTAACTATATTTTGTGTTTTTGAAGCCATGAAAATAATACAAGTATTATTGCGCATTAACTATATTTTGTGTTTTTGAATGCATGAAAATGCATGAATATGTTACAAGTATTCTTGCACATTAAAATGAGCATTAACTATATTTTGTGTTTTTGAACCCATGAAAATAATACAAGTATTATTGCGCATTAACTATATTTTGTGTTTTTGAAGCCATGAAAATAATACAAGTATTATTGCGCATTAACTATATTTTGTGTTTTTGAATGCATGAAAATGCATGAATATGTTACAAGTATTCTTGCACATTAAAATGAGCATTCACTATATTTTGTGTTTTTGAACCCATGAAAATAATACAAGTATTATTGCGCATTAACTATATTTTGTGTTTTTGAAGCCATGAAAATAATACAAGTATTATTGCGCATTAACTATATTTTGTGTTTTTGAAGCCATGAAAATAATACAAGTATTATTGCGCATTAACTATATTTTGTGTTTTTGAATGCATGAAAATGCATGAATATGTTACAAGTATTCTTGCACATTAAAATGAGCATTCACTATATTTTGTGTTTTTGAACCCATGAAAATAATACAAGTATTATTGCGCATTAACTATATTTTGTGTTTTTGAAGCCATGAAAATAATACAAGTATTATTGCGCATTAACTATATTTTGTGTTTTTGAAGCCATGAAAATAATACAAGTATTATTGCGCATTAACTATATTTTGTGTTTTTGAATGCATGAAAATGCATGAATATGTTACAAGTATTCTTGCACATTAAAATGAGCATTCACTATATTTTGTGTTTTTGAACCCATGAAAATAATACAAGTATTATTGCGCATTAACTATATTTTGTGTTTTTGAATGCATGAAAATGCATGAATATGTTACAAGTATTCTTGCACATTAAAATGAGCATTAACTATATTTTGTGTTTTTGAACCCATGAAAATAATACAAGTATTATTGCGCATTAACTATATTTTGTGTTTTTGAAGCCATGAAAATAATACAAGTATTATTGCGCATTAACTATATTTTGTGTTTTTGAAGCCATGAAAATAATACAAGTATTATTGCGCATTAACTATATTTTGTGTTTTTGAATGCATGAAAATGCATGAATATGTTACAAGTATTCTTGCACATTAAAATGAGCATTAACTATATTTTGTGTTTTTGAACCCATGAAAATAATACAAGTATTATTGCGCATTAACTATATTTTGTGTTTTTGAAGCCATGAAAATAATACAAGTATTATTGCGCATTAACTATATTTTGTGTTTTTGAATGCATGAAAATGCATGAATATGTTACAAGTATTCTTGCACATTAAAATGAGCATTCACTATATTTTGTGTTTTTGAACCCATGAAAATAATACAAGTATTATTGCGCATTAACTATATTTTGTGTTTTTGAATGCATGAAAATGCATGAATATGTTACAAGTATTCTTGCACATTAAAATGAGCATTAACTATATTTTGTGTTTTTGAACCCATGAAAATAATACAAGTATTATTGCGCATTAACTATATTTTGTGTTTTTGAAGCCATGAAAATAATACAAGTATTATTGCGCATTAACTATATTTTGTGTTTTTGAATGCATGAAAATGCATGAATATGTTACAAGTATTCTTGCACATTAAAATGAGCATTAACTATATTTTGTGTTTTTGAACCCATGAAAATAATACAAGTATTATTGCGCATTAACTATATTTTGTGTTTTTGAAGCCATGAAAATAATACAAGTATTATTGCGCATTAACTATATTTTGTGTTTTTGAATGCATGAAAATGCATGAATATGTTACAAGTATTCTTGCACATTAAAATGAGCATTAACTATATTTTGTGTTTTTGAACCCATGAAAATAATACAAGTATTATTGCGCATTAACTATATTTTGTGTTTTTGAAGCCATGAAAATAATACAAGTATTATTGCGCATTAACTATATTTTGTGTTTTTGAATGCATGAAAATGCATGAATATGTTACAAGTATTCTTGCACATTAAAATGAGCATTCACTATATTTTGTGTTTTTGAACCCATGAAAATAATACAAGTATTATTGCGCATTAACTATATTTTGTGTTTTTGAAGCCATGAAAATAATACAAGTATTATTGCGCATTAACTATATTTTGTGTTTTTGAATGCATGAAAATGCATGAATATGTTACAAGTATTCTTGCACATTAAAATGAGCATTAACTATATTTTGTGTTTTTGAACCCATGAAAATAATACAAGTATTATTGCGCATTAACTATATTTTGTGTTTTTGAAGCCATGAAAATAATACAAGTATTATTGCGCATTAACTATATTTTGTGTTTTTGAATGCATGAAAATGCATGAATATGTTACAAGTATTCTTGCACATTAAAATGAGCATTAACTATATTTTGTGTTTTTGAACCCATGAAAATAATACAAGTATTATTGCGCATTAACTATATTTTGTGTTTTTGAAGCCATGAAAATAATACAAGTATTATTGCGCATTAACTATATTTTGTGTTTTTGAATGCATGAAAATGCATGAATATGTTACAAGTATTCTTGCACATTAAAATGAGCATTAACTATATTTTGTGTTTTTGAACCCATGAAAATAATACAAGTATTATTGCGCATTAACTATATTTTGTGTTTTTGAAGCCATGAAAATAATACAAGTATTATTGCGCATTAACTATATTTTGTGTTTTTGAATGCATGAAAATGCATGAATATGTTACAAGTATTCTTGCACATTAAAATGAGCATTAACTATATTTTGTGTTTTTGAACCCATGAAAATAATACAAGTATTATTGCGCATTAACTATATTTTGTGTTTTTGAACCCATGAAAATAATACAAGTATTATTGCGCATTAACTATATTTTGTGTTTTTGAATGCATGAAAATGCATGAATATGTTACAAGTATTCTTGCACATTAAAATGAGCATTAACTATATTTTGTGTTTTTGAACCCATGAAAATAATACAAGTATTATTGCGCATTCACTATATTTTGTGTTTTTGAACCCATGAAAATAATACAAGTATTATTGCGCATTAACTATATTTTGTGTTTTTGAAGCCATGAAAATAATACAAGTATTATTGCGCATTAACTATATTTTGTGTTTTTGAATGCATGAAAATGCATGAATATGTTACAAGTATTCTTGCACATTAAAATGAGCATTCACTATATTTTGTGTTTTTGAACCCATGAAAATAATACAAGTATTATTGCGCATTAACTATATTTTGTGTTTTTGAATGCATGAAAATGCATGAATATGTTACAAGTATTCTTGCACATTAAAATGAGCATTAACTATATTTTGTGTTTTTGAACCCATGAAAATAATACAAGTATTATTGCGCATTAACTATATTTTGTGTTTTTGAAGCCATGAAAATAATACAAGTATTATTGCGCATTAACTATATTTTGTGTTTTTGAACCCATGAAAATAATACAAGTATTATTGCGCATTAACTATATTTTGTGTTTTTGAATGCATGAAAATGCATGAATATGTTACAAGTATTCTTGCACATTAAAATGAGCATTAACTATATTTTGTGTTTTTGAACCCATGAAAATAATACAAGTATTATTGCGCATTAACTATATTTTGTGTTTTTGAAGCCATGAAAATAATACAAGTATTATTGCGCATTAACTATATTTTGTGTTTTTGAAGCCATGAAAATAATACAAGTAATATTGCGCATTAACTATATTTTGTGTTTTTGAATGCATGAAAATGCATGAATATGTTACAAGTATTCTTGCACATTAAAATGAGCATTCACTATATTTTGTGTTTTTGAACCCATGAAAATAATACAAGTATTATTGCGCATTAACTATATTTTGTGTTTTTGAAGCCATGAAAATAATACAAGTATTATTGCGCATTAACTATATTTTGTGTTTTTGAAGCCATGAAAATAATACAAGTATTATTGCGCATTAACTATATTTTGTGTTTTTGAATGCATGAAAATGCATGAATATGTTACAAGTATTCTTGCACATTAAAATGAGCATTAACTATATTTTGTGTTTTTGAACCCATGAAAATAATACAAGTATTATTGCGCATTAACTATATTTTGTGTTTTTGAAGCCATGAAAATAATACAAGTATTATTGCGCATTAACTATATTTTGTGTTTTTGAATGCATGAAAATGCATGAATATGTTACAAGTATTCTTGCACATTAAAATGAGCATTCACTATATTTTGTGTTTTTGAACCCATGAAAATAATACAAGTATTATTGCGCATTAACTATATTTTGTGTTTTTGAAGCCATGAAAATAATACAAGTATTATTGCGCATTAACTATATTTTGTGTTTTTGAAGCCATGAAAATAATACAAGTATTATTGCGCATTAACTATATTTTGTGTTTTTGAATGCATGAAAATGCATGAATATGTTACAAGTATTCTTGCACATTAAAATGAGCATTCACTATATTTTGTGTTTTTGAACCCATGAAAATAATACAAGTATTATTGCGCATTAACTATATTTTGTGTTTTTGAAGCCATGAAAATAATACAAGTATTATTGCGCATTAACTATATTTTGTGTTTTTGAAGCCATGAAAATAATACAAGTATTATTGCGCATTAACTATATTTTGTGTTTTTGAATGCATGAAAATGCATGAATATGTTACAAGTATTCTTGCACATTAAAATGAGCATTCACTATATTTTGTGTTTTTGAACCCATGAAAATAATACAAGTATTATTGCGCATTAACTATATTTTGTGTTTTTGAATGCATGAAAATGCATGAATATGTTACAAGTATTCTTGCACATTAAAATGAGCATTAACTATATTTTGTGTTTTTGAACCCATGAAAATAATACAAGTATTATTGCGCATTAACTATATTTTGTGTTTTTGAAGCCATGAAAATAATACAAGTATTATTGCGCATTAACTATATTTTGTGTTTTTGAAGCCATGAAAATAATACAAGTATTATTGCGCATTAACTATATTTTGTGTTTTTGAATGCATGAAAATGCATGAATATGTTACAAGTATTCTTGCACATTAAAATGAGCATTAACTATATTTTGTGTTTTTGAACCCATGAAAATAATACAAGTATTATTGCGCATTAACTATATTTTGTGTTTTTGAAGCCATGAAAATAATACAAGTATTATTGCGCATTAACTATATTTTGTGTTTTTGAATGCATGAAAATGCATGAATATGTTACAAGTATTCTTGCACATTAAAATGAGCATTCACTATATTTTGTGTTTTTGAACCCATGAAAATAATACAAGTATTATTGCGCATTAACTATATTTTGTGTTTTTGAATGCATGAAAATGCATGAATATGTTACAAGTATTCTTGCACATTAAAATGAGCATTAACTATATTTTGTGTTTTTGAACCCATGAAAATAATACAAGTATTATTGCGCATTAACTATATTTTGTGTTTTTGAAGCCATGAAAATAATACAAGTATTATTGCGCATTAACTATATTTTGTGTTTTTGAATGCATGAAAATGCATGAATATGTTACAAGTATTCTTGCACATTAAAATGAGCATTAACTATATTTTGTGTTTTTGAACCCATGAAAATAATACAAGTATTATTGCGCATTAACTATATTTTGTGTTTTTGAAGCCATGAAAATAATACAAGTATTATTGCGCATTAACTATATTTTGTGTTTTTGAATGCATGAAAATGCATGAATATGTTACAAGTATTCTTGCACATTAAAATGAGCATTAACTATATTTTGTGTTTTTGAACCCATGAAAATAATACAAGTATTATTGCGCATTAACTATATTTTGTGTTTTTGAAGCCATGAAAATAATACAAGTATTATTGCGCATTAACTATATTTTGTGTTTTTGAATGCATGAAAATGCATGAATATGTTACAAGTATTCTTGCACATTAAAATGAGCATTCACTATATTTTGTGTTTTTGAACCCATGAAAATAATACAAGTATTATTGCGCATTAACTATATTTTGTGTTTTTGAAGCCATGAAAATAATACAAGTATTATTGCGCATTAACTATATTTTGTGTTTTTGAATGCATGAAAATGCATGAATATGTTACAAGTATTCTTGCACATTAAAATGAGCATTAACTATATTTTGTGTTTTTGAACCCATGAAAATAATACAAGTATTATTGCGCATTAACTATATTTTGTGTTTTTGAAGCCATGAAAATAATACAAGTATTATTGCGCATTAACTATATTTTGTGTTTTTGAATGCATGAAAATGCATGAATATGTTACAAGTATTCTTGCACATTAAAATGAGCATTAACTATATTTTGTGTTTTTGAACCCATGAAAATAATACAAGTATTATTGCGCATTAACTATATTTTGTGTTTTTGAAGCCATGAAAATAATACAAGTATTATTGCGCATTAACTATATTTTGTGTTTTTGAATGCATGAAAATGCATGAATATGTTACAAGTATTCTTGCACATTAAAATGAGCATTAACTATATTTTGTGTTTTTGAACCCATGAAAATAATACAAGTATTATTGCGCATTAACTATATTTTGTGTTTTTGAAGCCATGAAAATAATACAAGTATTATTGCGCATTAACTATATTTTGTGTTTTTGAATGCATGAAAATGCATGAATATGTTACAAGTATTCTTGCACATTAAAATGAGCACTAACTATATTTTGTGTTTTTGAACCCATGAAAATAATACAAGTATTATTGCGCATTAACTATATTTTGTGTTTTTGAACCCATGAAAATAATACAAGTATTATTGCGCATTAACTATATTTTGTGTTTTTGAATGCATGAAAATGCATGAATATGTTACAAGTATTCTTGCACATTAAAATGAGCATTAACTATATTTTGTGTTTTTGAACCCATGAAAATAATACAAGTATTATTGCGCATTAACTATATTTTGTGTTTTTGAAGCCATGAAAATAATACAAGTATTATTGCGCATTAACTATATTTTGTGTTTTTGAATGCATGAAAATGCATGAATATGTTACAAGTATTCTTGCACATTAAAATGAGCATTCACTATATTTTGTGTTTTTGAACCCATGAAAATAATACAAGTATTATTGCGCATTAACTATATTTTGTGTTTTTGAAGCCATGAAAATAATACAAGTATTATTGCGCATTAACTATATTTTGTGTTTTTGAATGCATGAAAATGCATGAATATGTTACAAGTATTCTTGCACATTAAAATGAGCATTCACTATATTTTGTGTTTTTGAACCCATGAAAATAATACAAGTATTATTGCGCATTAACTATATTTTGTGTTTTTGAATGCATGAAAATGCATGAATATGTTACAAGTATTCTTGCACATTAAAATGAGCATTAACTATATTTTGTGTTTTTGAACCCATGAAAATAATACAAGTATTATTGCGCATTAACTATATTTTGTGTTTTTGAAGCCATGAAAATAATACAAGTATTATTGCGCATTAACTATATTTTGTGTTTTTGAATGCATGAAAATGCATGAATATGTTACAAGTATTCTTGCACATTAAAATGAGCATTAACTATATTTTGTGTTTTTGAACCCATGAAAATAATACAAGTATTATTGCGCATTTACTATATTTTGTGTTTTTGAAGCCATGAAAATAATACAAGTATTCTTGCACATTAAAATGAGCATTCACTATATTTTGTGTTTTTGAACCCATGAAAATAATACAAGTATTATTGCGCATTAACTATATTTTGTGTTTTTGAAGCCATGAAAATAATACAAGTATTATTGCGCATTAACTATATTTTGTGTTTTTGAAGCCATGAAAATAATACAAGTATTATTGCGCATTAACTATATTTTGTGTTTTTGAAGCCATGAAAATAATACAAGTATTATTGCGCATTAACTATATTTTGTGTTTTTGAATGCATGAAAATGCATGAATATGTTACAAGTATTCTTGCACATTAAAATGAGCATTAACTATATTTTGTGTTTTTGAACCCATGAAAATAATACAAGTATTATTGCGCATTAACTATATTTTGTGTTTTTGAATGCATGAAAATGCATGAATATGTTACAAGTATTCTTGCACATTAAAATGAGCATTAACTATATTTTGTGTTTTTGATCCCATGAAAATAATACAAGTATTATTGCGCATTAACTATATTTTGTGTTTTTGAATGCATGAAAATGCATGAATATGTTACAAGTATTCTTGCACATTAAAATGAGCATTCACTATATTTTGTGTTTTTGAACCCATGAAAATAATACAAGTATTATTGCGCATTAACTATATTTTGTGTTTTTGAAGCCATGAAAATAATACAAGTATTATTGCGCATTAACTATATTTTGTGTTTTTGAATGCATGAAAATGCATGAATATGTTACAAGTATTCTTGCACATTAAAATGAGCATTCACTATATTTTGTGTTTTTGAACCCATGAAAATAATACAAGTATTATTGCGCATTAACTATATTTTGTGTTTTTGAAGCCATGAAAATAATACAAGTATTATTGCGCATTAACTATATTTTGTGTTTTTGAAGCCATGAAAATAATACAAGTATTATTGCGCATTAACTATATTTTGTGTTTTTGAAGCCATGAAAATAATACAAGTATTATTGCGCATTAACTATATTTTGTGTTTTTGAAGCCATGAAAATAATACAAGTATTATTGCGCATTAACTATATTTTGTGTTTTTGAACCCATGAAAATAATACAAGTATTATTGCGCATTAACTATATTTTGTATTTTTGAATGCATGAAAATGCATGAATATGTTACAAGTATTCTTGCACATTAAAATGAGCATTAACTATATTTTGTGTTTTTGATCCCATGAAAATAATACAAGTATTATTGCGCATTAACTATATTTTGTGTTTTTGAATGCATGAAAATGCATGAATATGTTAAAAGTATTCTTGCACATTAAAATGAGCATTAACTATATTTTGTGTTTTTGAACCCATGAAAATAATACAAGTATTATTGCGCATTAACTATATTTTGTGTTTTTGAATGCATGAAAATGCATGAATATGTTACAAGTATTCTTGCACATTAAAATGAGCATTCACTATATTTTGTGTTTTTGAACCCATGAAAATAATACAAGTATTATTGCGCATTAACTATATTTTGTGTTTTTGAACCCATGAAAATAATACAAGTATTATTGCGCATTAACTATATTTTGTATTTTTGAATGCATGAAAATGCATGAATATGTTACAAGTATTCTTGCACATTAAAATGAGCATTAACTATATTTTGTGTTTTTGAACCCATGAAAATAATACAAGTATTATTGCGCATTAACTATATTTTGTGTTTTTGAATGCATGAAAATGCATGAATATGTTAAAAGTATTCTTGCACATTAAAATGAGCATTAACTATATTTTGTGTTTTTGAACCCATGAAAATAATACAAGTATTATTGCGCATTAACTATATTTGGTGTTTTTGAAGCCATGAATATAATACAAGTATTATTGCGCATTAACTATATTTTGTGTTTTTGAATGCATGAAAATGCATGAATATGTTAAAAGTATTCTTGCACATTAAAATGAGCATTAACTATATTTTGTGTTTTTGAACCCATGAAAATAATACAAGTATTATTGCGCATTAACTATATTTTGTGTTTTTGAAGCCATGAAAATAATACAAGTATTATTGCGCATTAACTATATTTTGTGTTTTTGAACCCATGAAAATAATACAAGTATTATTGCGCATTAACTATATTTTGTGTTTTTGAATGCATGAAAATGCATGAATATGTTACAAGTATTCTTGCACATTAAAATGAGCATTAACTATATTTTGTGTTTTTGATCCCATGAAAATAATACACGTATTATTGCGCATTAACTATATTTTGTGTTTTTGAATGCATGAAAATGCATGAATATGTTACAAGTATTCTTGCACATTAAAATGAGCATTCACTATATTTTGTGTTTTTGAACCCATGAAAATAATACAAGTATTATTGCGCATTAACTATATTTTGTGTTTTTGAAGCCATGAAAATAATACAAGTATTATTGCGCATTAACTATATTTTGTGTTTTTGAAGCCATGAAAATAATACAAGTATTATTGCGCATTAACTATATTTTGTGTTTTTGAATGCATGAAAATGCATGAATATGTTACAAGTATTCTTGCACATTAAAATGAGCATTAACTATATTTTGTGTTTTTGAACCCATGAAAATAATACAAGTATTATTGCGCATTAACTATATTTTGTGTTTTTGAAGCCATGAAAATAATACAAGTATTATTGCGCATTAACTATATTTTGTGTTTTTGAAGCCATGAATATAATACAAGTATTATTGCGCATTAACTATATTTTGTGTTTTTGAATGCATGAAAATGCATGAATATGTTAAAACTATTCTTGCACATTAAAATGAGCATTAACTATATTTTGTGTTTTTGAACCCATGAAAATAATACAAGTATTATTGCGCATTAACTATATTTTGTGTTTTTGAATGCATGAAAATGCATGAATATGTTACAAGTATTCTTGCACATTAAAATGAGCATTCACTATATTTTGTGTTTTTGAACCCATGAAAATAATACAAGTATTATTGCGCATTAACTATATTTTGTGTTTTTGAAGCCATGAAAATAATACAAGTATTATTGCGCATTAACTATATTTTGTGTTTTTGAAGCCATGAAAATAATACAAGTATTATTGCGCATTAACTATATTTTGTGTTTTTGAAGCCATGAAAATAATACAAGTATTATTGCGCATTAACTATATTTTGTGTTTTTGAATGCATGAAAATGCATGAATATGTTACAAGTATTCTTGCACATTAAAATGAGCATTAACTATATTTTGTGTTTTTGAACCCATGAAAATAATACAAGTATTATTGCGCATTAACTATATTTTGTGTTTTTGAAGCCATGAAAATAATACAAGTATTATTGCGCATTAACTATATTTTGTGTTTTTGAATGCATGAAAATGCATGAATATGTTACAAGTATTCTTGCACATTAAAATGAGCATTCACTATATTTTGTGTTTTTGAACCCATGAAAATAATACAAGTATTATTGCGCATTAACTATATTTTGTGTTTTTGAAGCCATGAAAATAATACAAGTATTATTGCGCATTAACTATATTTTGTGTTTTTGAAGCCATGAAAATAATACAAGTATTATTGCGCATTAACTATATTTTGTGTTTTTGAATGCATGAAAATGCATGAATATGTTACAAGTATTCTTGCACATTAAAATGAGCATTAACTATATTTTGTGTTTTTGAACCCATGAAAATAATACAAGTATTATTGCGCATTAACTATATTTTGTGTTTTTGAATGCATGAAAATGCATGAATATGTTACAAGTATTCTTGCACATTAAAATGAGCATTAACTATATTTTGTGTTTTTGATCCCATGAAAATAATACAAGTATTATTGCGCATTAACTATATTTTGTGTTTTTGAATGCATGAAAATGCATGAATATGTTACAAGTATTCTTGCACATTAAAATGAGCATTCACTATATTTTGTGTTTTTGAACCCATGAAAATAATACAAGTATTATTGCGCATTAACTATATTTTGTGTTTTTGAAGCCATGAAAATAATACAAGTATTATTGCGCATTAACTATATTTTGTGTTTTTGAAGCCATGAAAATAATACAAGTATTATTGCGCATTAACTATATTTTGTGTTTTTGAATGCATGAAAATGCATGAATATGTTACAAGTATTCTTGCACATTAAAATGAGCATTAACTATATTTTGTGTTTTTGAACCCATGAAAATAATACAAGTATTATTGCGCATTAACTATATTTTGTGTTTTTGAATGCATGAAAATGCATGAATATGTTACAAGTATTCTTGCACATTAAAATGAGCATTAACTATATTTTGTGTTTTTGATCCCATGAAAATAATACAAGTATTATTGCGCATTAACTATATTTTGTGTTTTTGAATGCATGAAAATGCATGAATATGTTACAAGTATTCTTGCACATTAAAATGAGCATTCACTATATTTTGTGTTTTTGAACCCATGAAAATAATACAAGTATTATTGCGCATTAACTATATTTTGTGTTTTTGAAGCCATGAAAATAATACAAGTATTATTGCGCATTAACTATATTTTGTGTTTTTGAATGCATGAAAATGCATGAATATGTTAAAAGTATTCTTGCACATTAAAATGAGCATTAACTATATTTTGTGTTTTTGATCCCATGAAAATAATACAAGTATTATTGCGCATTAACTATATTTTGTGTTTTTGAATGCATGAAAATGCATGAATATGTTACAAGTATTCTTGCACATTAAAATGAGCATTCACTATATTTTGTGTTTTTGAACCCATGAAAATAATACAAGTATTATTGCGCATTAACTATATTTTGTGTTTTTGAACCCATGAAAATAATACAAGTATTATTGCGCATTAACTATATTTTGTGTTTTTGAATGCATGAAAATGCATGAATATGTTACAAGTATTCTTGCACATTAAAATGAGCATTAACTATATTTTGTGTTTTTGAACCCATGAAAATAATACAAGTATTATTGCGCATTAACTATATTTTGTGTTTTTGAATGCATGAAAATGCATGAATATGTTAAAAGTATTCTTGCACATTAAAATGAGCATTAACTATATTTTGTGTTTTTGAACCCATGAAAATAATACAAGTATTATTGCGCATTAACTATATTTGGTGTTTTTGAAGCCATGAATATAATACAAGTATTATTGCGCATTAACTATATTTTGTGTTTTTGAATGCATGAAAATGCATGAATATGTTAAAAGTATTCTTGCACATTAAAATGAGCATTAACTATATTTTGTGTTTTTGATCCCATGAAAATAATACACGTATTATTGCACATTAACTATATTTTGTGTTTTTGAATGCATGAAAATGCATGAATATGTTACAAGTATTCTTGCACATTAAAATGAGCATTAACTATATTTTGTGTTTTTGAACCCATGAAAATAATACAAGTATTATTGCGCATTAACTATATTTTGTGTTTTTGAATGAATGAAAATGCATGAATATGTTACAAGTATTCTTGCACATTAAAATGAGCATTCACTATATTTTGTGTTTTTGAACCCATGAAAATAATACAAGTATTATTGCGCATTAACTATATTTTGTGTTTTTGAATGCATGAAAATGCATGAATATGTTAAAAGTATTCTTGCACATTAAAATGAGCATTAACTATATTTTGTGTTTTTGAACCCATGAAAATAATACAAGTATTATTGCGCATTAACTATATTTGGTGTTTTTGAAGCCATGAATATAATACAAGTATTATTGCGCATTAACTATATTTTGTGTTTTTGAATGCATGAAAATGCATGAATATGTTAAAAGTATTCTTGCACATTAAAATGAGCATTAACTATATTTTGTGTTTTTGATCCCATGAAAATAATACACGTATTATTGCGCATTAACTATATTTTGTGTTTTTGAATGCATGAAAATGCATGAATATGTTACAAGTATTCTTGCACATTAAAATGAGCATTCACTATATTTTGTGTTTTTGAACCCATGAAAATAATACAAGTATTATTGCGCATTAACTATATTTTGTGTTTTTGAATGCATGAAAATGCATGAATATGTTAAAAGTATTCTTGCACATTAAAATGAGCATTAACTATATTTTGTGTTTTTGAACCCATGAAAATAATACAAGTATTATTGCGCATTAACTATATTTGGTGTTTTTGAAGCCATGAATATAATACAAGTATTATTGCGCATTAACTATATTTTGTGTTTTTGAATGCATGAAAATGCATGAATATGTTAAAAGTATTCTTGCACATTAAAATGAGCATTAACTATATTTTGTGTTTTTGATCCCATGAAAATAATACACGTATTATTGCGCATTAACTATATTTTGTGTTTTTGAATGCATGAAAATGCATGAATATGTTACAAGTATTCTTGCACATTAAAATGAGCATTAACTATATTTTGTGTTTTTGAACCCATGAAAATAATACAAGTATTATTGCGCATTAACTATATTTTGTGTTTTTGAAGCCATGAAAATAATACAAGTATTATTGCGCATTAACTATATTTTGTGTTTTTGAAGCCATGAAAATAATACAAGTATTATTGCGCATTAACTATATTTTGTGTTTTTGAATGCATGAAAATGCATGAATATGTTACAAGTATTCTTGCACATTAAAATGAGCATTAACTATATTTTGTGTTTTTGAACCCATGAAAATAATACAAGTATTATTGCGCATTAACTATATTTTGTGTTTTTGAAGCCATGAAAATAATACAAGTATTATTGCGCATTAACTATATTTTGTGTTTTTGAATGCATGAAAATGCATGAATATGTTACAAGTATTCTTGCACATTAAAATGAGCATTCACTATATTTTGTGTTTTTGAACCCATGAAAATAATACAAGTATTATTGCGCATTAACTATATTTTGTGTTTTTGAATGCATGAAAATGCATGAATATGTTAAAAGTATTCTTGCACATTAAAATGAGCATTAACTATATTTTGTGTTTTTGATCCCATGAAAATAATACACGTATTATTGCACATTAACTATATTTTGTGTTTTTGAATGCATGAAAATGCATGAATATGTTACAAGTATTCTTGCACATTAAAATGAGCATTAACTATATTTTGTGTTTTTGAACCCATGAAAATAATACAAGTATTATTGCGCATTAACTATATTTTGTGTTTTTGAATGAATGAAAATGCATGAATATGTTACAAGTATTCTTGCACATTAAAATGAGCATTCACTATATTTTGTGTTTTTGAACCCATGAAAATAATACAAGTATTATTGCGCATTAACTATATTTTGTGTTTTTGAATGCATGAAAATGCATGAATATGTTACAAGTATTCTTGCACATTAAAATGAGCATTAACTATATTTTGTGTTTTTGATCCCATGAAAATAATACAAGTATTATTGCGCATTAACTATATTTTGTGTTTTTGAATGCATGAAAATGCATGAATATGTTACAAGTATTCTTGCACATTAAAATGAGCATTCACTATATTTTGTGTTTTTGAACCCATGAAAATAATACAAGTATTATTGCGCATTAACTATATTTTGTGTTTTTGAAGCCATGAAAATAATACAAGTATTATTGCGCATTAACTATATTTTGTGTTTTTGAAGCCATGAAAATAATACAAGTATTATTGCGCATTAACTATATTTTGTGTTTTTGAATGCATGAAAATGCATGAATATGTTACAAGTATTCTTGCACATTAAAATGAGCATTAACTATATTTTGTGTTTTTGAACCCATGAAAATAATACAAGTATTATTGCGCATTAACTATATTTTGTGTTTTTGAATGCATGAAAATGCATGAATATGTTACAAGTATTCTTGCACATTAAAATGAGCATTAACTATATTTTGTGTTTTTGATCCCATGAAAATAATACAAGTATTATTGCGCATTAACTATATTTTGTGTTTTTGAATGCATGAAAATGCATGAATATGTTACAAGTATTCTTGCACATTAAAATGAGCATTCACTATATTTTGTGTTTTTGAACCCATGAAAATAATACAAGTATTATTGCGCATTAACTATATTTTGTGTTTTTGAAGCCATGAAAATAATACAAGTATTATTGCGCATTAACTATATTTTGTGTTTTTGAATGCATGAAAATGCATGAATATGTTAAAAGTATTCTTGCACATTAAAATGAGCATTAACTATATTTTGTGTTTTTGATCCCATGAAAATAATACAAGTATTATTGCGCATTAACTATATTTTGTGTTTTTGAATGCATGAAAATGCTACAAGTATTCTTGCACATTAAAATGAGCATTCACTATATTTTGTGTTTTTGAACCCATGAAAATAATACAAGTATTATTGCGCATTAACTATATTTTGTGTTTTTGAACCCATGAAAATAATACAAGTATTATTGCGCATTAACTATATTTTGTGTTTTTGAATGCATGAAAATGCATGAATATGTTACAAGTATTCTTGCACATTAAAATGAGCATTAACTATATTTTGTGTTTTTGAACCCATGAAAATAATACAAGTATTATTGCGCATTAACTATATTTTGTGTTTTTGAATGCATGAAAATGCATGAATATGTTAAAAGTATTCTTGCACATTAAAATGAGCATTAACTATATTTTGTGTTTTTGAACCCATGAAAATAATACAAGTATTATTGCGCATTAACTATATTTGGTGTTTTTGAAGCCATGAATATAATACAAGTATTATTGCGCATTAACTATATTTTGTGTTTTTGAATGCATGAAAATGCATGAATATGTTAAAAGTATTCTTGCACATTAAAATGAGCATTAACTATATTTTGTGTTTTTGATCCCATGAAAATAATACACGTATTATTGCACATTAACTATATTTTGTGTTTTTGAATGCATGAAAATGCATGAATATGTTACAAGTATTCTTGCACATTAAAATGAGCATTAACTATATTTTGTGTTTTTGAACCCATGAAAATAATACAAGTATTATTGCGCATTAACTATATTTTGTGTTTTTGAATGAATGAAAATGCATGAATATGTTACAAGTATTCTTGCACATTAAAATGAGCATTCACTATATTTTGTGTTTTTGAACCCATGAAAATAATACAAGTATTATTGCGCATTAACTATATTTTGTGTTTTTGAATGCATGAAAATGCATGAATATGTTAAAAGTATTCTTGCACATTAAAATGAGCATTAACTATATTTTGTGTTTTTGAACCCATGAAAATAATACAAGTATTATTGCGCATTAACTATATTTGGTGTTTTTGAAGCCATGAATATAATACAAGTATTATTGCGCATTAACTATATTTTGTGTTTTTGAATGCATGAAAATGCATGAATATGTTAAAAGTATTCTTGCACATTAAAATGAGCATTAACTATATTTTGTGTTTTTGATCCCATGAAAATAATACACGTATTATTGCGCATTAACTATATTTTGTGTTTTTGAATGCATGAATATGTTACAAGTATTCTTGCACATTAAAATGAGCATTCACTATATTTTGTGTTTTTGAACCCATGAAAATAATACAAGTATTATTGCGCATTAACTATATTTTGTGTTTTTGAATGCATGAAAATGCATGAATATGTTAAAAGTATTCTTGCACATTAAAATGAGCATTAACTATATTTTGTGTTTTTGAACCCATGAAAATAATACAAGTATTATTGCGCATTAAATATATTTGGTGTTTTTGAAGCCATGAATATAATACAAGTATTATTGCGCATTAACTATATTTTGTGTTTTTGAATGCATGAAAATGCATGAATATGTTAAAAGTATTCTTGCACATTAAAATGAGCATTAACTATATTTTGTGTTTTTGATCCCATGAAAATAATACACGTATTATTGCGCATTAACTATATTTTGTGTTTTTGAATGCATGAAAATGCATGAATATGTTACAAGTATTCTTGCACATTAAAATGAGCATTAACTATATTTTGTGTTTTTGAACCCATGAAAATAATACAAGTATTATTGCGCATTAACTATATTTTGTGTTTTTGAAGCCATGAAAATAATACAAGTATTATTGCGCATTAACTATATTTTGTGTTTTTGAAGCCATGAAAATAATACAAGTATTATTGCGCATTAACTATATTTTGTGTTTTTGAATGCATGAAAATGCATGAATATGTTACAAGTATTCTTGCACATTAAAATGAGCATTAACTATATTTTGTGTTTTTGAACCCATGAAAATAATACAAGTATTATTGCGCATTAACTATATTTTGTGTTTTTGAAGCCATGAAAATAATACAAGTATTATTGCGCATTAACTATATTTTGTGTTTTTGAATGCATGAAAATGCATGAATATGTTACAAGTATTCTTGCACATTAAAATGAGCATTCACTATATTTTGTGTTTTTGAACCCATGAAAATAATACAAGTATTATTGCGCATTAACTATATTTTGTGTTTTTGAATGCATGAAAATGCATGAATATGTTACAAGTATTCTTGCACATTAAAATGAGCATTAACTATATTTTGTGTTTTTGATCCCATGAAAATAATACAAGTATTATTGCGCATTAACTATATTTTGTGTTTTTGAATGCATGAAAATGCATGAATATGTTACAAGTATTCTTGCACATTAAAATGAGCATTCACTATATTTTGTGTTTTTGAACCCATGAAAATAATACAAGTATTATTGCGCATTAACTATATTTTGTGTTTTTGAATGCATGAAAATGCATGAATATGTTACAAGTATTCTTGCACATTAAAATGAGCATTAACTATATTTTGTGTTTTTGATCCCATGAAAATAATACAAGTATTATTGCGCATTAACTATATTTTGTGTTTTTGAATGCATGAAAATGCATGAATATGTTACAAGTATTCTTGCACATTAAAATGAGCATTCACTATATTTTGTGTTTTTGAACCCATGAAAATAATACAAGTATTATTGCGCATTAACTATATTTTGTGTTTTTGAAGCCATGAAAATAATACAAGTATTATTGCGCATTAACTATATTTTGTGTTTTTGAATGCATGAAAATGCATGAATATGTTAAAAGTATTCTTGCACATTAAAATGAGCATTAACTATATTTTGTGTTTTTGATCCCATGAAAATAATACAAGTATTATTGCGCATTAACTATATTTTGTGTTTTTGAATGCATGAAAATGCATGAATATGTTAAAAGTATTCTTGCACATTAAAATGAGCATTAACTATATTTTGTGTTTTTGAACCCATGAAAATAATACAAGTATTATTGCGCATTAACTATATTTTGTGTTTTTGAATGCATGAAAATGCATGAATATGTTACAAGTATTCTTGCACATTAAAATGAGCATTAACTATATTTTGTGTTTTTGAACCCATGAAAATAATACAAGTATTATTGCGCATTAACTATATTTTGTGTTTTTGAAGCCATGAAAATAATACAAGTATTATTGCGCATTAACTATATTTTGTGTTTTTGAATGCATGAAAATGCATGAATATGTTACAAGTATTCTTGCACATTAAAATGAGCATTCACTATATTTTGTGTTTTTGAACCCATGAAAATAATACAAGTATTATTGCGCATTAACTATATTTTGTGTTTTTGAAGCCATGAAAATAATACAAGTATTATTGCGCATTAACTATATTTTGTGTTTTTGAAGCCATGAAAATAATACAAGTATTATTGCGCATTAACTATATTTTGTGTTTTTGAAGCCATGAAAATAATACAAGTATTATTGCGCATTAACTATATTTTGTGTTTTTGAATGCATGAAAATGCATGAATATGTTACAAGTATTCTTGCACATTAAAATGAGCATTAACTATATTTTGTGTTTTTGAACCCATGAAAATAATACAAGTATTATTGCGCATTAACTATATTTTGTGTTTTTGAATGCATGAAAATGCATGAATATGTTACAAGTATTCTTGCACATTAAAATGAGCATTAACTATATTTTGTGTTTTTGATCCCATGAAAATAATACAAGTATTATTGCGCATTAACTATATTTTGTGTTTTTGAATGCATGAAAATGCATGAATATGTTACAAGTATTCTTGCACATTAAAATGAGCATTCACTATATTTTGTGTTTTTGAACCCATGAAAATAATACAAGTATTATTGCGCATTAACTATATTTTGTGTTTTTGAAGCCATGAAAATAATACAAGTATTATTGCGCATTAACTATATTTTGTGTTTTTGAATGCATGAAAATGCATGAATATGTTAAAAGTATTCTTGCACATTAAAATGAGCATTAACTATATTTTGTGTTTTTGATCCCATGAAAATAATACAAGTATTATTGCGCATTAACTATATTTTGTGTTTTTGAATGCATGAAAATGCATGAATATGTTACAAGTATTCTTGCACATTAAAATGAGCATTCACTATATTTTGTGTTTTTGAACCCATGAAAATAATACAAGTATTATTGCGCATTAACTATATTTTGTGTTTTTGAATGCATGAAAATGCATGAATATGTTACAAGTATTCTTGCACATTAAAATGAGCATTCACTATATTTTGTGTTTTTGAACCCATGAAAATAATACAAGTATTATTGCGCATTAACTATATTTTGTGTTTTTGAATGCATGAAAATGCATGAATATGTTAAAAGTATTCTTGCACATTAAAATGAGCATTAACTATATTTTGTGTTTTTGAACCCATGAAAATAATACAAGTATTATTGCGCATTAACTATATTTTGTGTTTTTGAATGCATGAAAATGCATGAATATGTTACAAGTATTCTTGCACATTAAAATGAGCATTCACTATATTTTGTGTTTTTGAACCCATGAAAATAATACAAGTATTATTGCGCATTAACTATATTTTGTGTTTTTGAAGCCATGAAAATAATACAAGTATTATTGCGCATTAACTATATTTTGTGTTTTTGAATGCATGAAAATGCATGAATATGTTACAAGTATTCTTGCACATTAAAATGAGCATTAACTATATTTTGTGTTTTTGAACCCATGAAAATAATACAAGTATTATTGCGCATTAACTATATTTTGTGTTTTTGAAGCCATGAAAATAATACAAGTATTATTGCGCATTAACTATATTTTGTGTTTTTGAATGCATGAAAATGCATGAATATGTTACAAGTATTCTTGCACATTAAAATGAGCATTCACTATATTTTGTGTTTTTGAACCCATGAAAATAATACAAGTATTATTGCGCATTAACTATATTTTGTGTTTTTGAAGCCATGAAAATAATACAAGTATTATTGCGCATTAACTATATTTTGTGTTTTTGAAGCCATGAAAATAATACAAGTATTATTGCGCATTAACTATATTTTGTGTTTTTGAAGCCATGAAAATAATACAAGTATTATTGCGCATTAACTATATTTTGTGTTTTTGAATGCATGAAAATGCATGAATATGTTACAAGTATTCTTGCACATTAAAATGAGCATTAACTATATTTTGTGTTTTTGAACCCATGAAAATAATACAAGTATTATTGCGCATTAACTATATTTTGTGTTTTTGAATGCATGAATATGTTACAAGTATTCTTGCACATTAAAATGAGCATTAACTATATTTTGTGTTTTTGATCCCATGAAAATAATACAAGTATTATTGCGCATTAACTATATTTTGTGTTTTTGAATGCATGAAAATGCATGAATATGTTACAAGTATTCTTGCACATTAAAATGAGCATTCACTATATTTTGTGTTTTTGAACCCATGAAAATAATACAAGTATTATTGCGCATTAACTATATTTGGTGTTTTTGAAGCCATGAATATAATACAAGTATTATTGCGCATTAACTATATTTTGTGTTTTTGAATGCATGAAAATGCATGAATATGTTAAAAGTATTCTTGCACATTAAAATGAGCATTAACTATATTTTGTGTTTTTGATCCCATGAAAATAATACACGTATTATTGCGCATTAACTATATTTTGTGTTTTTGAATGCATGAAAATGCATGAATATGTTACAAGTATTCTTGCACATTAAAATGAGCATTCACTATATTTTGTGTTTTTGAACCCATGAAAATAATACAAGTATTATTGCGCATTAACTATATTTTGTGTTTTTGAAGCCATGAAAATAATACAAGTATTATTGCGCATTAACTATATTTTGTGTTTTTGAACCCATGAAAATAATACAAGTATTATTGCGCATTAACTATATTTTGTGTTTTTGAATGCATGAAAATGCATGAATATGTTACAAGTATTCTTGCACATTAAAATGAGCATTAACTATATTTTGTGTTTTTGAACCCATGAAAATAATACAAGTATTATTGCGCATTAACTATATTTTGTGTTTTTGAAGCCATGAAAATAATACAAGTATTATTGCGCATTAACTATATTTTGTGTTTTTGAACCCATGAAAATAATACAAGTATTATTGTGCATTAACTATATTTTGTGTTTTTGAATGCATGAAAATGCATGAATATGTTACAAGTATTCTTGCACATTAAAATGAGCATTCACTATATTTTGTGTTTTTGAACCCATGAAAATAATACAAGTATTATTGCGCATTAACTATATTTTGTGTTTTTGAAGCCATGAAAATAATACAAGTATTATTGCGCATTAACTATATTTTGTGTTTTTGAAGCCATGAAAATAATACAAGTATTATTGCGCATTAACTATATTTTGTGTTTTTGAAGCCATGAAAATAATACAAGTATTATTGCGCATTAACTATATTTTGTGTTTTTGAAGCCATGAAAATAATACAAGTATTATTGCGCATTAACTATATTTTGTGTTTTTGAAGCCATGAAAATAATACAAGTATTATTGCGCATTAACTATATTTTGTGTTTTTGAAGCCATGAAAATAATACAAGTATTATTGCGCATTAACTATATTTTGTGTTTTTGAAGCCATGAAAATAATACAAGTATTATTGCGCATTAACTATATTTTGTGTTTTTGAATGCATGAAAATGCATGAATATGTTACAAGTATTCTTGCACATTAAAATGAGCATTAACTATATTTTGTGTTTTTGATCCCATGAAAATAATACAAGTATTATTGCGCATTAACTATATTTTGTGTTTTTGAATGCATGAAAATGCATGAATATGTTACAAGTATTCTTGCACATTAAAATGAGCATTCACTATATTTTGTGTTTTTGAACCCATGAAAATAATACAAGTATTATTGCGCATTAACTATATTTTGTGTTTTTGAAGCCATGAAAATAATACAAGTATTATTGCGCATTAACTATATTTTGTGTTTTTGAATGCATGAAAATGCATGAATATGTTAAAAGTATTCTTGCACATTAAAATGAGCATTAACTATATTTTGTGTTTTTGATCCCATGAAAATAATACAAGTATTATTGCGCATTAACTATATTTTGTGTTTTTGAATGCATGAAAATGCATGAATATGTTAAAAGTATTCTTGCACATTAAAATGAGCATTAACTATATTTTGTGTTTTTGAACCCATGAAAATAATACAAGTATTATTGCGCATTAACTATATTTTGTGTTTTTGAATGCATGAAAATGCATGAATATGTTACAAGTATTCTTGCACATTAAAATGAGCATTCACTATATTTTGTGTTTTTGAACCCATGAAAATAATACAAGTATTATTGCGCATTAACTATATTTTGTGTTTTTGAACCCATGAAAATAATACAAGTATTATTGCGCATTAACTATATTTTGTATTTTTGAATGCATGAAAATGCATGAATATGTTACAAGTATTCTTGCACATTAAAATGAGCATTAACTATATTTTGTGTTTTTGAACCCATGAAAATAATACAAGTATTATTGCGCATTAACTATATTTTGTGTTTTTGAATGCATGAAAATGCATGAATATGTTAAAAGTATTCTTGCACATTAAAATGAGCATTAACTATATTTTGTGTTTTTGAACCCATGAAAATAATACAAGTATTATTGCGCATTAACTATATTTGGTGTTTTTGAAGCCATGAATATAATACAAGTATTATTGCGCATTAACTATATTTTGTGTTTTTGAATGCATGAAAATGCATGAATATGTTAAAAGTATTCTTGCACATTAAAATAAGCATTAACTATATTTTGTGTTTTTGATCCCATGAAAATAATACACGTATTATTGCGCATTAACTATATTTTGTGTTTTTGAATGCATGAAAATGCATGAATATGTTACAAGTATTCTTGCACATTAAAATGAGCATTCACTATATTTTGTGTTTTTGAACCCATGAAAATAATACAAGTATTATTGCGCATTAACTATATTTTGTGTTTTTGAAGCCATGAAAATAATACAAGTATTATTGCGCATTAACTATATTTTGTGTTTTTGAACCCATGAAAATAATACAAGTATTATTGCGCATTAACTATATTTTGTGTTTTTGAATGCATGAAAATGCATGAATATGTTACAAGTATTCTTGCACATTAAAATGAGCATTAACTATATTTTGTGTTTTTGAACCCATGAAAATAATACAAGTATTATTGCGCATTAACTATATTTTGTGTTTTTGAAGCCATGAAAATAATACAAGTATTATTGCGCATTAACTATATTTTGTGTTTTTGAACCCATGAAAATAATACAAGTATTATTGTGCATTAACTATATTTTGTGTTTTTGAATGCATGAAAATGCATGAATATGTTACAAGTATTCTTGCACATTAAAATGAGCATTCACTATATTTTGTGTTTTTGAACCCATGAAAATAATACAAGTATTATTGCGCATTAACTATATTTTGTGTTTTTGAAGCCATGAAAATAATACAAGTATTATTGCGCATTAACTATATTTTGTGTTTTTGAAGCCATGAAAATAATACAAGTATTATTGCGCATTAACTATATTTTGTGTTTTTGAAGCCATGAAAATAATACAAGTATTATTGCGCATTAACTATATTTTGTGTTTTTGAAGCCATGAAAATAATATAAGTATTATTGCGCATTAACTATATTTTGTGTTTTTGAAGCCATGAAAATAATACAAGTATTATTGCGCATTAACTATATTTTGTGTTTTTGAATGCATGAAAATGCATGAATATGTTACAAGTATTCTTGCACATTAAAATGAGCATTAACTATATTTTGTGTTTTTGAACCCATGAAAATAATACAAGTATTATTGCGCATTAACTATATTTTGTGTTTTTGAAGCCATGAAAATAATACAAGTATTATTGCGCATTAACTATATTTTGTGTTTTTGAAGCCATGAATATAATACAAGTATTATTGCGCATTAACTATATTTTGTGTTTTTGAATGCATGAAAATGCATGAATATGTTAAAAGTATTCTTGCACATTAAAATGAGCATTAACTATATTTTGTGTTTTTGAACCCATGAAAATAATAGAAGTATTAATGCGCATTAACTATATTTGGTGTTTTTGAAGCCATGAATATAATGCAAGTATTATTGCGCATTAACTATATTTTGTGTTTTTGAATGCATGAAAATGCATGAATATGTTAAAAGTATTCTTGCACATTAAAATGAGCATTAACTATATTTTGTGTTTTTGATCCCATGAAAATAATACACGTATTATTGCGCATTAACTATATTTTGTGTTTTTGAATGCATGAAAATGCATGAATATGTTACAAGTATTCTTGCACATTAAAATGAGCATTAACTATATTTTGTGTTTTTGAACCCATGAAAATAATACACGTATTATTGCGCATTAACTATATTTTGTGTTTTTGAATGCATGAAAATGCATGAATATGTTACAAGTATTCTTGCACATTAAAATGAGCATTAACTATATTTTGTGTTTTTGAACCCATGAAAATAATACAAGTATTATTGCGCATTAACTATATTTTGTGTTTTTGAATGCATGAAAATGCATGAATATGTTACAAGTATTCTTGCACATTAAAATGAGCATTCACTATATTTTGTGTTTTTGAACCCATGAAAATAATACAAGTATTATTGCGCATTAACTATATTTTGTGTTTTTGAAGCCATGAAAATAATACAAGTATTATTGCGCATTAACTATATTTTGTGTTTTTGAACCCATGAAAATAATACAAGTATTATTGCGCATTAACTATATTTTGTGTTTTTGAATGCATGAAAATGCATGAATATGTTACAAGTATTCTTGCACATTAAAATGAGCATTAACTATATTTTGTGTTTTTGAACCCATGAAAATAATACAAGTATTATTGCGCATTAACTATATTTTGTGTTTTTGAAGCCATGAAAATAATACAAGTATTATTGCGCATTAACTATATTTTGTGTTTTTGAACCCATGAAAATAATACAAGTATTATTGCGCATTAACTATATTTTGTGTTTTTGAATGCATGAAAATGCATGAATATGTTACAAGTATTCTTGCACATTAAAATGAGCATTCACTATATTTTGTGTTTTTGAAGCCATGAAAATAATACAAGTATTATTGCGCATTAACTATATTTTGTGTTTTTGAAGCCATGAAAAAATACAAGTATTATTGCGCATTAACTATATTTTGTGTTTTTGAATGCATGAAAATGCATGAATATGTTACAAGTATTCTTGCACATTAAAATGAGCATTAACTATATTTTGTGTTTTTGAACCCATGAAAATAATACAAGTATTATTGCGCATTAACTATATTTTGTGTTTTTGAATGCATGAAAATGCATGAATATGTTACAAGTATTCTTGCACATTAAAATGAGCATTAACTATATTTTGTGTTTTTGAAGCCATGAAAATAATACAAGTATTATTGCGCATTAACTATATTTTGTGTTTTTGAAGCCATGAAAATAATACAAGTATTATTGCGCATTAACTATATTTTGTGTTTTTGAAGCCATGAAAATAATACAAGTATTATTGCGCATTAACTATATTTTGTGTTTTTGAATGCATGAAAATGCATGAATATGTTACAAGTATTCTTGCACATTAAAATGAGCATTAACTATATTTTGTGTTTTTGAACCCATGAAAATAATACAAGTATTATTGCGCATTAACTATATTTTGTGTTTTTGAAGCCATGAAAATAATACAAGTATTATTGCGCATTAACTATATTTTGTGTTTTTGAATGCATGAAAATGCATGAATATGTTACAAGTATTCTTGCACATTAAAATGAGCATTCACTATATTTTGTGTTTTTGAACCCATGAAAATAATACAAGTATTATTGCGCATTAACTATATTTTGTGTTTTTGAAGCCATGAAAATAATACAAGTATTATTGCGCATTAACTATATTTTGTGTTTTTGAAGCCATGAAAATAATACAAGTATTATTGCGCATTAACTATATTTTGTGTTTTTGAATGCATGAAAATGCATGAATATGTTACAAGTATTCTTGCACATTAAAATGAGCATTAACTATATTTTGTGTTTTTGAACCCATGAAAATAATACAAGTATTATTGCGCATTAACTATATTTTGTGTTTTTGAATGCATGAAAATGCATGAATATGTTACAAGTATTCTTGCACATTAAAATGAGCATTAACTATATTTTGTGTTTTTGATCCCATGAAAATAATACAAGTATTATTGCGCATTAACTATATTTTGTGTTTTTGAATGCATGAAAATGCATGAATATGTTACAAGTATTCTTGCACATTAAAATGAGCATTCACTATATTTTGTGTTTTTGAACCCATGAAAATAATACAAGTATTATTGCGCATTAACTATATTTTGTGTTTTTGAAGCCATGAAAATAATACAAGTATTATTGCGCATTAACTATATTTTGTGTTTTTGAATGCATGAAAATGCATGAATATGTTACAAGTATTCTTGCACATTAAAATGAGCATTCACTATATTTTGTGTTTTTGAACCCATGAAAATAATACAAGTATTATTGCGCATTAACTATATTTTGTGTTTTTGAAGCCATGAAAATAATACAAGTATTATTGCGCATTAACTATATTTTGTGTTTTTGAATGCATGAAAATGCATGAATATGTTACAAGTATTCTTGCACATTAAAATGAGCATTAACTATATTTTGTGTTTTTGATCCCATGAAAATAATACAAATATTATTGCGCATTAACTATATTTTGTGTTTTTGAAGCCATGAAAATAATACAAGTATTATTGCGCATTAACTATATTTTGTGTTTTTGAATGCATGAAAATGCATGAATATGTTACAAGTATTCTTGCACATTAAAATGAGCATTCACTATATTTTGTGTTTTTGAACCCATGAAAATAATACAAGTATTATTGCGCATTAACTATATTTTGTGTTTTTGAAGCCATGAAAATAATACAAGTATTATTGCGCATTAACTATATTTTGTGTTTTTGAATGCATGAAAATGCATGAATATGTTACAAGTATTCTTGCACATTAAAATGAGCATTAACTATATTTTGTGTTTTTGATCCCATGAAAATAATACAAATATTATTGCGCATTAACTATATTTTGTGTTTTTGAATGCATGAAAATGCATGAATATGTTACAAGTATTCTTGCACATTAAAATGAGCATTTACTATATTTTGTGTTTTTGAACCCATGAAAATTATACAAGTATTATTGCGCATTAACTATATTTTGTGTTTTTGAAGCCATGAATATAATACAAGTATTATTGCGCATTAACTATATTTTGTGTTTTTGAATGCATGAAAATGCATGAATATGTTAAAAGTATTCTTGCACATTAAAATGAGCATTAACTATATTTTGTGTTTTTGATCCCATGAAAATAATACAAGTATTATTGCGCATTAACTATATTTTGTGTTTTTGAATGCATGAAAATGCATGAATATGTTACAAGTATTCTTGCACATTAAAATGAGCATTCACTATATTTTGTGTTTTTGATCCCATGAAAATAATACAAGTATTATTGCGCATTAACTATATTTTGTGTTTTTGAATGCATGAAAATGCATGAATATGTTACAAGTATTCTTGCACATTAAAATGAGCATTCACTATATTTTGTGTTTTTGAACCCATGAAAATTATACAAGTATTATTGCGCATTAACTATATTTTGTGTTTTTGAATGCATGAAAATGCATGAATATGTTACAAGTATTCTTGCACATTAAAATGAGCATTCACTATATTTTGTGTTTTTGATCCCATGAAAATAATACAAGTATTATTGCGCATTAACTATATTTTGTGTTTTTGAATGCATGAAAATGCATGAATATGTTACAAGTATTCTTGCACATTAAAATGAGCATTCACTATATTTTGTGTTTTTGAAGCCATGAATATAATACAAGTATTATTGCGCATTAACTATATTTTGTGTTTTTGAATGCATGAAAATGCATGAATATGTTAAAAGTATTCTTGCACATTAAAATGAGCATTAACTATATTTTGTGTTTTTGATCCCATGAAAATAATACAAGTATTATTGCGCATTAACTATATTTTGTGTTTTTGAATGCATGAAAATGCATGAATATGTTACAAGTATTCTTGCACATTAAAATGAGCATTCACTATATTTTGTGTTTTTGAACCCATGAAAATAATACAAGTATTAATGCGCATTAACTATATTTTGTGTTTTTGAATGCATGAAAATGCATGAATATGTTACAAGTATTCTTGCACATTAAAATGAGCATTAACTATATTTTGTGTTTTTGATCCCATGAAAATAATACAAGTATTATTGCGCATTAACTATATTTTGTGTTTTTGAATGCATGAAAATGCATGAATATGTTACAAGTATTCTTGCACATTAAAATGAGCATTCACTATATTTTGTGTTTTTGAACCCATGAAAATAATACAAGTATTATTGCGCATTCACTATATTTTGTGTTTTTGAACCCATGAAAATAATACAAGTATTATTGCGCATTAACTATATTTTGTGTTTTTGAAGCCATGAAAATAATACAAGTATTATTGCGCATTAACTATATTTTGTGTTTTTGAATGCATGAAAATGCATGAATATGTTACAAGTATTCTTGCACATTAAAATGAGCATTCACTATATTTTGTGTTTTTGAACCCATGAAAATAATACAAGTATTATTGCGCATTAACTATATTTTGTGTTTTTGAATGCATGAAAATGCATGAATATGTTACAAGTATTCTTGCACATTAAAATGAGCATTCACTATATTTTGTGTTTTTGAACCCATGAAAATAATACAAGTATTATTGCGCATTAACTATATTTTGTGTTTTTGAATGCATGAAAATGCATGAATATGTTAAAAGTATTCTTGCACATTAAAATGAGCATTCACTATATTTTGTGTTTTTGAACCCATGAAAATAATACAAGTATTATTGCGCATTAACTATATTTTGTGTTTTTGAAGCCATGAAAATAATACAAGTATTATTGCGCATTAACTATATTTTGTGTTTTTGAATGCATGAAAATGCATGAATATGTTACAAGTATTCTTGCACATTAAAATGAGCATTCACTATATTTTGTGTTTTTGAACCCATGAAAATAATACAAGTATTATTGCGCATTAACTATATTTTGTGTTTTTGAAGCCATGAAAATAATACAAGTATTATTGCGCATTAACTATATTTTGTGTTTTTGAATGCATGAAAATGCATGAATATGTTACAAGTATTCTTGCACATTAAAATGAGCATTAACTATATTTTGTGTTTTTGATCCCATGAAAATAATACAAATATTATTGCGCATTAACTATATTTTGTGTTTTTGAAGCCATGAAAATAATACAAGTATTATTGCGCATTAACTATATTTTGTGTTTTTGAATGCATGAAAATGCATGAATATGTTACAAGTATTCTTGCACATTAAAATGAGCATTCACTATATTTTGTGTTTTTGAACCCATGAAAATAATACAAGTATTATTGCGCATTAACTATATTTTGTGTTTTTGAAGCCATGAAAATAATACAAGTATTATTGCGCATTAACTATATTTTGTGTTTTTGAATGCATGAAAATGCATGAATATGTTACAAGTATTCTTGCACATTAAAATGAGCATTAACTATATTTTGTGTTTTTGATCCCATGAAAATAATACAAATATTATTGCGCATTAACTATATTTTGTGTTTTTGAATGCATGAAAATGCATGAATATGTTACAAGTATTCTTGCACATTAAAATGAGCATTTACTATATTTTGTGTTTTTGAACCCATGAAAATTATACAAGTATTATTGCGCATTAACTATATTTTGTGTTTTTGAAGCCATGAATATAATACAAGTATTATTGCGCATTAACTATATTTTGTGTTTTTGAATGCATGAAAATGCATGAATATGTTAAAAGTATTCTTGCACATTAAAATGAGCATTAACTATATTTTGTGTTTTTGATCCCATGAAAATAATACAAGTATTATTGCGCATTAACTATATTTTGTGTTTTTGAATGCATGAAAATGCATGAATATGTTACAAGTATTCTTGCACATTAAAATGAGCATTCACTATATTTTGTGTTTTTGATCCCATGAAAATAATACAAGTATTATTGCGCATTAACTATATTTTGTGTTTTTGAATGCATGAAAATGCATGAATATGTTACAAGTATTCTTGCACATTAAAATGAGCATTCACTATATTTTGTGTTTTTGAACCCATGAAAATTATACAAGTATTATTGCGCATTAACTATATTTTGTGTTTTTGAATGCATGAAAATGCATGAATATGTTACAAGTATTCTTGCACATTAAAATGAGCATTCACTATATTTTGTGTTTTTGATCCCATGAAAATAATACAAGTATTATTGCGCATTAACTATATTTTGTGTTTTTGAATGCATGAAAATGCATGAATATGTTACAAGTATTCTTGCACATTAAAATGAGCATTCACTATATTTTGTGTTTTTGAAGCCATGAATATAATACAAGTATTATTGCGCATTAACTATATTTTGTGTTTTTGAATGCATGAAAATGCATGAATATGTTAAAAGTATTCTTGCACATTAAAATGAGCATTAACTATATTTTGTGTTTTTGATCCCATGAAAATAATACAAGTATTATTGCGCATTAACTATATTTTGTGTTTTTGAATGCATGAAAATGCATGAATATGTTACAAGTATTCTTGCACATTAAAATGAGCATTCACTATATTTTGTGTTTTTGAACCCATGAAAATAATACAAGTATTAATGCGCATTAACTATATTTTGTGTTTTTGAATGCATGAAAATGCATGAATATGTTACAAGTATTCTTGCACATTAAAATGAGCATTAACTATATTTTGTGTTTTTGATCCCATGAAAATAATACAAGTATTATTGCGCATTAACTATATTTTGTGTTTTTGAATGCATGAAAATGCATGAATATGTTACAAGTATTCTTGCACATTAAAATGAGCATTCACTATATTTTGTGTTTTTGAACCCATGAAAATAATACAAGTATTATTGCGCATTCACTATATTTTGTGTTTTTGAACCCATGAAAATAATACAAGTATTATTGCGCATTAACTATATTTTGTGTTTTTGAAGCCATGAAAATAATACAAGTATTATTGCGCATTAACTATATTTTGTGTTTTTGAATGCATGAAAATGCATGAATATGTTACAAGTATTCTTGCACATTAAAATGAGCATTCACTATATTTTGTGTTTTTGAACCCATGAAAATAATACAAGTATTATTGCGCATTAACTATATTTTGTGTTTTTGAATGCATGAAAATGCATGAATATGTTACAAGTATTCTTGCACATTAAAATGAGCATTCACTATATTTTGTGTTTTTGAACCCATGAAAATAATACAAGTATTATTGCGCATTAACTATATTTTGTGTTTTTGAATGCATGAAAATGCATGAATATGTTACAAGTATTCTTGCACATTAAAATGAGCATTCACTATATTTTGTGTTTTTGAACCCATGAAAATAATACAAGTATTATTGCGCATTAACTATATTTTGTGTTTTTGAAGCCATGAAAATAATACAAGTATTATTGCGCATTAACTATATTTTGTGTTTTTGAAGCCATGAAAATAATACAAGTATTATTGCGCATTAACTATATTTTGTGTTTTTGAATGCATGAAAATGCATGAATATGTTACAAGTATTCTTGCACATTAAAATGAGCATTCACTATATTTTGTGTTTTTGAACCCATGAAAATAATACAAGTATTATTGCGCATTAACTATATTTTGTGTTTTTGAAGCCATGAAAATAATACAAGTATTATTGCGCATTAACTATATTTTGTGTTTTTGAAGCCATGAAAATAATACAAGTATTATTGCGCATTAACTATATTTTGTGTTTTTGAATGCATGAAAATGCATGAATATGTTACAAGTATTCTTGCACATTAAAATGAGCATTAACTATATTTTGTGTTTTTGAACCCATGAAAATAATACAAGTATTATTGCGCATTAACTATATTTTGTGTTTTTGATCCCATGAAAATAATACAAGTATTATTGCGCATTAACTATATTTTGTGTTTTTGAACCCATGAAAATAATACAAGTATTATTGCGCATTAACTATATTTTGTGTTTTTGAATGCATGAAAATGCATGAATATGTTACAAGTATTCTTGCACATTAAAATGAGCATTAACTATATTTTGTGTTTTTGAACCCATGAAAATAATACAAGTATTATTGCGCATTAACTATATTTTGTGTTTTTGAAGCCATGAAAATAATACAAGTATTATTGCGCATTAACTATATTTTGTGTTTTTGAATGCATGAAAATGCATGAATATGTTACAAGTATTCTTGCACATTAAAATGAGCATTCACTATATTTTGTGTTTTTGAACCCATGAAAATAATACAAGTATTATTGCGCATTAACTATATTTTGTGTTTTTGAAGCCATGAAAATAATACAAGTATTATTGCGCATTAACTATATTTTGTGTTTTTGAAGCCATGAAAATAATACAAGTATTATTGCGCATTAACTATATTTTGTGTTTTTGAATGCATGAAAATGCATGAATATGTTACAAGTATTCTTGCACATTAAAATGAGCATTCACTATATTTTGTGTTTTTGAACCCATGAAAATAATACAAGTATTATTGCGCATTCACTATATTTTGTGTTTTTGAACCCATGAAAATAATACAAGTATTATTGCGCATTAACTATATTTTGTGTTTTTGAAGCCATGAAAATAATACAAGTATTATTGCGCATTAACTATATTTTGTGTTTTTGAATGCATGAAAATGCATGAATATGTTACAAGTATTCTTGCACATTAAAATGAGCATTCACTATATTTTGTGTTTTTGAACCCATGAAAATAATACAAGTATTATTGCGCATTAACTATATTTTGTGTTTTTGAATGCATGAAAATGCATGAATATGTTACAAGTATTCTTGCACATTAAAATGAGCATTCACTATATTTTGTGTTTTTGAACCCATGAAAATAATACAAGTATTATTGCGCATTAACTATATTTTGTGTTTTTGAATGCATGAAAATGCATGAATATGTTACAAGTATTCTTGCACATTAAAATGAGCATTCACTATATTTTGTGTTTTTGAACCCATGAAAATAATACAAGTATTATTGCGCATTAACTATATTTTGTGTTTTTGAAGCCATGAAAATAATACAAGTATTATTGCGCATTAACTATATTTTGTGTTTTTGAAGCCATGAAAATAATACAAGTATTATTGCGCATTAACTATATTTTGTGTTTTTGAATGCATGAAAATGCATGAATATGTTACAAGTATTCTTGCACATTAAAATGAGCATTCACTATATTTTGTGTTTTTGAACCCATGAAAATAATACAAGTATTATTGCGCATTAACTATATTTTGTGTTTTTGAAGCCATGAAAATAATACAAGTATTATTGCGCATTAACTATATTTTGTGTTTTTGAAGCCATGAAAATAATACAAGTATTATTGCGCATTAACTATATTTTGTGTTTTTGAATGCATGAAAATGCATGAATATGTTACAAGTATTCTTGCACATTAAAATGAGCATTAACTATATTTTGTGTTTTTGAACCCATGAAAATAATACAAGTATTATTGCGCATTAACTATATTTTGTGTTTTTGATCCCATGAAAATAATACAAGTATTATTGCGCATTAACTATATTTTGTGTTTTTGAACCCATGAAAATAATACAAGTATTATTGCGCATTAACTATATTTTGTGTTTTTGAATGCATGAAAATGCATGAATATGTTACAAGTATTCTTGCACATTAAAATGAGCATTAACTATATTTTGTGTTTTTGAACCCATGAAAATAATACAAGTATTATTGCGCATTAACTATATTTTGTGTTTTTGAAGCCATGAAAATAATACAAGTATTATTGCGCATTAACTATATTTTGTGTTTTTGAATGCATGAAAATGCATGAATATGTTACAAGTATTCTTGCACATTAAAATGAGCATTCACTATATTTTGTGTTTTTGAACCCATGAAAATAATACAAGTATTATTGCGCATTAACTATATTTTGTGTTTTTGAAGCCATGAAAATAATACAAGTATTATTGCGCATTAACTATATTTTGTGTTTTTGAAGCCATGAAAATAATACAAGTATTATTGCGCATTAACTATATTTTGTGTTTTTGAATGCATGAAAATGCATGAATATGTTACAAGTATTCTTGCACATTAAAATGAGCATTCACTATATTTTGTGTTTTTGAACCCATGAAAATAATACAAGTATTATTGCGCATTAACTATATTTTGTGTTTTTGAAGCCATGAAAATAATACAAGTATTATTGCGCATTAACTATATTTTGTGTTTTTGAATGCATGAAAATGCATGAATATGTTACAAGTATTCTTGCACATTAAAATGAGCATTCACTATATTTTGTGTTTTTGAACCCATGAAAATAATACAAGTATTATTGCGCATTAACTATATTTTGTGTTTTTGAAGCCATGAAAATAATACAAGTATTATTGCGCATTAACTATATTTTGTGTTTTTGAAGCCATGAAAATAATACAAGTATTATTGCGCATTAACTATATTTTGTGTTTTTGAAGCCATGAAAATAATACAAGTATTATTGCGCATTAACTATATTTTGTGTTTTTGAATGCATGAAAATGCATGAATATGTTACAAGTATTCTTGCACATTAAAATGAGCATTCACTATATTTTGTGTTTTTGAACCCATGAAAATAATACAAGTATTATTGCGCATTAACTATATTTTGTGTTTTTGAAGCCATGAAAATAATACAAGTATTATTGCGCATTAACTATATTTTGTGTTTTTGAAGCCATGAAAATAATACAAGTATTATTGCGCATTAACTATATTTTGTGTTTTTGAATGCATGAAAATGCATGAATATGTTACAAGTATTCTTGCACATTAAAATGAGCATTCACTATATTTTGTGTTTTTGAACCCATGAAAATAATACAAGTACTATTGCGCATTAACTATATTTTGTGTTTTTGAATGCATGAAAATGCATGAATATGTTACAAGTATTCTTGCACATTAAAATGAGCATTAACTATATTTTGTGTTTTTGAACCCATGAAAATAATACAAGTATTATTGCGCATTAACTATATTTTGTGTTTTTGAAGCCATGAAAATAATACAAGTATTATTGCGCATTAACTATATTTTGTGTTTTTGAACCCATGAAAATAATACAAGTATTATTGCGCATTAACTATATTTTGTGTTTTTGAATGCATGAAAATGCATGAATATGTTACAAGTATTCTTGCACATTAAAATGAGCATTAACTATATTTTGTGTTTTTGAACCCATGAAAATAATACAAGTATTATTGCGCATTAACTATATTTTGTGTTTTTGAAGCCATGAAAATAATACAAGTATTATTGCGCATTAACTATATTTTGTGTTTTTGAACCCATGAAAATGATACAAGTATTATTGTGCATTAACTATATTTTGTGTTTTTGAATGCATGAAAATGCATGAATATGTTACAAGTATTCTTGCACATTAAAATGAGCATTCACTATATTTTGTGTTTTTGAACCCATGAAAATAATACAAGTATTATTGCGCATTAACTATATTTTGTGTTTTTGAAGCCATGAAAATAATACAAGTATTATTGCGCATTAACTATATTTTGTGTTTTTGAAGCCATGAAAATAATACAAGTATTATTGCGCATTAACTATATTTTGTGTTTTTGAATGCATGAAAATGCATGAATATGTTACAAGTATTCTTGCACATTAAAATGAGCATTCACTATATTTTGTGTTTTTGAACCCATGAAAATAATACAAGTATTATTGCGCATTCACTATATTTTGTGTTTTTGAACCCATGAAAATAATACAAGTATTATTGCGCATTAACTATATTTTGTGTTTTTGAAGCCATGAAAATAATACAAATATTATTGCGCATTAACTATATTTTGTGTTTTTGAATGCATGAAAATGCATGAATATGTTACAAGTATTCTTGCACATTAAAATGAGCATTCACTATATTTTGTGTTTTTGAACCCATGAAAATAATACAAGTATTATTGCGCATTAACTATATTTTGTGTTTTTGAATGCATGAAAATGCATGAATATGTTACAAGTATTCTTGCACATTAAAATGAGCATTCACTATATTTTGTGTTTTTGAACCCATGAAAATAATACAAGTATTATTGCGCATTAACTATATTTTGTGTTTTTGAATGCATGAAAATGCATGAATATGTTAAAAGTATTCTTGCACATTAAAATGAGCATTAACTATATTTTGTGTTTTTGAACCCATGAAAATAATACAAGTATTATTGCGCATTAACTATATTTTGTGTTTTTGAAGCCATGAAAATAATACAAGTATTATTGCGCATTAACTATATTTTGTGTTTTTGATCCCATGAAAATAATACAAGTATTATTGCGCATTAACTATATTTTGTGTTTTTGAATGCATGAAAATGCATGAATATGTTACAAGTATTCTTGCACATTAAAATGAGCATTCACTATATTTTGTGTTTTTGAACCCATGAAAATTATACAAGTATTATTGCGCATTAACTATATTTTGTGTTTTTGAAGCCATGAATATAATACAAGTATTATTGCGCATTAACTATATTTTGTGTTTTTGAATGCATGAAAATGCATGAATATGTTACAAGTATTCTTGCATATTAAAATGAGCATTCACTATATTTTGTGTTTTTGATCCCATGAAAATAATACAAGTATTATTGCGCATTAACTATATTTTGTGTTTTTGAATGCATGAAAATGCATGAATATGTTACAAGTATTCTTGCACATTAAAATGAGCATTCACTATATTTTGTGTTTTTGAACCCATGAAAATAATACAAGTATTATTGCGCATTAACTATATTTTGTGTTTTTGAAGCCATGAAAATAATACAAGTATTATTGCGCATTAACTATATTTTGTGTTTTTGAATGCATGAAAATGCATGAATATGTTAAAAGTATTCTTGCACATTAAAATGAGCATTAACTATATTTTGTGTTTTTGATCCCATGAAAATAATACAAGTATTATTGCGCATTAACTATATTTTGTGTTTTTGAATGCATGAAAATGCATGAATATGTTACAAGTATTCTTGCACATTAAAATGAGCATTAACTATATTTTGTGTTTTTGAACCCATGAAAATAATACAAGTATTATTGCGCATTAACTATATTTTGTGTTTTTGAATGCATGAAAATGCATGAATATGTTAAAAGTATTCTTGCACATTAAAATGAGCATTAACTATATTTTGTGTTTTTGAACCCATGAAAATAATACAAGTATTATTGCGCATTAACTATATTTTGTGTTTTTGAATGCATGAAAATGCATGAATATGTTACAAGTATTCTTGCACATTAAAATGAGCATTAACTATATTTTGTGTTTTTGAACCCATGAAAATAATACAAGTATTATTGCGCATTAACTATATTTTGTGTTTTTGAAGCCATGAAAATAATACAAGTATTATTGCGCATTAACTATATTTTGTGTTTTTGAATGCATGAAAATGCATGAATATGTTACAAGTATTCTTGCACATTAAAATGAGCATTCACTATATTTTGTGTTTTTGAACCCATGAAAATAATACAAGTATTATTGCGCATTAACTATATTTTGTGTTTTTGAAGCCATGAAAATAATACAAGTATTATTGCGCATTAACTATATTTTGTGTTTTTGAACCCATGAAAATAATACAAGTATTATTGCGCATTAACTATATTTTGTGTTTTTGAATGCATGAAAATGCATGAATATGTTACAAGTATTCTTGCACATTAAAATGAGCATTCACTATATTTTGTGTTTTTGAACCCATGAAAATAATACAAGTATTATTGCGCATTAACTATATTTTGTGTTTTTGAAGCCATGAAAATAATACAAGTATTATTGCGCATTAACTATATTTTGTGTTTTTGAAGCCATGAAAATAATACAAGTATTATTGCGCATTAACTATATTTTGTGTTTTTGAACCCATGAAAATAATACAAGTATTATTGCGCATTAACTATATTTTGTGTTTTTGAATGCATGAAAATGCATGAATATGTTACAAGTATTCTTGCACATTAAAATGAGCATTAACTATATTTTGTGTTTTTGAACCCATGAAAATAATACAAGTATTATTGCGCATTAACTATATTTTGTGTTTTTGAAGCCATGAAAATAATACAAGTATTATTGCGCATTAACTATATTTTGTGTTTTTGAAGCCATGAAAATAATACAAGTATTATTGCGCATTAACTATATTTTGTGTTTTTGAACCCATGAAAATAATACAAGTATTATTGCGCATTAACTATATTTTGTGTTTTTGAATGCATGAAAATGCATGAATATGTTACAAGTATTCTTGCACATTAAAATGAGCATTAACTATATTTTGTGTTTTTGAACCCATGAAAATAATACAAGTATTATTGCGCATTAACTATATTTTGTGTTTTTGAAGCCATGAAAATAATACAAGTATTATTGCGCATTAACTATATTTTGTGTTTTTGAAGCCATGAAAATAATACAAGTATTATTGCGCATTAACTATATTTTGTGTTTTTGAATGCATGAAAATGCATGAATATGTTACAAGTATTCTTGCACATTAAAATGAGCATTAACTATATTTTGTGTTTTTGAACCCATGAAAATAATACAAGTATTATTGCGCATTAACTATATTTTGTGTTTTTGAAGCCATGAAAATAATACAAGTATTATTGCGCATTAACTATATTTTGTGTTTTTGAAGCCATGAAAATAATACAAGTATTATTGCGCATTAACTATATTTTGTGTTTTTGAATGCATGAAAATGCATGAATATGTTACAAGTATTCTTGCACATTAAAATGAGCATTAACTATATTTTGTGTTTTTGAACCCATGAAAATAATACAAGTATTATTGCGCATTAACTATATTTTGTGTTTTTGAAGCCATGAAAATAATACAAGTATTATTGCGCATTAACTATATTTTGTGTTTTTGAACCCATGAAAATAATACAAGTATTATTGCGCATTAACTATATTTTGTGTTTTTGAATGCATGAAAATGCATGAATATGTTACAAGTATTCTTGCACATTAAAATGAGCATTAACTATATTTTGTGTTTTTGAACCCATGAAAATAATACAAGTATTATTGCGCATTAACTATATTTTGTGTTTTTGAAGCCATGAAAATAATACAAGTATTATTGCGCATTAACTATATTTTGTGTTTTTGAATGCATGAAAATGCATGAATATGTTACAAGTATTCTTGCACATTAAAATGAGCATTCACTATATTTTGTGTTTTTGAACCCATGAAAATAATACAAGTATTATTGCGCATTAACTATATTTTGTGTTTTTGAAGCCATGAAAATAATACAAGTATTATTGCGCATTAACTATATTTTGTGTTTTTGAAGCCATGAAAATAATACAAGTATTATTGCGCATTAACTATATTTTGTGTTTTTGAATGCATGAAAATGCATGAATATGTTACAAGTATTCTTGCACATTAAAATGAGCATTCACTATATTTTGTGTTTTTGAACCCATGAAAATAATACAAGTATTATTGCGCATTAACTATATTTTGTGTTTTTGAAGCCATGAAAATAATACAAGTATTATTGCGCATTAACTATATTTTGTGTTTTTGAAGCCATGAAAATAATACAAGTATTATTGCGCATTAACTATATTTTGTGTTTTTGAATGCATGAAAATGCATGAATATGTTACAAGTATTCTTGCACATTAAAATGAGCATTAACTATATTTTGTGTTTTTGAACCCATGAAAATAATACAAGTATTATTGCGCATTAACTATATTTTGTGTTTTTGAAGCCATGAAAATAATACAAGTATTATTGCGCATTAACTATATTTTGTGTTTTTGATCCCATGAAAATAATACAAGTATTATTGCGCATTAACTATATTTTGTGTTTTTGAATGCATGAAAATGCATGAATATGTTACAAGTATTCTTGCACATTAAAATGAGCATTAACTATATTTTGTGTTTTTGAACCCATGAAAATAATACAAGTATTATTGCGCATTAACTATATTTTGTGTTTTTGAAGCCATGAAAATAATACAAGTATTATTGCGCATTAACTATATTTTGTGTTTTTGAAGCCATGAAAATAATACAAGTATTATTGCGCATTAACTATATTTTGTGTTTTTGAACCCATGAAAATAATACAAGTATTATTGCGCATTAACTATATTTTGTGTTTTTGAATGCATGAAAATGCATGAATATGTTACAAGTATTCTTGCACATTAAAATGAGCATTCACTATATTTTGTGTTTTTGAACCCATGAAAATAATACAAGTATTATTGCGCATTAACTATATTTTGTGTTTTTGAAGCCATGAAAATAATACAAGTATTATTGCGCATTAACTATATTTTGTGTTTTTGAAGCCATGAAAACAATACAAGTATTATTGCGCATTAACTATATTTTGTGTTTTTGAATGCATGAAAATGCATGAATATGTTACAAGTATTCTTGCACATTAAAATGAGCATTAACTATATTTTGTGTTTTTGAAGCCATGAAAATAATACAAGTATTATTGCGCATTAACTATATTTTGTGTTTTTGAAGCCATGAAAATAATACAAGTATTATTGCGCATTAACTATATTTTGTGTTTTTGAAGCCATGAAAATAATACAAGTATTATTGCGCATTAACTATATTTTGTGTTTTTGAATGCATGAAAATGCATGAATATGTTACAAGTATTCTTGCACATTAAAATGAGCATTCACTATATTTTGTGTTTTTGAACCCATGAAAATAATACAAGTATTATTGCGCATTAACTATATTTTGTGTTTTTGAAGCCATGAAAATAATACAAGTATTATTGCGCATTAACTATATTTTGTGTTTTTGAAGCCATGAAAATAATACAAGTATTATTGCGCATTAACTATATTTTGTGTTTTTGAATGCATGAAAATGCATGAATATGTTACAAGTATTCTTGCACATTAAAATGAGCATTCACTATATTTTGTGTTTTTGAACCCATGAAAATAATACAAGTATTATTGCGCATTAACTATATTTTGTGTTTTTGAAGCCATGAAAATAATACAAGTATTATTGCGCATTAACTATATTTTGTGTTTTTGAATGCATGAAAATGCATGAATATGTTACAAGTATTCTTGCACATTAAAATGAGCATTAACTATATTTTGTGTTTTTGAACCCATGAAAATAATACAAGTATTATTGCGCATTAACTATATTTTGTGTTTTTGAAGCCATGAAAATAATACAAGTATTATTGCGCATTAACTATATTTTGTGTTTTTGAACCCATGAAAATAATACAAGTATTATTGCGCATTAACTATATTTTGTGTTTTTGAATGCATGAAAATGCATGAATATGTTACAAGTATTCTTGCACATTAAAATGAGCATTCACTATATTTTGTGTTTTTGAACCCATGAAAATTATACAAGTATTATTGCGCATTAACTATATTTTGTGTTTTTGAAGCCATGAAAATAATACAAGTATTATTGCGCATTAACTATATTTTGTGTTTTTGAACCCATGAAAATAATACAAGTATTATTGCGCATTAACTATATTTTGTGTTTTTGAATGCATGAAAATGCATGAATATGTTACAAGTATTCTTGCACATTAAAATGAGCATTCACTATATTTTGTGTTTTTGAACCCATGAAAATAATACAAGTATTATTGCGCATTAACTATATTTTGTGTTTTTGAAGCCATGAAAATAATACAAGTATTATTGCGCATTAACTATATTTTGTGTTTTTGAATGCATGAAAATGTATGAATATGTTACAAGTATTCTTGCACATTAAAATGAGCATTCACTATATTTTGTGTTTTTGAACCCATGAAAATAATACAAGTATTATTGCGCATTAACTATATTTTGTGTTTTTGAAGCCATGAAAATAATACAAGTATTATTGCGCATTAACTATATTTTGTGTTTTTGAATGCATGAAAATGCATGAATATGTTACAAGTATTCTTGCACATTAAAATGAGCATTCACTATATTTTGTGTTTTTGAACCCATGAAAATTATACAAGTATTATTGCGCATTAACTATATTTTGTGTTTTTGAAGCCATGAAAATAATATAAGTATTATTGCGCATTAACTATATTTTGTGTTTTTGAATGCATGAAAATGTATGAATATGTTACAAGTATTCTTGCACATTAAAATGAGCATTAACTATATTTTGTGTTTTTGAAGCCATGAAAATAATACAAGTATTATTGCGCATTAACTATATTTTGTGTTTTTGAATGCATGAAAATGCATGAATATGTTAAAAGTATTCTTGCACATTAAAATGAGCATTAACTATATTTTGTGTTTTTGATCCCATGAAAATAATACACGTATTATTGCGCATTAACTATATTTTGTGTTTTTGAACCCATGAAAATAATACAAGTATTATTGCGCATTAACTATATTTTGTGTTTTTGAATGCATGAAAATGCATGAATATGTTACAAGTATTCTTGCACATTAAAATGAGCATTCACTATATTTTGTGTTTTTGAACCCATGAAAATAATACAAGTATTATTGCGCATTAACTATATTTTGTGTTTTTGAAGCCATGAAAATAATACAAGTATTATTGCGCATTAACTATATTTTGTGTTTTTGAATGCATGAAAATGTATGAATATGTTACAAGTATTCTTGCACATTAAAATGAGCATTAACTATATTTTGTGTTTTTGAACCCATGAAAATAATACAAGTATTATTGCGCATTAACTATATTTTGTGTTTTTGAATGCATGAAAATGCATGAATATGTTACAAGTATTCTTGCACATTAAAATGAGCATTAACTATATTTTGTGTTTTTGATCCCATGAAAATAATACAAGTATTATTGCGCATTAACTATATTTTGTGTTTTTGAATGCATGAAAATAATACAAGTATTATTGCGCATTAACTATATTTTGTGTTTTTGAATGCATGAAAATGCATGAATATGTTAAAAGTATTCTTGCACATTAAAATGAGCATTAACTATATTTTGTGTTTTTGATCCCATGAAAATAATACAAGTATTATTGCGCATTAACTATATTTTGTGTTTTTGAATGCATGAAAATGCATGAATATGTTACAAGTATTCTTGCACATTAAAATGAGCATTAACTATATTTTGTGTTTTTGAACCCATGAAAATAATACAAGTATTATTGCGCATTAACTATATTTTGTGTTTTTGAATGCATGAAAATGCATGAATATGTTAAAAGTATTCTTGCACATTAAAATGAGCATTAACTATATTTTGTGTTTTTGAACCCATGAAAATAATACAAGTATTATTGCGCATTAACTATATTTTGTGTTTTTGAAGCCATGAAAATAATACAAGTATTATTGCGCATTAACTATATTTTGTGTTTTTGAAGCCATGAAAATAATACAAGTATTATTGCGCATTAACTATATTTTGTGTTTTTGAATGCATGAAAATGCATGAATATGTTACAAGTATTCTTGCACATTAAAATGAGCATTAACTATATTTTGTGTTTTTGAACCCATGAAAATAATACAAGTATTATTGCGCATTAACTATATTTTGTGTTTTTGAAGCCATGAAAATAATACAAGTATTATTGCGCATTAACTATATTTTGTGTTTTTGAATGCATGAAAATGCATGAATATGTTACAAGTATTCTTGCACATTAAAATGAGCATTCACTATATTTTGTGTTTTTGAACCCATGAAAATAATACAAGTATTATTGCGCATTAACTATATTTTGTGTTTTTGAAGCCATGAAAATAATACAAGTATTATTGCGCATTAACTATATTTTGTGTTTTTGAACCCATGAAAATAATACAAGTATTATTGCGCATTAACTATATTTTGTGTTTTTGAATGCATGAAAATGCATGAATATGTTACAAGTATTCTTGCACATTAAAATGAGCATTCACTATATTTTGTGTTTTTGAACCCATGAAAATAATACAAGTATTATTGCGCATTAACTATATTTTGTGTTTTTGAAGCCATGAAAATAATACAAGTATTATTGCGCATTAACTATATTTTGTGTTTTTGAAGCCATGAAAATAATACAAGTATTATTGCGCATTAACTATATTTTGTGTTTTTGAACCCATGAAAATAATACAAGTATTATTGCGCATTAACTATATTTTGTGTTTTTGAATGCATGAAAATGCATGAATATGTTACAAGTATTCTTGCACATTAAAATGAGCATTAACTATATTTTGTGTTTTTGAACCCATGAAAATAATACAAGTATTATTGCGCATTAACTATATTTTGTGTTTTTGAAGCCATGAAAATAATACAAGTATTATTGCGCATTAACTATATTTTGTGTTTTTGAAGCCATGAAAATAATACAAGTATTATTGCGCATTAACTATATTTTGTGTTTTTGAACCCATGAAAATAATACAAGTATTATTGCGCATTAACTATATTTTGTGTTTTTGAATGCATGAAAATGCATGAATATGTTACAAGTATTCTTGCACATTAAAATGAGCATTAACTATATTTTGTGTTTTTGAACCCATGAAAATAATACAAGTATTATTGCGCATTAACTATATTTTGTGTTTTTGAAGCCATGAAAATAATACAAGTATTATTGCGCATTAACTATATTTTGTGTTTTTGAAGCCATGAAAATAATACAAGTATTATTGCGCATTAACTATATTTTGTGTTTTTGAATGCATGAAAATGCATGAATATGTTACAAGTATTCTTGCACATTAAAATGAGCATTAACTATGTTTTTGAACCCATGAAAATAATACAAGTATTATTGCGCATTAACTATATTTTGTGTTTTTGAAGCCATGAAAATAATACAAGTATTATTGCGCATTAACTATATTTTGTGTTTTTGAAGCCATGAAAATAATACAAGTATTATTGCGCATTAACTATATTTTGTGTTTTTGAATGCATGAAAATGCATGAATATGTTACAAGTATTCTTGCACATTAAAATGAGCATTAACTATATTTTGTGTTTTTGAACCCATGAAAATAATACAAGTATTATTGCGCATTAACTATATTTTGTGTTTTTGAAGCCATGAAAATAATACAAGTATTATTGCGCATTAACTATATTTTGTGTTTTTGAACCCATGAAAATAATACAAGTATTATTGCGCATTAACTATATTTTGTGTTTTTGAATGCATGAAAATGCATGAATATGTTACAAGTATTCTTGCACATTAAAATGAGCATTAACTATATTTTGTGTTTTTGAACCCATGAAAATAATACAAGTATTATTGCGCATTAACTATATTTTGTGTTTTTGAAGCCATGAAAATAATACAAGTATTATTGCGCATTAACTATATTTTGTGTTTTTGAACCCATGAAAATAATACAAGTATTATTGCGCATTAACTATATTTTGTGTTTTTGAATGCATGAAACTGCATGAATATGTTACAAGTATTCTTGCACATTAAAATGAGCATTCACTATATTTTGTGTTTTTGAACCCATGAAAATAATACAAGTATTATTGCGCATTAACTATATTTTGTGTTTTTGAATGCATGAAAATGCATGAATATGTTACAAGTAGTCTTGCACATTAAAATGAGCATTAGCTATATTTTGTGTTTTTGAACCCATGAAAATAATACAAGTATTATTGCGCATTAATTATATTTTGTGTTTTTGAATGCATGAAAATGCATGAATATGTTACAAGTATTCTTGCACATTAAAATGAGCATTCACTATATTTTGTGTTTTTGAACCCATGAAAATAATACAAGTATTATTGCGCATTAACTATATTTTGTGTTTTTGAAGCCATGAAAATAATACAAGTATTATTGCGCATTAACTATATTTTGTGTTTTTGAATGCATGAAAATGCATGAATATGTTACAAGTATTCTTGCACATTAAAATGAGCATTAACTATATTTTGTGTTTTTGAACCCATGAAAATAATACAAGTATTATTGCGCATTAACTATATTTTGTGTTTTTGAAGCCATGAAAATAATACAAGTATTATTGCGCATTAACTATATTTTGTGTTTTTGAATGCATGAAAATGTATGAATATGTTACAAGTATTCTTGCACATTAAAATGAGCATTAACTATATTTTGTGTTTTTGAACCCATGAAAATAATACAAGTATTATTGCGCATTAACTATATTTTGTGTTTTTGAATGCATGAAAATGCATGAATATGTTACAAGTATTCTTGCACATTAAAATGAGCATTCACTATATTTTGTGTTTTTGAACCCATGAAAATAATACAAGTATTATTGCGCATTAACTATATTTTGTGTTTTTGAAGCCATGAAAATAATACAAGTATTATTGCGCATTAACTATATTTTGTGTTTTTGAATGCATGAAAATGCATGAATATGTTACAAGTATTCTTGCACATTAAAATGAGCATTAACTATATTTTGTGTTTTTGAACCCATGAAAATAATACAAGTATTATTGCGCATTAACTATATTTTGTGTTTTTGAAGCCATGAAAATAATACAAGTATTATTGCGCATTAACTATATTTTGTGTTTTTGAACCCATGAAAATAATACAAGTATTATTGCGCATTAACTATATTTTGTGTTTTTGAATGCATGAAAATGCATGAATATGTTACAAGTATTCTTGCACATTAAAATGAGCATTCACTATATTTTGTGTTTTTGAACCCATGAAAATTATACAAGTATTATTGCGCATTAACTATATTTTGTGTTTTTGAAGCCATGAAAATAATACAAGTATTATTGCGCATTAACTATATTTTGTGTTTTTGAACCCATGAAAATAATACAAGTATTATTGCGCATTAACTATATTTTGTGTTTTTGAATGCATGAAAATGCATGAATATGTTACAAGTATTCTTGCACATTAAAATGAGCATTCACTATATTTTGTGTTTTTGAACCCATGAAAATAATACAAGTATTATTGCGCATTAACTATATTTTGTGTTTTTGAAGCCATGAAAATAATACAAGTATTATTGCGCATTAACTATATTTTGTGTTTTTGAATGCATGAAAATGTATGAATATGTTACAAGTATTCTTGCACATTAAAATGAGCATTAACTATATTTTGTGTTTTTGAACCCATGAAAATAATACAAGTATTATTGCGCATTAACTATATTTTGTGTTTTTGAATGCATGAAAATGCATGAATATGTTACAAGTATTCTTGCACATTAAAATGAGCATTAACTATATTTTGTGTTTTTGATCCCATGAAAATAATACAAGTATTATTGCGCATTAACTATATTTTGTGTTTTTGAATGCATGAAAATAATACAAGTATTATTGCGCATTAACTATATTTTGTGTTTTTGAATGCATGAAAATGCATGAATATGTTAAAAGTATTCTTGCACATTAAAATGAGCATTAACTATATTTTGTGTTTTTGATCCCATGAAAATAATACAAGTATTATTGCGCATTAACTATATTTTGTGTTTTTGAATGCATGAAAATGCATGAATATGTTACAAGTATTCTTGCACATTAAAATGAGCATTAACTATATTTTGTGTTTTTGAACCCATGAAAATAATACAAGTATTATTGCGCATTAACTATATTTTGTGTTTTTGAATGCATGAAAATGCATGAATATGTTACAAGTATTCTTGCACATTAAAATGAGCATTAACTATATTTTGTGTTTTTGAACCCATGAAAATAATACAAGTATTATTGCGCATTAACTATATTTTGTGTTTTTGAATGCATGAAAATGCATGAATATGTTAAAAGTATTCTTGCACATTAAAATGAGCATTAACTATATTTTGTGTTTTTGATCCCATGAAAATAATACAAGTATTATTGCGCATTAACTATATTTTGTGTTTTTGAACCCATGAAAATAATACAAGTATTATTGCGCATTAACTATATTTTGTGTTTTTGAATGCATGAAACTGCATGAATATGTTACAAGTATTCTTGCACATTAAAATGAGCATTCACTATATTTTGTGTTTTTGAACCCATGAAAATAATACAAGTATTATTGCGCATTAACTATATTTTGTGTTTTTGAATGCATGAAAATGCATGAATATGTTACAAGTATTCTTGCACATTAAAATGAGCATTCACTATATTTTGTGTTTTTGAACCCATGAAAATAATACAAGTATTATTGCGCATTAACTATATTTTGTGTTTTTGAATGCATGAAAATGCATGAATATGTTACAAGTATTCTTGCACATTAAAATGAGCATTCACTATATTTTGTGTTTTTGAACCCATGAAAATAATACAAGTATTATTGCGCATTAACTATATTTTGTGTTTTTGAAGCCATGAAAATAATACAAGTATTATTGCGCATTAACTATATTTTGTGTTTTTGAAGCCATGAAAATAATACAAGTATTATTGCGCATTAACTATATTTTGTGTTTTTGAATGCATGAAAATGCATGAATATGTTACAAGTATTCTTGCACATTAAAATGAGCATTAACTATATTTTGTGTTTTTGAACCCATGAAAATAATACAAGTATTATTGCGCATTAACTATATTTTGTGTTTTTGAAGCCATGAAAATAATACAAGTATTATTGCGCATTAACTATATTTTGTGTTTTTGAACCCATGAAAATAATACAAGTATTATTGCGCATTAACTATATTTTGTGTTTTTGAATGCATGAAAATGCATGAATATGTTACAAGTATTCTTGCACATTAAAATGAGCATTAACTATATTTTGTGTTTTTGAACCCATGAAAATAATACAAGTATTATTGCGCATTAACTATATTTTGTGTTTTTGAAGCCATGAAAATAATACAAGTATTATTGCGCATTAACTATATTTTGTGTTTTTGAAGCCATGAAAATAATACAAGTATTATTGCGCATTAACTATATTTTGTGTTTTTGAAGCCATGAAAATAATACAAGTATTATTGCGCATTAACTATATTTTGTGTTTTTGAATGCATGAAAATGCATGAATATGTTACAAGTATTCTTGCACATTAAAATGAGCATTCACTATATTTTGTGTTTTTGAACCCATGAAAATAATACAAGTATTATTGCGCATTAACTATATTTTGTGTTTTTGAAGCCATGAAAATAATACAAGTATTATTGCGCATTAACTATATTTTGTGTTTTTGAAGCCATGAAAATAATACAAGTATTATTGCGCATTAACTATATTTTGTGTTTTTGAATGCATGAAAATGCATGAATATGTTACAAGTATTCTTGCACATTAAAATGAGCATTCACTATATTTTGTGTTTTTGAACCCATGAAAATAATACAAGTATTATTGCGCATTAACTATATTTTGTGTTTTTGAAGCCATGAAAATAATACAAGTATTATTGCGCATTAACTATATTTTGTGTTTTTGAATGCATGAAAATGCATGAATATGTTACAAGTATTCTTGCACATTAAAATGAGCATTAACTATATTTTGTGTTTTTGAACCCATGAAAATAATACAAGTATTATTGCGCATTAACTATATTTTGTGTTTTTGAAGCCATGAAAATAATACAAGTATTATTGCGCATTAACTATATTTTGTGTTTTTGAACCCATGAAAATAATACAAGTATTATTGCGCATTAACTATATTTTGTGTTTTTGAATGCATGAAAATGCATGAATATGTTACAAGTATTCTTGCACATTAAAATGAGCATTCACTATATTTTGTGTTTTTGAACCCATGAAAATTATACAAGTATTATTGCGCATTAACTATATTTTGTGTTTTTGAAGCCATGAAAATAATACAAGTATTATTGCGCATTAACTATATTTTGTGTTTTTGAACCCATGAAAATAATACAAGTATTATTGCGCATTAACTATATTTTGTGTTTTTGAATGCATGAAAATGCATGAATATGTTACAAGTATTCTTGCACATTAAAATGAGCATTCACTATATTTTGTGTTTTTGAACCCATGAAAATAATACAAGTATTATTGCGCATTAACTATATTTTGTGTTTTTGAAGCCATGAAAATAATACAAGTATTATTGCGCATTAACTATATTTTGTGTTTTTGAATGCATGAAAATGTATGAATATGTTACAAGTATTCTTGCACATTAAAATGAGCATTAACTATATTTTGTGTTTTTGAACCCATGAAAATAATACAAGTATTATTGCGCATTAACTATATTTTGTGTTTTTGAATGCATGAAAATGCATGAATATGTTACAAGTATTCTTGCACATTAAAATGAGCATTAACTATATTTTGTGTTTTTGATCCCATGAAAATAATACAAGTATTATTGCGCATTAACTATATTTTGTGTTTTTGAATGCATGAAAATAATACAAGTATTATTGCGCATTAACTATATTTTGTGTTTTTGAATGCATGAAAATGCATGAATATGTTAAAAGTATTCTTGCACATTAAAATGAGCATTAACTATATTTTGTGTTTTTGATCCCATGAAAATAATACAAGTATTATTGCGCATTAACTATATTTTGTGTTTTTGAATGCATGAAAATGCATGAATATGTTACAAGTATTCTTGCACATTAAAATGAGCATTAACTATATTTTGTGTTTTTGAACCCATGAAAATAATACAAGTATTATTGCGCATTAACTATATTTTGTGTTTTTGAATGCATGAAAATGCATGAATATGTTAAAAGTATTCTTGCACATTAAAATGAGCATTAACTATATTTTGTGTTTTTGAACCCATGAAAATAATACAAGTATTATTGCGCATTAACTATATTTTGTGTTTTTGAATGCATGAAAATGCATGAATATGTTACAAGTATTCTTGCACATTAAAATGAGCATTCACTATATTTTGTGTTTTTGAACCCATGAAAATAATACAAGTATTATTGCGCATTAACTATATTTTGTGTTTTTGAATGCATGAAAATGCATGAATATGTTAAAAGTATTCTTGCACATTAAAATGAGCATTAACTATATTTTGTGTTTTTGATCCCATGAAAATAATACAAGTATTATTGCGCATTAACTATATTTTGTGTTTTTGAATGCATGAAAATGCATGAATATGTTACAAGTATTCTTGCACATTAAAATGAGCATTAACTATATTTTGTGTTTTTGAACCCATGAAAATAATACAAGTATTATTGCGCATTAACTATATTTTGTGTTTTTGAATGCATGAAAATGCATGAATATGTTAAAAGTATTCTTGCACATTAAAATGAGCATTAACTATATTTTGTGTTTTTGAACCCATGAAAATAATACAAGTATTATTGCGCATTAACTATATTTTGTGTTTTTGAATGCATGAAAATGCATGAATATGTTACAAGTATTCTTGCACATTAAAATGAGCATTCACTATATTTTGTGTTTTTGAACCCATGAAAATAATACAAGTATTATTGCGCATTAACTGTATTTTGTGTTTTTGAACCCATGAAAATAATACAAGTATTATTGCGCATTAACTATATTTTGTGTTTTTGAATGCATGAAAATGCATGAATATGTTACAAGTATTCTTGCACATTAAAATGAGCATTAACTATATTTTGTGTTTTTGAACCCATGAAAATAATACAAGTATTATTGCGCATTAACTATATTTTGTGTTTTTGAATGCATGAAAATGCATGAATATGTTAAAAGTATTCTTGCACATTAAAATGAGCATTAACTATATTTTGTGTTTTTGAACCCATGAAAATAATACAAGTATTATTGCGCATTAACTATATTTTGTGTTTTTGAAGCCATGAATATAATACAAGTATTATTGCGCATTAACTATATTTTGTGTTTTTGAATGCATGAAAATGCATGAATATGTTAAAAGTATTCTTGCACATTAAAATGAGCATTAACTATATTTTGTGTTTTTGATCCCATGAAAATAATACAAGTATTATTGCGCATTAACTATATTTTGTGTTTTTGAATGCATGAAAATGCATGAATATGTTACAAGTATTCTTGCACATTAAAATGAGCATTAACTATATTTTGTGTTTTTGAAGCCATGAAAATAATACAAGTATTATTGCGCATTAACTATATTTTGTGTTTTTGAAGCCATGAAAATAATACAAGTATTATTGCGCATTAACTATATTTTGTGTTTTTGAACCCATGAAAATAATACAAGTATTATTGCGCATTAACTATATTTTGTGTTTTTGAATGCATGAAAATGCATGAATATGTTACAAGTATTCTTGCACATTAAAATGAGCATTAACTATATTTTGTGTTTTTGAACCCATGAAAATAATACAAGTATTATTGCGCATTAACTATATTTTGTGTTTTTGAATGCATGAAAATGCATGAATATGTTACAATTATTCTTGCACATTAAAATGAGCATTAACTATATTTTGTGTTTTTGAACCCATGAAAATAATACAAGTATTATTGCGCATTAACTATATTTTGTGTTTTTGAAGCCATGAAAATAATACAAGTATTATTGCGCATTAACTATATTTTGTGTTTTTGAAGCCATGAAAATAATACAAGTATTACTGCGCATTAACTATATTTTGTGTTTTTGAATGCATGAAAATGCATGAATATGTTACAAGTATTCTTGCACATTAAAATGAGCATTAACTATATTTTGTGTTTTTGAACCCTTGAAAATAATACAAGTATTATTGCGCATTAACTATATTTTGTGTTTTTGAATGCATGAAAATGCATGAATATGTTACAAGTATTCTTGCACATTAAAATGAGCATTAACTATATTTTGTGTTTTTGAACCCATGAAAATAATACAAGTATTATTGCGCATTAACTATATTTTGTGTTTTTGAATGCATGAAAATGCATGAATATGTTAAAAGTATTCTTGCACATTAAAATGAGCATTAACTATATTTTGAGTTTTTGATCCCATGAAAATAATACAAGTATTATTGCGCATTAACTATATTTTGTGTTTTTGAATGCATGAAAATGCATGAATATGTTACAAGTATTCTTGCACATTAAAATGAGCATTCACTATATTTTGTGTTTTTGAACCCATGAAAATTATACAAGTATTATTGCGCATTAACTATATTTTGTGTTTTTGAAGCCATGAATATAATACAAGTATACAATATTATTGCGCATTAACTATATTTTGTGTTTTTGAATGCATGAAAATGCATGAATATGTTACAAGTATTCTTGCACATTAAAATGAGCATTCACTATATTTTGTGTTTTTGATCCCATGAAAATAATACAAGTATTATTGCGCATTAACTATATTTTGTGTTTTTGAATGCATGAAAATGCATGAATATGTTACAAGTATTCTTGCACATTAAAATGACCATTCACTATATTTTGTGTTTTTGAACCCATGAAAATTATACAAGTATTATTGCGCATTAACTATATTTTGTGTTTTTGAATGCATGAAAATGCATGAATATGTTACAAGTATTCTTGCACATTAAAATGAGCATTAACTATATTTTGTGTTTTTGATCCCATGAAAATAATACAAGTATTATTGCGCATTAACTATATTTTGTGTTTTTGAATGCATGAAAATAATACAAGTATTATTGCGCATTAACTATATTTTGTGTTTTTGAATGCATGAAAATGCATGAATATGTTAAAAGTATTCTTGCACATTAAAATGAGCATTCACTATATTTTGTGTTTTTGATCCCATGAAAATAATACAAGTATTATTGCGCATTAACTATATTTTGTGTTTTTGAATGCATGAAAATGCATGAATATGTTACAAGTATTCTTGCACATTAAAATGAGCATTAACTATATTTTGTGTTTTTGAACCCATGAAAATAATACAAGTATTATTGCGCATTAACTATATTTTGTGTTTTTGAATGCATGAAAATGCATGAATATGTTAAAAGTATTCTTGCACATTAAAATGAGCATTAACTATATTTTGTGTTTTTGATCCCATGAAAATAATACAAGTATTATTGCGCATTAACTATATTTTGTGTTTTTGAATGCATGAAAATGCATGAATATGTTACAAGTATTCTTGCACATTAAAATGAGCATTAACTATATTTTGTGTTTTTGAACCCATGAAAATAATACAAGTATTATTGCGCATTAACTATATTTTGTGTTTTTGAATGCATGAAAATGCATGAATATGTTAAAAGTATTCTTGCACATTAAAATGAGCATTAACTATATTTTGTGTTTTTGAACCCATGAAAATAATACAAGTATTATTGCGCATTAACTATATTTTGTGTTTTTGAATGCATGAAAATGCATGAATATGTTACAAGTATTCTTGCACATTAAAATGAGCATTCACTATATTTTGTGTTTTTGAACCCATGAAAATAATACAAGTATTATTGCGCATTAACTATATTTTGTGTTTTTGAATGCATGAAAATGCATGAATATGTTAAAAGTATTCTTGCACATTAAAATGAGCATTAACTATATTTTGTGTTTTTGATCCCATGAAAATAATACAAGTATTATTGCGCATTAACTATATTTTGTGTTTTTGAATGCATGAAAATGCATGAATATGTTACAAGTATTCTTGCACATTAAAATGAGCATTAACTATATTTTGTGTTTTTGAACCCATGAAAATAATACAAGTATTATTGCGCATTAACTATATTTTGTGTTTTTGAATGCATGAAAATGCATGAATATGTTACAAGTATTCTTGCACATTAAAATGAGCATTAACTATATTTTGTGTTTTTGAACCCATGAAAATAATACAAGTATTATTGCGCATTAACTATATTTTGTGTTTTTGAATGCATGAAAATGCATGAATATGTTACAAGTATTCTTGCACATTAAAATGAGCATTAACTATATTTTGTGTTTTTGAACCCATGAAAATAATACAAGTATTATTGCGCATTAACTATATTTTGTGTTTTTGAATGCATGAAAATGCATGAATATGTTACAAGTATTCTTGCACATTAAAATGAGCATTCACTATATTTTGTGTTTTTGAACCCATGAAAATAATACAAGTATTATTGCGCATTAACTATATTTTGTGTTTTTGAACCCATGAAAATAATACAAGTATTATTGCGCATTAACTATATTTTGTGTTTTTGAATGCATGAAAATGCATGAATATGTTACAAGTATTCTTGCACATTAAAATGAGCATTAACTATATTTTGTGTTTTTGAACCCATGAAAATAATACAAGTATTATTGCGCATTAACTATATTTTGTGTTTTTGAATGCATGAAAATGCATGAATATGTTAAAAGTATTCTTGCACATTAAAATGAGCATTAACTATATTTTGTGTTTTTGAACCCATGAAAATAATACAAGTATTATTGCGCATTAACTATATTTTGTGTTTTTGAAGCCATGAATATAATACAAGTATTATTGCGCATTAACTATATTTTGTGTTTTTGAATGCATGAAAATGCATGAATATGTTAAAAGTATTCTTGCACATTAAAATGAGCATTAACTATATTTTGTGTTTTTGATCCCATGAAAATAATACAAGTATTATTGCGCATTAACTATATTTTGTGTTTTTGAATGCATGAAAATGCATGAATATGTTACAAGTATTCTTGCACATTAAAATGAGCATTAACTATATTTTGTGTTTTTGAACCCATGAAAATAATACAAGTATTATTGCGCATTAACTATATTTTGTGTTTTTGAATGCATGAAAATGCATGAATATGTTACAAGTATTCTTGCACATTAAAATGAGCATTCACTATATTTTGTGTTTTTGAACCCATGAAAATAATACAAGTATTATTGCGCATTAACTATATTTTGTGTTTATGAAGCCATGAAAATAATACAAGTATTATTGCGCATTAACTATATTTTGTGTTTTTGAATGCATGAAAATGCATGAATATGTTACAAGTATTCTTGCACATTAAAATGAGCATTCACTATATTTTGTGTTTTTGAACCCATGAAAATAATACAAGTATTATTGCGCATTAACTATATTTTGTGTTTTTGAACCCATGAAAATAATACAAGTATTATTGCGCATTAACTATATTTTGTGTTTTTGAATGCATGAAAATGCATGAATATGTTACAAGTATTCTTGCACATTAAAATGAGCATTCACTATATTTTGTGTTTTTGAACCCATGAAAATAATACAAGTATTATTGCGCATTAACTATATTTTGTGTTTTTGAAGCCATGAAAATAATACAAGTATTATTGCGCATTAACTATATTTTGTGTTTTTGAATGCATGAAAATGCATGAATATGTTACAAGTATTCTTGCACATTAAAATGAGCATTAACTATATTTTGTGTTTTTGATCCCATGAAAATAATACAAATATTATTGCGCATTAACTATATTTTGTGTTTTTGAATGCATGAAAATGCATGAATATGTTACAAGTATTCTTGCACATTAAAATGAGCATTCACTATATTTTGTGTTTTTGAACCCATGAAAATTATACAAGTATTATTGCGCATTAACTATATTTTGTGTTTTTGAAGCCATGAATATAATACAAGTATTATTGCGCATTAACTATATTTTGTGTTTTTGAATGCATGAAAATGCATGAATATGTTACAAGTATTCTTGCACATTAAAATGAGCATTCACTATATTTTGTGTTTTTGAACCCATGAAAATTATACAAGTATTATTGCGCATTAACTATATTTTGTGTTTTTGAAGCCATGAAAATAATACAAGTATTATTGCGCATTAACTATATTTTGTGTTTTTGAATGCATGAAAATGCATGAATATGTTACAAGTATTCTTGCACATTAAAATGAGCATTCACTATATTTTGTGTTTTTGAACCCATGAAAATTATACAAGTATTATTGCGCATTAACTATATTTTGTGTTTTTGAAGCCATGAAAATAATACAAGTATTATTGCGCATTAACTATATTTTGTGTTTTTGAATGCATGAAAATGCATGAATATGTTACAAGTATTCTTGCACATTAAAATGAGCATTCACTATATTTTGTGTTTTTGAACCCATGAAAATAATACAAGTATTATTGCGCATTAACTATATTTTGTGTTTTTGAAGCCATGAAAATAATACAAGTATTATTGCGCATTAACTATATTTTGTGTTTTTGAATGCATGAAAATGCATGAATATGTTACAAGTATTCTTGCACATTAAAATGAGCATTCACTATATTTTGTGTTTTTGAACCCATGAAAATAATACAAGTATTATTGCGCATTAACTATATTTTGTGTTTTTGAAGCCATGAAAATAATACAAGTATTATTGCGCATTAACTATATTTTGTGTTTTTGAACCCATGAAAATAATACAAGTATTATTGCGCATTAACTATATTTTGTGTTTTTGAATGCATGAAAATGCATGAATATGTTACAAGTATTCTTGCACATTAAAATGAGCATTCACTATATTTTGTGTTTTTGAACCCATGAAAATAATACAAGTATTATTGCGCATTAACTATATTTTGTGTTTTTGAAGCCATGAAAATAATACAAGTATTATTGCGCATTAACTATATTTTGTGTTTTTGAATGCATGAAAATGTATGAATATGTTACAAGTATTCTTGCACATTAAAATGAGCATTCACTATATTTTGTGTTTTTGAACCCATGAAAATAATACAAGTATTATTGCGCATTAACTATATTTTGTGTTTTTGAAGCCATGAAAATAATACAAGTATTATTGCGCATTAACTATATTTTGTGTTTTTGAAGCCATGAAAATAATACAAGTATTATTGCGCATTAACTATATTTTGTGTTTTTGAATGCATGAAAATGCATGAATATGTTACAAGTATTCTTGCACATTAAAATGAGCATTAACTATATTTTGTGTTTTTGAACCCATGAAAATAATACAAGTATTATTGCGCATTAACTATATTTTGTGTTTTTGAATGCATGAAAATGCATGAATATGTTACAAGTATTCTTGCACATTAAAATGAGCATTCACTATATTTTGTGTTTTTGATCCCATGAAAATAATACAAGTATTATTGCGCATTAACTATATTTTGTGTTTTTGAATGCATGAAAATGCATGAATATGTTACAAGTATTCATGCACATTAAAATGAGCATTCACTATATTTTGTGTTTTTGAACCCATGAAAATTATACAAGTATTATTGCGCATTAACTATATTTTGTGTTTTTGAAGCCATGAATATAATACAAGTATTATTGCGCATTAACTATATTTTGTGTTTTTGAATGCATGAAAATGCATGAATATGTTACAAGTATTCTTGCACATTAAAATGAGCATTCACTATATTTTGTGTTTTTGATCCCATGAAAATAATACAAGTATTATTGCGCATTAACTATATTTTGTGTTTTTGAATGCATGAAAATGCATGAATATGTTACAAGTATTCTTGCACATTAAAATGAGCATTCACTATATTTTGTGTTTTTGAACCCATGAAAATAATACAAGTATTATTGCGCATTAACTATATTTTGTGTTTTTGAAGCCATGAAAATAATACAAGTATTATTGCGCATTAACTATATTTTGTGTTTTTGAATGCATGAAAATGCATGAATATGTTACAAGTATTCTTGCACATTAAAATGAGCATTCACTATATTTTGTGTTTTTGAACCCATGAAAATAATACAAGTATTATTGCGCATTAACTATATTTTGTGTTTTTGAACCCATGAAAATAATAGAAGTATTATTGCGCATTAACTATATTTTGTGTTTTTGAATGCATGAAAATGCATGAATATGTTACAATTATTCTTGCACATTAAAATGAGCATTAACTATATTTTGTGTTTTTGAACCCATGAAAATAATACAAGTATTATTGCGCATTAACTATATTTTGTGTTTTTGAAGCCATGAAAATAATACAAGTATTATTGCGCATTAACTATATTTTGTGTTTTTGAAGCCATGAAAATAATACAAGTATTATTGCGCATTAACTATATTTTGTGTTTTTGAATGCATGAAAATGCATGAATATGTTACAAGTATTCTTGCACATTAAAATGAGCATTAACTATATTTTGTGTTTTTGATCCCATGAAAATAATACAAATATTATTGCGCATTAACTATATTTGGTGTTTTTGAATGCATGAAAATGCATGAATATGTTACAAGTATTCTTGCACATTAAAATGAGCATTCACTATATTTTGTGTTTTTGAACCCATGAAAATAATACAAGTATTATTGCGCATTAACTATATTTTGTGTTTTTGAAGCCATGAAAATAATACAAGTATTATTGCGCATTAACTATATTTTGTGTTTTTGAATGCATGAAAATGCATGAATATGTTACAAGTATTCTTGCACATTAAAATGAGCATTCACTATATTTTGTGTTTTTGAACCCATGAAAATAATACAAGTATTATTGCGCATTAACTATATTTTGTGTTTTTGAACCCATGAAAATAATACAAGTATTATTGCGCATTAACTATATTTTGTGTTTTTGAATGCATGAAAATGCATGAATATGTTAAAAGTATTCTTGCACATTAAAATGAGCATTAACTATATTTTGTGTTTTTGAACCCATGAAAATAATACAAGTATTATTGCGCATTAACTATATTTTGTGTTTTTGAATGCATGAAAATGCATGAATATGTTACAAGTATTCTTGCACATTAAAATGAGCATTAACTATATTTTGTGTTTTTGATCCCATGAAAATAATACAAGTATTATTGCGCATTAACTATATTTTGTGTTTTTGAATGCATGAAAATGCATGAATATGTTACAAGTATTCTTGCACATTAAAATGAGCATTAACTATATTTTGTGTTTTTGAACCCATGAAAATAATACAAGTATTATTGCGCATTAACTATATTTTGTGTTTTTGAATGCATGAAAATGCATGAATATGTTACAAGTATTCTTGCACATTAAAATGAGCATTAACTATATTTTGTGTTTTTGAACCCATGAAAATAATACAAGTATTATTGCGCATTAACTATATTTTGTGTTTTTGAATGCATGAAAATGCATGAATATGTTAAAAGTATTCTTGCACATTAAAATGAGCATTAACTATATTTTGTGTTTTTGAACCCATGAAAATAATACAAGTATTATTGCGCATTAACTATATTTTGTGTTTTTGAATGCATGAAAATGCATGAATATGTTACAAGTATTCTTGCACATTAAAATGAGCATTCACTATATTTTGTGTTTTTGAACCCATGAATACGTTACAAGTATTCTTGCACATTAAAATGAGCATTAACTATATTTTGTGTTTTTGAACCCATGAAAATAATACAAGTATTATTGCGCATTAACTATATTTTGTGTTTTTGAATGCATGAAAATGCATGAATACGTTACAAGTATTCTTGCACATTAAAATGAGCATTAACTATATTTTGTGTTTTTGAACCCATGAAAATAATACAAGTATTATTGCGCATTAACTATATTTTGTGTTTTTGAATGCATGAAAATGCATGAATATGTTACAAGTATTCTTGCACATTAAAATGAGCATTCACTATATTTTGTGTTTTTGAACCCATGAAAATAATACAAGTATTATTGCGCATTAACTATATTTTGTGTTTTTGAACCCATGAAAATAATACAAGTATTATTGCGCATTAACTATATTTTGTGTTTTTGAATGCATGAAAATGCATGAATATGTTACAAGTATTCTTGCACATTAAAATGAGCATTAACTATATTTTGTGTTTTTGAACCCATGAAAATAATACAAGTATTATTGCGCATTAACTATATTTTGTGTTTTTGAATGCATGAAAATGCATGAATATGTTAAAAGTATTCTTGCACATTAAAATGAGCATTAACTATATTTTGTGTTTTTGAACCCATGAAAATAATACAAGTATTATTGCGCATTAACTATATTTTGTGTTTTTGAAGCCATGAATATAATACAAGTATTATTGCGCATTAACTATATTTTGTGTTTTTGAATGCATGAAAATGCATGAATATGTTAAAAGTATTCTTGCACATTAAAATGAGCATTAACTATATTTTGTGTTTTTGATCCCATGAAAATAATACAAGTATTATTGCGCATTAACTATATTTTGTGTTTTTGAATGCATGAAAATGCATGAATATGTTACAAGTATTCTTGCACATTAAAATGAGCATTAACTATATTTTGTGTTTTTGATCCCATGAAAATAATACAAATATTATTGCGCATTAACTATATTTGGTGTTTTTGAATGCATGAAAATGCATGAATATGTTACAAGTATTCTTGCACATTAAAATGAGCATTCACTATATTTTGTGTTTTTGAACCCATGAAAATAATACAAGTATTATTGCGCATTAACTATATTTTGTGTTTTTGAAGCCATGAAAATAATACAAGTATTATTGCGCATTAACTATATTTTGTGTTTTTGAATGCATGAAAATGCATGAATATGTTACAAGTATTCTTGCACATTAAAATGAGCATTCACTATATTTTGTGTTTTTGAACCCATGAAAATAATACAAGTATTATTGCGCATTAACTATATTTTGTGTTTTTGAACCCATGAAAATAATAGAAGTATTATTGCGCATTAACTATATTTTGTGTTTTTGAATGCATGAAAATGCATGAATATGTTACAATTATTCTTGCACATTAAAATGAGCATTAACTATATTTTGTGTTTTTGAACCCATGAAAATAATACAAGTATTATTGCGCATTAACTATATTTTGTGTTTTTGAAGCCATGAAAATAATACAAGTATTATTGCGCATTAACTATATTTTGTGTTTTTGAAGCCATGAAAATAATACAAGTATTATTGCGCATTAACTATATTTTGTGTTTTTGAATGCATGAAAATGCATGAATATGTTACAAGTATTCTTGCACATTAAAATGAGCATTAACTATATTTTGTGTTTTTGATCCCATGAAAATAATACAAATATTATTGCGCATTAACTATATTTGGTGTTTTTGAATGCATGAAAATGCATGAATATGTTACAAGTATTCTTGCACATTAAAATGAGCATTCACTATATTTTGTGTTTTTGAACCCATGAAAATAATACAAGTATTATTGCGCATTAACTATATTTTGTGTTTTTGAAGCCATGAAAATAATACAAGTATTATTGCGCATTAACTATATTTTGTGTTTTTGAATGCATGAAAATGCATGAATATGTTACAAGTATTCTTGCACATTAAAATGAGCATTCACTATATTTTGTGTTTTTGAACCCATGAAAATAATACAAGTATTATTGCGCATTAACTATATTTTGTGTTTTTGAACCCATGAAAATAATACAAGTATTATTGCGCATTAACTATATTTTGTGTTTTTGAATGCATGAAAATGCATGAATATGTTAAAAGTATTCTTGCACATTAAAATGAGCATTAACTATATTTTGTGTTTTTGAACCCATGAAAATAATACAAGTATTATTGCGCATTAACTATATTTTGTGTTTTTGAATGCATGAAAATGCATGAATATGTTACAAGTATTCTTGCACATTAAAATGAGCATTAACTATATTTTGTGTTTTTGATCCCATGAAAATAATACAAGTATTATTGCGCATTAACTATATTTTGTGTTTTTGAATGCATGAAAATGCATGAATATGTTACAAGTATTCTTGCACATTAAAATGAGCATTAACTATATTTTGTGTTTTTGAACCCATGAAAATAATACAAGTATTATTGCGCATTAACTATATTTTGTGTTTTTGAATGCATGAAAATGCATGAATATGTTACAAGTATTCTTGCACATTAAAATGAGCATTAACTATATTTTGTGTTTTTGAACCCATGAAAATAATACAAGTATTATTGCGCATTAACTATATTTTGTGTTTTTGAATGCATGAAAATGCATGAATATGTTAAAAGTATTCTTGCACATTAAAATGAGCATTAACTATATTTTGTGTTTTTGAACCCATGAAAATAATACAAGTATTATTGCGCATTAACTATATTTTGTGTTTTTGAATGCATGAAAATGCATGAATATGTTACAAGTATTCTTGCACATTAAAATGAGCATTCACTATATTTTGTGTTTTTGAACCCATGAAAATAATACAAGTATTATTGCGCATTAACTATATTTTGTGTTTTTGAACCCATGAAAATAATACAAGTATTATTGCGCATTAACTATATTTTGTGTTTTTGAATGCATGAAAATGCATGAATACGTTACAAGTATTCTTGCACATTAAAATGAGCATTAACTATATTTTGTGTTTTTGAACCCATGAAAATAATACAAGTATTATTGCGCATTAACTATATTTTGTGTTTTTGAATGCATGAAAATGCATGAATATGTTACAAGTATTCTTGCACATTAAAATGAGCATTCACTATATTTTGTGTTTTTGAACCCATGAAAATAATACAAGTATTATTGCGCATTAACTATATTTTGTGTTTTTGAACCCATGAAAATAATACAAGTATTATTGCGCATTAACTATATTTTGTGTTTTTGAATGCATGAAAATGCATGAATATGTTACAAGTATTCTTGCACATTAAAATGAGCATTAACTATATTTTGTGTTTTTGAACCCATGAAAATAATACAAGTATTATTGCGCATTAACTATATTTTGTGTTTTTGAATGCATGAAAATGCATGAATATGTTAAAAGTATTCTTGCACATTAAAATGAGCATTAACTATATTTTGTGTTTTTGAACCCATGAAAATAATACAAGTATTATTGCGCATTAACTATATTTTGTGTTTTTGAAGCCATGAATATAATACAAGTATTATTGCGCATTAACTATATTTTGTGTTTTTGAATGCATGAAAATGCATGAATATGTTAAAAGTATTCTTGCACATTAAAATGAGCATTAACTATATTTTGTGTTTTTGATCCCATGAAAATAATACAAGTATTATTGCGCATTAACTATATTTTGTGTTTTTGAATGCATGAAAATGCATGAATATGTTACAAGTATTCTTGCACATTAAAATGAGCATTCACTATATTTTGTGTTTTTGAACCCATGAAAATTATACAAGTATTATTGCGCATTAACTATATTTTGTGTTTTTGAATGCATGAAAATGCATGAATATGTTACAAGTATTCTTGCACATTAAAATGAGCATTCACTATATTTTGTGTTTTTGAACCCATGAAAATAATACAAGTATTATTGCGCATTAACTATATTTTGTGTTTTTGAAGCCATGAAAATAATACAAGTATTATTGCGCATTAACTATATTTTGTGTTTTTGAATGCATGAAAATGCATGAATATGTTACAAGTATTCTTGCACATTAAAATGAGCATTCACTATATTTTGTGTTTTTGAACCCATGAAAATAATACAAGTATTATTGCGCATTAACTATATTTTGTGTTTTTGAAGCCATGAAAATAATACAAATATTATTGCGCATTAACTATATTTTGTGTTTTTGAATGCATGAAAATGCATGAATATGTTACAAGTATTCTTGCACATTAAAATGAGCATTAACTATATTTTGTGTTTTTGAAGCCATGAATATAATACAAGTATACAATATTATTGCGCATTAACTATATTTTGTGTTTTTGAATGCATGAAAATGCATGAATATGTTACAAGTATTCTTGCACATTAAAATGAGCATTCACTATATTTTGTGTTTTTGATCCCATGAAAATAATACAAGTATTATTGCGCATTAACTATATTTTGTGTTTTTGAATGCATGAAAATGCATGAATATGTTACAAGTATTCTTGCACATTAAAATGAGCATTCACTATATTTTGTGTTTTTGAACCCATGAAAATTATACAAGTATTATTGCGCATTAACTATATTTTGTGTTTTTGAAGCCATGAATATAATACAAGTATACAATATTATTGCGCATTAACTATATTTTGTGTTTTTGAATGCATGAAAATGCATGAATATGTTACAAGTATTCTTGCACATTAAAATGAGCATTCACTATATTTTGTGTTTTTGATCCCATGAAAATAATACAAGTATTATTGCGCATTAACTATATTTTGTGTTTTTGAATGCATGAAAATGCATGAATATGTTACAAGTATTCTTGCACATTAAAATGAGCATTCACTATATTTTGTGTTTTTGAACCCATGAAAATAATACAAGTATTATTGCGCATTAACTATATTTTGTGTTTTTGAAGCCATGAAAATAATACAAGTATTATTGCGCATTAACTATATTTTGTGTTTTTGAATGCATGAAAATGCATGAATATGTTACAAGTATTCTTGCACATTAAAATGAGCATTCACTATATTTTGTGTTTTTGAACCCATGAAAATAATACAAGTATTATTGCGCATTAACTATATTTTGTGTTTTTGAAGCCATGAAAATAATACAAGTATTATTGCGCATTAACTATATTTTGTGTTTTTGAATGCATGAAAATGCATGAATATGTTACAAGTATTCTTGCACATTAAAATGAGCATTCACTATATTTTGTGTTTTTGAACCCATGAAAATAATACAAGTATTATTGCGCATTAACTATATTTTGTGTTTTTGAAGCCATGAAAATAATACAAGTATTATTGCGCATTAACTATATTTTGTGTTTTTGAACCCATGAAAATAATACAAGTATTATTGCGCATTAACTATATTTTGTGTTTTTGAATGCATGAAAATGCATGAATATGTTACAAGTATTCTTGCACATTAAAATGAGCATTCACTATATTTTGTGTTTTTGAACCCATGAAAATAATACAAGTATTATTGCGCATTAACTATATTTTGTGTTTTTGAAGCCATGAAAATAATACAAGTATTATTGCGCATTAACTATATTTTGTGTTTTTGAATGCATGAAAATGTATGAATATGTTACAAGTATTCTTGCACATTAAAATGAGCATTCACTATATTTTGTGTTTTTGAACCCATGAAAATAATACAAGTATTATTGCGCATTAACTATATTTTGTGTTTTTGAAGCCATGAAAATAATACAAGTATTATTGCGCATTAACTATATTTTGTGTTTTTGAATGCATGAAAATGCATGAATATGTTACAAGTATTCTTGCACATTAAAATGAGCATTAACTATATTTTGTGTTTTTGAACCCATGAAAATAATACAAGTATTATTGCGCATTAACTATATTTTGTGTTTTTGAATGCATGAAAATGCATGAATATGTTACAAGTATTCTTGCACATTAAAATGAGCATTCACTATATTTTGTGTTTTTGATCCCATGAAAATAATACAAGTATTATTGCGCATTAACTATATTTTGTGTTTTTGAATGCATGAAAATGCATGAATATGTTACAAGTATTCTTGCACATTAAAATGAGCATTCACTATATTTTGTGTTTTTGAACCCATGAAAATTATACAAGTATTATTGCGCATTAACTATATTTTGTGTTTTTGAAGCCATGAATATAATACAAGTATTATTGCGCATTAACTATATTTTGTGTTTTTGAATGCATGAAAATGCATGAATATGTTACAAGTATTCTTGCACATTAAAATGAGCATTCACTATATTTTGTGTTTTTGATCCCATGAAAATAATACAAGTATTATTGCGCATTAACTATATTTTGTGTTTTTGAATGCATGAAAATGCATGAATATGTTACAAGTATTCTTGCACATTAAAATGAGCATTCACTATATTTTGTGTTTTTGAACCCATGAAAATAATACAAGTATTATTGCGCATTAACTATATTTTGTGTTTTTGAAGCCATGAAAATAATACAAGTATTATTGCGCATTAACTATATTTTGTGTTTTTGAATGCATGAAAATGCATGAATATGTTACAAGTATTCTTGCACATTAAAATGAGCATTCACTATATTTTGTGTTTTTGAACCCATGAAAATAATACAAGTATTATTGCGCATTAACTATATTTTGTGTTTTTGAACCCATGAAAATAATACAAGTATTATTGCGCATTAACTATATTTTGTGTTTTTGAATGCATGAAAATGCATGAATATGTTACAATTATTCTTGCACATTAAAATGAGCATTAACTATATTTTGTGTTTTTGAACCCATGAAAATAATACAAGTATTATTGCGCATTAACTATATTTTGTGTTTTTGAAGCCATGAAAATAATACAAGTATTATTGCGCATTAACTATATTTTGTGTTTTTGAAGCCATGAAAATAATACAAGTATTATTGCGCATTAACTATATTTTGTGTTTTTGAATGCATGAAAATGCATGAATATGTTACAAGTATTCTTGCACATTAAAATGAGCATTAACTATATTTTGTGTTTTTGATCCCATGAAAATAATACAAATATTATTGCGCATTAACTATATTTGGTGTTTTTGAATGCATGAAAATGCATGAATATGTTACAAGTATTCTTGCACATTAAAATGAGCATTCACTATATTTTGTGTTTTTGAACCCATGAAAATAATACAAGTATTATTGCGCATTAACTATATTTTGTGTTTTTGAAGCCATGAAAATAATACAAGTATTATTGCGCATTAACTATATTTTGTGTTTTTGAATGCATGAAAATGCATGAATATGTTACAAGTATTCTTGCACATTAAAATGAGCATTCACTATATTTTGTGTTTTTGAACCCATGAAAATAATACAAGTATTATTGCGCATTAACTATATTTTGTGTTTTTGAACCCATGAAAATAATACAAGTATTATTGCGCATTAACTATATTTTGTGTTTTTGAATGCATGAAAATGCATGAATATGTTAAAAGTATTCTTGCACATTAAAATGAGCATTAACTATATTTTGTGTTTTTGAACCCATGAAAATAATACAAGTATTATTGCGCATTAACTATATTTTGTGTTTTTGAATGCATGAAAATGCATGAATATGTTACAAGTATTCTTGCACATTAAAATGAGCATTCACTATATTTTGTGTTTTTGAACCCATGAAAATAATACAAGTATTATTGCGCATTAACTATATTTTGTGTTTTTGAATGCATGAAAATGCATGAATATGTTACAAGTATTCTTGCACATTAAAATGAGCATTCACTATATTTTGTGTTTTTGAACCCATGAAAATTATACAAGTATTATTGCGCATTAACTATATTTTGTGTTTTTGAAGCCATGAATATAATACAAGTATACAATATTATTGCGCATTAACTATATTTTGTGTTTTTGAATGCATGAAAATGCATGAATATGTTACAAGTATTCTTGCACATTAAAATGAGCATTCACTATATTTTGTGTTTTTGATCCCATGAAAATAATACAAGTATTATTGCGCATTAACTATATTTTGTGTTTTTGAATGCATGAAAATGCATGAATATGTTACAAGTATTCTTGCACATTAAAATGAGCATTCACTATATTTTGTGTTTTTGAACCCATGAAAATAATACAAGTATTATTGCGCATTAACTATATTTTGTGTTTTTGAAGCCATGAAAATAATACAAGTATTATTGCGCATTAACTATATTTTGTGTTTTTGAATGCATGAAAATGCATGAATATGTTACAAGTATTCTTGCACATTAAAATGAGCATTCACTATATTTTGTGTTTTTGAACCCATGAAAATAATACAAGTATTATTGCGCATTAACTATATTTTGTGTTTTTGAAGCCATGAAAATAATACAAGTATTATTGCGCATTAACTATATTTTGTGTTTTTGAATGCATGAAAATGCATGAATATGTTACAAGTATTCTTGCACATTAAAATGAGCATTCACTATATTTTGTGTTTTTGAACCCATGAAAATAATACAAGTATTATTGCGCATTAACTATATTTTGTGTTTTTGAAGCCATGAAAATAATACAAGTATTATTGCGCATTAACTATATTTTGTGTTTTTGAACCCATGAAAATAATACAAGTATTATTGCGCATTAACTATATTTTGTGTTTTTGAATGCATGAAAATGCATGAATATGTTACAAGTATTCTTGCACATTAAAATGAGCATTCACTATATTTTGTGTTTTTGAACCCATGAAAATAATACAAGTATTATTGCGCATTAACTATATTTTGTGTTTTTGAAGCCATGAAAATAATACAAGTATTATTGCGCATTAACTATATTTTGTGTTTTTGAATGCATGAAAATGTATGAATATGTTACAAGTATTCTTGCACATTAAAATGAGCATTCACTATATTTTGTGTTTTTGAACCCATGAAAATAATACAAGTATTATTGCGCATTAACTATATTTTGTGTTTTTGAAGCCATGAAAATAATACAAGTATTATTGCGCATTAACTATATTTTGTGTTTTTGAAGCCATGAAAATAATACAAGTATTATTGCGCATTAACTATATTTTGTGTTTTTGAATGCATGAAAATGCATGAATATGTTACAAGTATTCTTGCACATTAAAATGAGCATTAACTATATTTTGTGTTTTTGAACCCATGAAAATAATACAAGTATTATTGCGCATTAACTATATTTTGTGTTTTTGAATGCATGAAAATGCATGAATATGTTACAAGTATTCTTGCACATTAAAATGAGCATTCACTATATTTTGTGTTTTTGATCCCATGAAAATAATACAAGTATTATTGCGCATTAACTATATTTTGTGTTTTTGAATGCATGAAAATGCATGAATATGTTACAAGTATTCTTGCACATTAAAATGAGCATTCACTATATTTTGTGTTTTTGAACCCATGAAAATTATACAAGTATTATTGCGCATTAACTATATTTTGTGTTTTTGAAGCCATGAATATAATACAAGTATTATTGCGCATTAACTATATTTTGTGTTTTTGAATGCATGAAACTGCATGAATATGTTACAAGTATTCTTGCACATTAAAATGAGCATTCACTATATTTTGTGTTTTTGAACCCATGAAAATAATACAAGTATTATTGCGCATTAACTATATTTTGTGTTTTTGAATGCATGAAAATGCATGAATATGTTACAAGTATTCTTGCACATTAAAATGAGCATTCACTATATTTTGTGTTTTTGAACCCATGAAAATAATACAAGTATTATTGCGCATTAACTATATTTTGTGTTTTTGAATGCATGAAAATGCATGAATATGTTAAAAGTGTTCTTGCACATTAAAATGAGCATTCACTATATTTTGTGTTTTTGAACCCATGAAAATAATACAAGTATTATTGCGCATTAACTATATTTTGTGTTTTTGAATGCATGAAAATGCATGAATATGTTAAAAGTGTTCTTGCACATTAAAATGAGCATTCACTATATTTTGTGTTTTTGAACCCATGAAAATAATACAAGTATTATTGCGCATTAACTATATTTTGTGTTTTTGAACCCATGAAAATAATACAAGTATTATTGCGCATTAACTATATTTTGTGTTTTTGAATGCATGAAAATGCATGAATATGTTACAAGTATTCTTGCACATTAAAATGAGCATTCACTATATTTTGTGTTTTTGAACCCATGAAAATAATACAAGTATTATTGCGCATTAACTATATTTTGTGTTTTTGAATGCATGAAAATGCATGAATATGTTAAAAGTGTTCTTGCACATTAAAATGAGCATTCACTATATTTTGTGTTTTTGAACCCATGAAAATAATACAAGTATTATTGCGCATTAACTATATTTTGTGTTTTTGATCCCATGAAAATAATACAAGTATTATTGCGCATTAACTATATTTTGTGTTTTTGAATGCATGAAAATGCATGAATATGTTACAAGTATTCTTGCACATTAAAATGAGCATTCACTATATTTTGTGTTTTTGAACCCATGAAAATAATACAAGTATTATTGCGCATTAACTATATTTTGTGTTTTTGAATGCATGAAAATGCATGAATATGTTAAAAGTGTTCTTGCACATTAAAATGAGCATTCACTATATTTTGTGTTTTTGAACCCATGAAAATAATACAAGTATTATTGCGCATTAACTATATTTTGTGTTTTTGAACCCATGAAAATAATACAAGTATTATTGCGCATTAACTATATTTTGTGTTTTTGAATGCATGAAACTGCATGAATATGTTACAAGTATTCTTGCACATTAAAATGAGCATTCACTATATTTTGTGTTTTTGAACCCATGAAAATAATACAAGTATTATTGCGCATTAACTATATTTTGTGTTTTTGAATGCATGAAAATGCATGAATATGTTAAAAGTGTTCTTGCACATTAAAATGAGCATTCACTATATTTTGTGTTTTTGAACCCATGAAAATAATACAAGTATTATTGCGCATTAACTATATTTTGTGTTTTTGAATGCATGAAAATGCATGAATATGTTAAAAGTGTTCTTGCACATTAAAATGAGCATTCACTATATTTTGTGTTTTTGAACCCATGAAAATAATACAAGTATTATTGCGCATTAACTATATTTTGTGTTTTTGAACCCATGAAAATAATACAAGTATTATTGCGCATTAACTATATTTTGTGTTTTTGAATGCATGAAACTGCATGAATATGTTACAAGTATTCTTGCACATTAAAATGAGCATTCACTATATTTTGTGTTTTTGAACCCATGAAAATAATACAAGTATTATTGCGCATTAACTATATTTTGTGTTTTTGAATGCATGAAAATGCATGAATATGTTACAAGTAGTCTTGCACATTAAAATGAGCATTAGCTATATTTTGTGTTTTTGAACCCATGAAAATAATACAAGTATTATTGCGCATTAATTATATTTTGTGTTTTTGAATGCATGAAACTGAATGAATATGTTAAAAGTGTTCTTGCACATTAAAATGAGCATTCACTATATTTTGTGTTTTTGAACCCATGAAAATAATACAAGTATTATTGCGCATTAACTATATTTTGTGTTTTTGAATGCATGAAACTGAATGAATATGTTACAAGTAGTCTTGCACATTAAAATGAGCATTAGCTATATTTTGTGTTTTTGAACCCATGAAAATAATACAAGTATTATTGCGCATTAACTATATTTTGTGTTTTTGAATGCATGAAAATGCATGAATATGTTACAAGTATTCTTGCACATTAAAATGAGCATTCACTATATTTTGTGTTTTTGAACCCATGAAAATAATACAAGTATTATTGCGCATTAACTATATTTTGTGTTTTTGAATGCATGAAAATGCATGAATATGTTAAAAGTGTTCTTGCACATTAAAATGAGCATTCACTATATTTTGTGTTTTTGAACCCATGAAAATAATACAAGTATTATTGCGCATTAACTATATTTTGTGTTTTTGAACCCATGAAAATAATACAAGTATTATTGCGCATTAACTATATTTTGTGTTTTTGAATGCATGAAACTGCATGAATATGTTAAAAGTGTTCTTGCACATTAAAATGAGCATTCACTATATTTTGTGTTTTTGAACCCATGAAAATAATACAAGTATTATTGCGCATTAACTATATTTTGTGTTTTTGAACCCATGAAAATAATACAAGTATTATTGCGCATTAACTATATTTTGTGTTTTTGAATGCATGAAACTGCATGAATATGTTACAAGTATTCTTGCACATTAAAATGAGCATTCACTATATTTTGTGTTTTTGAACCCATGAAAATAATACAAGTATTATTGCGCATTAACTATATTTTGTGTTTTTGAACCCATGAAAATAATACAAGTATTATTGCGCATTAACTATATTTTGTGTTTTTGAATGCATGAAAATGCATGAATATGTTAAAAGTAGTCTTGCACATTAAAATGAGCATTAGCTATATTTTGTGTTTTTGAACCCATGAAAATAATACAAGTATTATTGCGCATTAACTATATTTTGTGTTTTTGAATGCATGAAAATGCATGAATATGTTACAAGTAGTCTTGCACATTAAAATGAGCATTAGCTATATTTTGTGTTTTTGAACCCATGAAAATAATACAAGTATTATTGCGCATTAATTATATTTTGTGTTTTTGAATGCATGAAACTGAATGAATATGTTAAAAGTGTTCTTGCACATTAAAATGAGCATTCACTATATTTTGTGTTTTTGAACCCATGAAAATAATACAAGTATTATTGCGCATTAACTATATTTTGTGTTTTTGAATGCATGAAACTGAATGAATATGTTACAAGTAGTCTTGCACATTAAAATGAGCATTAGCTATATTTTGTGTTTTTGAACCCATGAAAATAATACAAGTATTATTGCGCATTAACTATATTTTGTGTTTTTGAATGCATGAAAATGCATGAATATGTTACAAGTATTCTTGCACATTAAAATGAGCATTCACTATATTTTGTGTTTTTGAACCCATGAAAATAATACAAGTATTATTGCGCATTAACTATATTTTGTGTTTTTGAATGCATGAAACTGCATGAATATGTTACAAGTATTCTTGCACATTAAAATGAGCATTCACTATATTTTGTGTTTTTGAACCCATGAAAATAATACAAGTATTATTGCGCATTAACTATATTTTGTGTTTTTGAACCCATGAAAATAATACAAGTATTATTGCGCATTAACTATATTTTGTGTTTTTGAATGCATGAAAATGCATGAATATGTTAAAAGTAGTCTTGCACATTAAAATGAGCATTAGCTATATTTTGTGTTTTTGAACCCATGAAAATAATACAAGTATTATTGCGCATTAACTATATTTTGTGTTTTTGAATGCATGAAAATGCATGAATATGTTACAAGTAGTCTTGCACATTAAAATGAGCATTAGCTATATTTTGTGTTTTTGAACCCATGAAAATAATACAAGTATTATTGCGCATTAATTATATTTTGTGTTTTTGAATGCATGAAACTGAATGAATATGTTAAAAGTGTTCTTGCACATTAAAATGAGCATTCACTATATTTTGTGTTTTTGAACCCATGAAAATAATACAAGTATTATTGCGCATTAACTATATTTTGTGTTTTTGAATGCATGAAACTGAATGAATATGTTACAAGTAGTCTTGCACATTAAAATGAGCATTAGCTATATTTTGTGTTTTTGAACCCATGAAAATAATACAAGTATTATTGCGCATTAACTATATTTTGTGTTTTTGAATGCATGAAAATGCATGAATATGTTACAAGTATTCTTGCACATTAAAATGAGCATTCACTATATTTTGTGTTTTTGAACCCATGAAAATAATACAAGTATTATTGCGCATTAACTATATTTTGTGTTTTTGAATGCATGAAAATGCATGAATATGTTAAAAGTGTTCTTGCACATTAAAATGAGCATTCACTATATTTTGTGTTTTTGAACCCATGAAAATAATACAAGTATTATTGCGCATTAACTATATTTTGTGTTTTTGAACCCATGAAAATAATACAAGTATTATTGCGCATTAACTATATTTTGTGTTTTTGAATGCATGAAACTGCATGAATATGTTAAAAGTGTTCTTGCACATTAAAATGAGCATTCACTATATTTTGTGTTTTTGAACCCATGAAAATAATACAAGTATTATTGCGCATTAACTATATTTTGTGTTTTTGAACCCATGAAAATAATACAAGTATTATTGCGCATTAACTATATTTTGTGTTTTTGAATGCATGAAACTGCATGAATATGTTACAAGTATTCTTGCACATTAAAATGAGCATTCACTATATTTTGTGTTTTTGAACCCATGAAAATAATACAAGTATTATTGCGCATTAACTATATTTTGTGTTTTTGAACCCATGAAAATAATACAAGTATTATTGCGCATTAACTATATTTTGTGTTTTTGAATGCATGAAACTGAATGAATATGTTAAAAGTGTTCTTGCACATTAAAATGAGCATTCACTATATTTTGTGTTTTTGAACCCATGAAAATAATACAAGTATTATTGCGCATTAACTATATTTTGTGTTTTTGAATGCATGAAACTGAATGAATATGTTACAAGTAGTCTTGCACATTAAAATGAGCATTAGCTATATTTTGTGTTTTTGAACCCATGAAAATAATACAAGTATTATTGCGCATTAACTATATTTTGTGTTTTTGAATGCATGAAAATGCATGAATATGTTACAAGTATTCTTGCACATTAAAATGAGCATTCACTATATTTTGTGTTTTTGAACCCATGAAAATAATACAAGTATTATTGCGCATTAACTATATTTTGTGTTTTTGAATGCATGAAAATGCATGAATATGTTACAAGTATTCTTGCACATTAAAATGAGCATTCACTATATTTTGTGTTTTTGAACCCATGAAAATAATACAAGTATTATTGCGCATTAACTATATTTTGTGTTTTTGAACCCATGAAAATAATACAAGTATTATTGCGCATTAACTATATTTTGTGTTTTTGAATGCATGAAACTGCATGAATATGTTACAAGTATTCTTGCACATTAAAATGAGCATTCACTATATTTTGTGTTTTTGAATGCATGAAACTGAATGAATATGTTACAAGTAGTCTTGCACATTAAAATGAGCATTAGCTATATTTTGTGTTTTTGAACCCATGAAAATAATACAAGTATTATTGCGCATTAACTATATTTTGTGTTTTTGAATGCATGAAAATGCATGAATATGTTACAAGTATTCTTGCACATTAAAATGAGCATTCACTATATTTTGTGTTTTTGAACCCATGAAAATAATACAAGTATTATTGCGCATTAACTATATTTTGTGTTTTTGAATGCATGAAAATGCATGAATATGTTAAAAGTGTTCTTGCACATTAAAATGAGCATTCACTATATTTTGTGTTTTTGAACCCATGAAAATAATACAAGTATTATTGCGCATTAACTATATTTTGTGTTTTTGAATGCATGAAACTGAATGAATATGTTACAAGTATTCTTGCACATTAAAATGAGCATTCACTATATTTTGTGTTTTTGAATGCATGAAACTGCATGAATATGTTACAAGTATTCTTGCACATTAAAATGAGCATTCACTATATTTTGTGTTTTTGAATGCATGAAACTGAATGAATATGTTACAAGTAGTCTTGCACATTAAAATGAGCATTAGCTATATTTTGTGTTTTTGAACCCATGAAAATAATACAAGTATTATTGCGCATTAACTATATTTTGTGTTTTTGAATGCATGAAAATGCATGAATATGTTACAAGTATTCTTGCACATTAAAATGAGCATTCACTATATTTTGTGTTTTTGAACCCATGAAAATAATACAAGTATTATTGCGCATTAACTATATTTTGTGTTTTTGAATGCATGAAAATGCATGAATATGTTAAAAGTGTTCTTGCACATTAAAATGAGCATTCACTATATTTTGTGTTTTTGAACCCATGAAAATAATACAAGTATTATTGCGCATTAACTATATTTTGTGTTTTTGAATGCATGAAACTGAATGAATATGTTACAAGTATTCTTGCACATTAAAATGAGCATTCACTATATTTTGTGTTTTTGAACCCATGAAAATAATACAAGTATTATTGCGCATTAACTATATTTTGTGTTTTTGAACCCATGAAAATAATACAAGTATTATTGCGCATTAACTATATTTTGTGTTTTTGAATGCATGAAAATGAAGAATATGTTAAAAGTGTTCTTGCACATTAAAATGAGCATTCTCTATATTTTGTGTTTTTGAACCCATGAAAATAATACAAGTATTATTGCGCATTAACTATATTTTGTGTTTTTGAATGCATGAAACTGAATGAATATGTTACAAGTATTCTTGCACATTAAAATGAGCAATCACTATATTTTGTGTTTTTGAACCCATGAAAATAATACAAGTATTATTGCGCATTAACTATATTTTGTGTTTTTGAATGCATGAAAATGAAGAATATGTTAAAAGTGTTCTTGCACATTAAAATGAGCATTCTCTATATTTTGTGTTTTTGAACCCATGCAAATAATACAAGTATTATTGCGCATTAACTATATTTTGTGTTTTTGAACCCATGAAAATAATACAAGTATTATTGCGCATTAACTATATTTTGTGTTTTTGAATGCATGAAACTGCATGAATATGTTACAAGTATTCTTGCACATTAAAATGAGCATTCACTATATTTTGTGTTTTTGAACCCATGAAAATAATACAAGTATTATTGCGCATTAACTATATTTTGTGTTTTTGAACCCATGAAAATAATACAAGTATTATTGCGCATTAACTATATTTTGTGTTTTTGAATGCATGAAAATGCATGAATATGTTAAAAGTGTTCTTGCACATTAAAATGAGCATTCACTATATTTTGTGTTTTTGAACCCATGAAAATAATACAAGTATTATTGCGCATTAACTATATTTTGTGTTTTTGAATGCATGAAACTGAATGAATATGTTACAAGTAGTCTTGCACAATAAAATGAGCATTAGCTATATTTTGTGTTTTTGAACCCATGAAAATAATACAAGTATTATTGCGCATTAACTATATTTTGTGTTTTTGAATGCATGAAAATGCATGAATATGTTAAAAGTGTTCTTGCACATTAAAATGAGCATTCACTATATTTTGTGTTTTTGAAACCATGAAAATAATACAAGTATTATTGCGCATTAACTATATTTTGTGTTTTTGAATGCATGAAACTGAATGAATATGTTACAAGTAGTCTTGCACAATAAAATGAGCATTAGCTATATTTTGTGTTTTTGAACCCATGAAAATAATACAAGTATTATTGCGCATTAACTATATTTTGTGTTTTTGAATGCATGAAAATGCATGAATATGTTAAAAGTGTTCTTGCACATTAAAATGAGCATTCACTATATTTTGTGTTTTTGAACCCATGAAAATAATACAAGTATTATTGCGCATTAACTATATTTTGTGTTTTTGAACCCATGAAAATAATACAAGTATTATTGCGCATTAACTATATTTTGTGTTTTTGAATGCATGAAAATGCATGAATATGTTAAAAGTAGTCTTGCACATTAAAATGAGCATTAGCTATATTTTGTGTTTTTGAACCCATGAAAATAATACAAGTATTATTGCGCATTAACTATATTTTGTGTTTTTGAACCCATGAAAATAATACAAGTATTATTGCGCATTAACTATATTTTGTGTTTTTGAATGCATGAAAATGCATGAATATGTTAAAAGTGTTCTTGTACATTAAAATGAGCATTCACTATATTTTGTGTTTTTGAACCCATGAAAATAATACAAGTATTATTGCGCATTAACTATATTTTGTGTTTTTGAACCCATGAAAATAATACAAGTATTATTGCGCATTAACTATATTTTGTGTTTTTGAATGCATGAAACTGCATGAATATGTTACAAGTATTCTTGCACATTAAAATGAGCATTCACTATATTTTGTGTTTTTGAACCCATGAAAATAATACAAGTATTATTGCGCATTAACTATATTTTGTGTTTTTGAACCCATGAAAATAATACAAGTATTATTGCGCATTAACTATATTTTGTGTTTTTGAATGCATGAAAATGCATGAATATGTTAAAAGTGTTCTTGCACATTAAAATGAGCATTCACTATATTTTGTGTTTTTGAACCCATGAAAATAATACAAGTATTATTGCGCATTAACTATATTTTGTGTTTTTGAATGCATGAAACTGAATGAATATGTTACAAGTAGTCTTGCACAATAAAATGAGCATTAGCTATATTTTGTGTTTTTGAACCCATGAAAATAATACAAGTATTATTGCGCATTAACTATATTTTGTGTTTTTGAACCCATGAAAATAATACAAGTATTATTGCGCATTAACTATATTTTGTGTTTTTGAATGCATGAAAATGCATGAATATGTTAAAAGTAGTCTTGCACATTAAAATGAGCATTAGCTATATTTTGTGTTTTTGAACCCATGAAAATAATACAAGTATTATTGCGCATTAACTATATTTTGTGTTTTTGAATGCATGAAAATGCATGAATATGTTAAAAGTGTTCTTGCACATTAAAATGAGCATTCACTATATTTTGTGTTTTTGAACCCATGAAAATAATACAAGTATTATTGCGCATTAACTATATTTTGTGTTTTTGAACCCATGAAAATAATACAAGTATTATTGCGCATTAACTATATTTTGTGTTTTTGAATGCATGAAAATGCATGAATATGTTAAAAGTAGTCTTGCACATTAAAATGAGCATTAGCTATATTTTGTGTTTTTGAACCCATGAAAATAATACAAGTATTATTGCGCATTAACTATATTTTGTGTTTTTGAACCCATGAAAATAATACAAGTATTATTGCGCATTAACTATATTTTGTGTTTTTGAATGCATGAAAATGCATGAATATGTTAAAAGTGTTCTTGCACATTAAAATGAGCATTCACTATATTTTGTGTTTTTGAAACCATGAAAATAATACAAGTATTATTGCGCATTAACTATATTTTGTGTTTTTGAAGCCATGAAAATAATACAAGTATTATTGCGCATTAACTATATTTTGTGTTTTTGAATGCATGAAAATGCATGAATATGTTACAAGTATTCTTGCACATTAAAATGAGCATTCACTATATTTTGTGTTTTTGAACCCATGAAAATAATACAAGTATTATTGCGCATTAACTATATTTTGTGTTTTTGAATGCATGAAAATGAAGAATATGTTAAAAGTGTTCTTGCACATTAAAATGAGCATTCTCTATATTTTGTGTTTTTGAACCCATGCAAATAATACAAGTATTATTGCGCATTAACTATATTTTGTGTTTTTGAACCCATGAAAATAATACAAGTATTATTGCGCATTAACTATATTTTGTGTTTTTGAATGCATGAAACTGCATGAATATGTTACAAGTATTCTTGCACATTAAAATGAGCATTCACTATATTTTGTGTTTTTGAACCCATGAAAATAATACAAGTATTATTGCGCATTAACTATATTTTGTGTTTTTGAACCCATGAAAATAATACAAGTATTATTGCGCATTAACTATATTTTGTGTTTTTGAATGCATGAAAATGCATGAATATGTTAAAAGTGTTCTTGCACATTAAAATGAGCATTCACTATATTTTGTGTTTTTGAACCCATGAAAATAATACAAGTATTATTGCGCATTAACTATATTTTGTGTTTTTGAATGCATGAAACTGAATGAATATGTTACAAGTAGTCTTGCACAATAAAATGAGCATTAGCTATATTTTGTGTTTTTGAACCCATGAAAATAATACAAGTATTATTGCGCATTAACTATATTTTGTGTTTTTGAATGCATGAAAATGCATGAATATGTTAAAAGTGTTCTTGCACATTAAAATGAGCATTCACTATATTTTGTGTTTTTGAAACCATGAAAATAATACAAGTATTATTGCGCATTAACTATATTTTGTGTTTTTGAATGCATGAAACTGAATGAATATGTTACAAGTAGTCTTGCACAATAAAATGAGCATTAGCTATATTTTGTGTTTTTGAACCCATGAAAATAATACAAGTATTATTGCGCATTAACTATATTTTGTGTTTTTGAATGCATGAAAATGCATGAATATGTTAAAAGTGTTCTTGCACATTAAAATGAGCATTCACTATATTTTGTGTTTTTGAACCCATGAAAATAATACAAGTATTATTGCGCATTAACTATATTTTGTGTTTTTGAACCCATGAAAATAATACAAGTATTATTGCGCATTAACTATATTTTGTGTTTTTGAATGCATGAAAATGCATGAATATGTTAAAAGTAGTCTTGCACATTAAAATGAGCATTAGCTATATTTTGTGTTTTTGAACCCATGAAAATAATACAAGTATTATTGCGCATTAACTATATTTTGTGTTTTTGAACCCATGAAAATAATACAAGTATTATTGCGCATTAACTATATTTTGTGTTTTTGAATGCATGAAAATGCATGAATATGTTAAAAGTGTTCTTGTACATTAAAATGAGCATTCACTATATTTTGTGTTTTTGAACCCATGAAAATAATACAAGTATTATTGCGCATTAACTATATTTTGTGTTTTTGAACCCATGAAAATAATACAAGTATTATTGCGCATTAACTATATTTTGTGTTTTTGAATGCATGAAACTGCATGAATATGTTACAAGTATTCTTGCACATTAAAATGAGCATTCACTATATTTTGTGTTTTTGAACCCATGAAAATAATACAAGTATTATTGCGCATTAACTATATTTTGTGTTTTTGAACCCATGAAAATAATACAAGTATTATTGCGCATTAACTATATTTTGTGTTTTTGAATGCATGAAAATGCATGAATATGTTAAAAGTGTTCTTGCACATTAAAATGAGCATTCACTATATTTTGTGTTTTTGAACCCATGAAAATAATACAAGTATTATTGCGCATTAACTATATTTTGTGTTTTTGAATGCATGAAACTGAATGAATATGTTACAAGTAGTCTTGCACAATAAAATGAGCATTAGCTATATTTTGTGTTTTTGAACCCATGAAAATAATACAAGTATTATTGCGCATTAACTATATTTTGTGTTTTTGAACCCATGAAAATAATACAAGTATTATTGCGCATTAACTATATTTTGTGTTTTTGAATGCATGAAAATGCATGAATATGTTAAAAGTAGTCTTGCACATTAAAATGAGCATTAGCTATATTTTGTGTTTTTGAACCCATGAAAATAATACAAGTATTATTGCGCATTAACTATATTTTGTGTTTTTGAATGCATGAAAATGCATGAATATGTTAAAAGTGTTCTTGCACATTAAAATGAGCATTCACTATATTTTGTGTTTTTGAACCCATGAAAATAATACAAGTATTATTGCGCATTAACTATATTTTGTGTTTTTGAACCCATGAAAATAATACAAGTATTATTGCGCATTAACTATATTTTGTGTTTTTGAATGCATGAAAATGCATGAATATGTTAAAAGTAGTCTTGCACATTAAAATGAGCATTAGCTATATTTTGTGTTTTTGAACCCATGAAAATAATACAAGTATTATTGCGCATTAACTATATTTTGTGTTTTTGAACCCATGAAAATAATACAAGTATTATTGCGCATTAACTATATTTTGTGTTTTTGAATGCATGAAAATGCATGAATATGTTAAAAGTGTTCTTGCACATTAAAATGAGCATTCACTATATTTTGTGTTTTTGAAACCATGAAAATAATACAAGTATTATTGCGCATTAACTATATTTTGTGTTTTTGAATGCATGAAACTGAATGAATATGTTACAAGTAGTCTTGCACAATAAAATGAGCATTAGCTATATTTTGTGTTTTTGAACCCATGAAAATAATACAAGTATTATTGCGCATTAACTATATTTTGTGTTTTTGAATGCATGAAAATGCATGAATATGTTAAAAGTGTTCTTGCACATTAAAATGAGCATTCACTATATTTTGTGTTTTTGAACCCATGAAAATAATACAAGTATTATTGCGCATTAACTATATTTTGTGTTTTTGAACCCATGAAAATAATACAAGTATTATTGCGCATTAACTATATTTTGTGTTTTTGAATGCATGAAAATGCATGAATATGTTAAAAGTAGTCTTGCACATTAAAATGAGCATTAGCTATATTTTGTGTTTTTGAACCCATGAAAATAATACAAGTATTATTGCGCATTAACTATATTTTGTGTTTTTGAACCCATGAAAATAATACAAGTATTATTGCGCATTAACTATATTTTGTGTTTTTGAATGCATGAAAATGCATGAATATGTTAAAAGTGTTCTTGTACATTAAAATGAGCATTCACTATATTTTGTGTTTTTGAACCCATGAAAATAATACAAGTATTATTGCGCATTAACTATATTTTGTGTTTTTGAACCCATGAAAATAATACAAGTATTATTGCGCATTAACTATATTTTGTGTTTTTGAATGCATGAAAATGCATGAATATGTTAAAAGTGTTCTTGTACATTAAAATGAGCATTCACTATATTTTGTGTTTTTGAACCCATGAAAATAATACAAGTATTATTGCGCATTAACAATATTTTGTGTTTTTGAATGCATGAAAATGCATGAATATGTTACAAGTATTCTTGCACATTAAAATGAGCATTCACTATATTTTGTGTTTTTGAACCCATGAAAATAATACAAGTATTATTGCGCATTAACTATATTTTGTGTTTTTGAATGCATGAAAATGCATGAATATGTTACAAGTATTCTTGCACATTAAAATGAGCATTCACTATATTTTGTGTTTTTGAACCCATGAAAATAATACAAGTATTATTGCGCATTAACTATATTTTGTGTTTTTGAAGCCATGAAAATAATACAAGTATTATTGCGCATTAACTATATTTTGTGTTTTTGAATGCATGAAAATGCATGAATATGTTACAAGTATTCTTGCACATTAAAATGAGCATTCACTATATTTTGTGTTTTTGAACCCATGAAAATAATACAAGTATTATTGCGCATTAACTATATTTTGTGTTTTTGAAGCCATGAAAATAATACAAGTATTATTGCGCATTAACTATATTTTGTGTTTTTGAACCCATGAAAATAATACAAGTATTATTGCGCATTAACTATATTTTGTGTTTTTGAATGCATGAAAATGCATGAATATGTTACAAGTATTCTTGCACATTAAAATGAGCATTCACTATATTTTGTGTTTTTGAACCCATGAAAATAATACAAGTATTATTGCGCATTAACTATATTTTGTGTTTTTGAAGCCATGAAAATAATACAAGTATTATTGCGCATTAACTATATTTTGTGTTTTTGAATGCATGAAAATGTATGAATATGTTACAAGTATTCTTGCACATTAAAATGAGCATTCACTATATTTTGTGTTTTTGAACCCATGAAAATAATACAAGTATTATTGCGCATTAACTATATTTTGTGTTTTTGAAGCCATGAAAATAATACAAGTATTATTGCGCATTAACTATATTTTGTGTTTTTGAAGCCATGAAAATAATACAAGTATTATTGCGCATTAACTATATTTTGTGTTTTTGAATGCATGAAAATGCATGAATATGTTACAAGTATTCTTGCACATTAAAATGAGCATTAACTATATTTTGTGTTTTTGAACCCATGAAAATAATACAAGTATTATTGCGCATTAACTATATTTTGTGTTTTTGAATGCATGAAAATGCATGAATATGTTACAAGTATTCTTGCACATTAAAATGAGCATTCACTATATTTTGTGTTTTTGATCCCATGAAAATAATACAAGTATTATTGCGCATTAACTATATTTTGTGTTTTTGAATGCATGAAAATGCATGAATATGTTACAAGTATTCTTGCACATTAAAATGAGCATTCACTATATTTTGTGTTTTTGAACCCATGAAAATTATACAAGTATTATTGCGCATTAACTATATTTTGTGTTTTTGAAGCCATGAATATAATACAAGTATTATTGCGCATTAACTATATTTTGTGTTTTTGAATGCATGAAACTGCATGAATATGTTACAAGTATTCTTGCACATTAAAATGAGCATTCACTATATTTTGTGTTTTTGAACCCATGAAAATAATACAAGTATTATTGCGCATTAACTATATTTTGTGTTTTTGAATGCATGAAAATGCATGAATATGTTACAAGTATTCTTGCACATTAAAATGAGCATTCACTATATTTTGTGTTTTTGAACCCATGAAAATAATACAAGTATTATTGCGCATTAACTATATTTTGTGTTTTTGAATGCATGAAAATGCATGAATATGTTAAAAGTGTTCTTGCACATTAAAATGAGCATTCACTATATTTTGTGTTTTTGAACCCATGAAAATAATACAAGTATTATTGCGCATTAACTATATTTTGTGTTTTTGAATGCATGAAAATGCATGAATATGTTAAAAGTGTTCTTGCACATTAAAATGAGCATTCACTATATTTTGTGTTTTTGAACCCATGAAAATAATACAAGTATTATTGCGCATTAACTATATTTTGTGTTTTTGAACCCATGAAAATAATACAAGTATTATTGCGCATTAACTATATTTTGTGTTTTTGAATGCATGAAAATGCATGAATATGTTACAAGTATTCTTGCACATTAAAATGAGCATTCACTATATTTTGTGTTTTTGAACCCATGAAAATAATACAAGTATTATTGCGCATTAACTATATTTTGTGTTTTTGAATGCATGAAAATGCATGAATATGTTAAAAGTGTTCTTGCACATTAAAATGAGCATTCACTATATTTTGTGTTTTTGAACCCATGAAAATAATACAAGTATTATTGCGCATTAACTATATTTTGTGTTTTTGATCCCATGAAAATAATACAAGTATTATTGCGCATTAACTATATTTTGTGTTTTTGAATGCATGAAAATGCATGAATATGTTACAAGTATTCTTGCACATTAAAATGAGCATTCACTATATTTTGTGTTTTTGAACCCATGAAAATAATACAAGTATTATTGCGCATTAACTATATTTTGTGTTTTTGAATGCATGAAAATGCATGAATATGTTAAAAGTGTTCTTGCACATTAAAATGAGCATTCACTATATTTTGTGTTTTTGAACCCATGAAAATAATACAAGTATTATTGCGCATTAACTATATTTTGTGTTTTTGATCCCATGAAAATAATACAAGTATTATTGCGCATTAACTATATTTTGTGTTTTTGAATGCATGAAAATGCATGAATATGTTACAAGTATTCTTGCACATTAAAATGAGCATTCACTATATTTTGTGTTTTTGAACCCATGAAAATAATACAAGTATTATTGCGCATTAACTATATTTTGTGTTTTTGAATGCATGAAAATGCATGAATATGTTAAAAGTGTTCTTGCACATTAAAATGAGCATTCACTATATTTTGTGTTTTTGAACCCATGAAAATAATACAAGTATTATTGCGCATTAACTATATTTTGTGTTTTTGAATGCATGAAAATGCATGAATATGTTAAAAGTGTTCTTGCACATTAAAATGAGCATTCACTATATTTTGTGTTTTTGAACCCATGAAAATAATACAAGTATTATTGCGCATTAACTATATTTTGTGTTTTTGAACCCATGAAAATAATACAAGTATTATTGCGCATTAACTATATTTTGTGTTTTTGAATGCATGAAACTGCATGAATATGTTACAAGTATTCTTGCACATTAAAATGAGCATTCACTATATTTTGTGTTTTTGAACCCATGAAAATAATACAAGTATTATTGCGCATTAACTATATTTTGTGTTTTTGAATGCATGAAAATGCATGAATATGTTACAAGTAGTCTTGCACATTAAAATGAGCATTAGCTATATTTTGTGTTTTTGAACCCATGAAAATAATACAAGTATTATTGCGCATTAATTATATTTTGTGTTTTTGAATGCATGAAACTGAATGAATATGTTAAAAGTGTTCTTGCACATTAAAATGAGCATTCACTATATTTTGTGTTTTTGAACCCATGAAAATAATACAAGTATTATTGCGCATTAACTATATTTTGTGTTTTTGAATGCATGAAACTGAATGAATATGTTACAAGTAGTCTTGCACATTAAAATGAGCATTAGCTATATTTTGTGTTTTTGAACCCATGAAAATAATACAAGTATTATTGCGCATTAACTATATTTTGTGTTTTTGAATGCATGAAAATGCATGAATATGTTACAAGTATTCTTGCACATTAAAATGAGCATTCACTATATTTTGTGTTTTTGAACCCATGAAAATAATACAAGTATTATTGCGCATTAACTATATTTTGTGTTTTTGAATGCATGAAACTGCATGAATATGTTACAAGTATTCTTGCACATTAAAATGAGCATTCACTATATTTTGTGTTTTTGAACCCATGAAAATAATACAAGTATTATTGCGCATTAACTATATTTTGTGTTTTTGAATGCATGAAACTGAATGAATATGTTACAAGTAGTCTTGCACATTAAAATGAGCATTAGCTATATTTTGTGTTTTTGAACCCATGAAAATAATACAAGTATTATTGCGCATTAACTATATTTTGTGTTTTTGAATGCATGAAAATGCATGAATATGTTACAAGTATTCTTGCACATTAAAATGAGCATTCACTATATTTTGTGTTTTTGAACCCATGAAAATAATACAAGTATTATTGCGCATTAACTATATTTTGTGTTTTTGAATGCATGAAAATGCATGAATATGTTAAAAGTGTTCTTGCACATTAAAATGAGCATTCACTATATTTTGTGTTTTTGAACCCATGAAAATAATACAAGTATTATTGCGCATTAACTATATTTTGTGTTTTTGAACCCATGAAAATAATACAAGTATTATTGCGCATTAACTATATTTTGTGTTTTTGAATGCATGAAACTGCATGAATATGTTAAAAGTGTTCTTGCACATTAAAATGAGCATTCACTATATTTTGTGTTTTTGAACCCATGAAAATAATACAAGTATTATTGCGCATTAACTATATTTTGTGTTTTTGAACCCATGAAAATAATACAAGTATTATTGCGCATTAACTATATTTTGTGTTTTTGAATGCATGAAACTGCATGAATATGTTACAAGTATTCTTGCACATTAAAATGAGCATTCACTATATTTTGTGTTTTTGAACCCATGAAAATAATACAAGTATTATTGCGCATTAACTATATTTTGTGTTTTTGAACCCATGAAAATAATACAAGTATTATTGCGCATTAACTATATTTTGTGTTTTTGAATGCATGAAACTGAATGAATATGTTAAAAGTGTTCTTGCACATTAAAATGAGCATTCACTATATTTTGTGTTTTTGAACCCATGAAAATAATACAAGTATTATTGCGCATTAACTATATTTTGTGTTTTTGAATGCATGAAACTGAATGAATATGTTACAAGTAGTCTTGCACATTAAAATGAGCATTAGCTATATTTTGTGTTTTTGAACCCATGAAAATAATACAAGTATTATTGCGCATTAACTATATTTTGTGTTTTTGAATGCATGAAAATGCATGAATATGTTACAAGTATTCTTGCACATTAAAATGAGCATTCACTATATTTTGTGTTTTTGAACCCATGAAAATAATACAAGTATTATTGCGCATTAACTATATTTTGTGTTTTTGAATGCATGAAAATGCATGAATATGTTACAAGTATTCTTGCACATTAAAATGAGCATTCACTATATTTTGTGTTTTTGAACCCATGAAAATAATACAAGTATTATTGCGCATTAACTATATTTTGTGTTTTTGAACCCATGAAAATAATACAAGTATTATTGCGCATTAACTATATTTTGTGTTTTTGAATGCATGAAACTGCATGAATATGTTACAAGTATTCTTGCACATTAAAATGAGCATTCACTATATTTTGTGTTTTTGAATGCATGAAACTGAATGAATATGTTACAAGTAGTCTTGCACATTAAAATGAGCATTAGCTATATTTTGTGTTTTTGAACCCATGAAAATAATACAAGTATTATTGCGCATTAACTATATTTTGTGTTTTTGAATGCATGAAAATGCATGAATATGTTACAAGTATTCTTGCACATTAAAATGAGCATTCACTATATTTTGTGTTTTTGAACCCATGAAAATAATACAAGTATTATTGCGCATTAACTATATTTTGTGTTTTTGAATGCATGAAAATGCATGAATATGTTAAAAGTGTTCTTGCACATTAAAATGAGCATTCACTATATTTTGTGTTTTTGAACCCATGAAAATAATACAAGTATTATTGCGCATTAACTATATTTTGTGTTTTTGAATGCATGAAACTGAATGAATATGTTACAAGTATTCTTGCACATTAAAATGAGCATTCACTATATTTTGTGTTTTTGAACCCATGAAAATAATACAAGTATTATTGCGCATTAACTATATTTTGTGTTTTTGAACCCATGAAAATAATACAAGTATTATTGCGCATTAACTATATTTTGTGTTTTTGAATGCATGAAAATGAAGAATATGTTAAAAGTGTTCTTGCACATTAAAATGAGCATTCTCTATATTTTGTGTTTTTGAACCCATGAAAATAATACAAGTATTATTGCGCATTAACTATATTTTGTGTTTTTGAATGCATGAAACTGAATGAATATGTTACAAGTATTCTTGCACATTAAAATGAGCAATCACTATATTTTGTGTTTTTGAACCCATGAAAATAATACAAGTATTATTGCGCATTAACTATATTTTGTGTTTTTGAATGCATGAAAATGAAGAATATGTTAAAAGTGTTCTTGCACATTAAAATGAGCATTCTCTATATTTTGTGTTTTTGAACCCATGCAAATAATACAAGTATTATTGCGCATTAACTATATTTTGTGTTTTTGAACCCATGAAAATAATACAAGTATTATTGCGCATTAACTATATTTTGTGTTTTTGAATGCATGAAACTGCATGAATATGTTACAAGTATTCTTGCACATTAAAATGAGCATTCACTATATTTTGTGTTTTTGAACCCATGAAAATAATACAAGTATTATTGCGCATTAACTATATTTTGTGTTTTTGAACCCATGAAAATAATACAAGTATTATTGCGCATTAACTATATTTTGTGTTTTTGAATGCATGAAAATGCATGAATATGTTAAAAGTGTTCTTGCACATTAAAATGAGCATTCACTATATTTTGTGTTTTTGAACCCATGAAAATAATACAAGTATTATTGCGCATTAACTATATTTTGTGTTTTTGAATGCATGAAACTGAATGAATATGTTACAAGTAGTCTTGCACAATAAAATGAGCATTAGCTATATTTTGTGTTTTTGAACCCATGAAAATAATACAAGTATTATTGCGCATTAACTATATTTTGTGTTTTTGAATGCATGAAAATGCATGAATATGTTAAAAGTGTTCTTGCACATTAAAATGAGCATTCACTATATTTTGTGTTTTTGAAACCATGAAAATAATACAAGTATTATTGCGCATTAACTATATTTTGTGTTTTTGAATGCATGAAACTGAATGAATATGTTACAAGTAGTCTTGCACAATAAAATGAGCATTAGCTATATTTTGTGTTTTTGAACCCATGAAAATAATACAAGTATTATTGCGCATTAACTATATTTTGTGTTTTTGAATGCATGAAAATGCATGAATATGTTAAAAGTGTTCTTGCACATTAAAATGAGCATTCACTATATTTTGTGTTTTTGAACCCATGAAAATAATACAAGTATTATTGCGCATTAACTATATTTTGTGTTTTTGAACCCATGAAAATAATACAAGTATTATTGCGCATTAACTATATTTTGTGTTTTTGAATGCATGAAAATGCATGAATATGTTAAAAGTGTTCTTGCACATTAAAATGAGCATTCACTATATTTTGTGTTTTTGAACCCATGAAAATAATACAAGTATTATTGCGCATTAACTATATTTTGTGTTTTTGAACCCATGAAAATAATACAAGTATTATTGCGCATTAACTATATTTTGTGTTTTTGAATGCATGAAAATGCATGAATATGTTAAAAGTGTTCTTGTACATTAAAATGAGCATTCACTATATTTTGTGTTTTTGAACCCATGAAAATAATACAAGTATTATTGCGCATTAACTATATTTTGTGTTTTTGAACCCATGAAAATAATACAAGTATTATTGCGCATTAACTATATTTTGTGTTTTTGAATGCATGAAAATGCATGAATATGTTAAAAGTGTTCTTGTACATTAAAATGAGCATTCACTATATTTTGTGTTTTTGAACCCATGAAAATAATACAAGTATTATTGCGCATTAACAATATTTTGTGTTTTTGAACCCATGAAAATAATACAAGTATTATTGCGCATTAACTATATTTTGTGTTTTTGAATGCATGAAAATGCATGAATATGTTAAAAGTGTTCTTGCACATTAAAATGAGCATTCACTATATTTTGTGTTTTTGAACCCATGAAAATAATACAAGTATTATTGCGCATTAACTATATTTTGTGTTTTTGAATGCATGAAAATGCATGAATATGTTACAAGTATTCTTGCACATTAAAATGAGCATTCACTATATTTTGTGTTTTTGAACCCATGAAAATAATACAAGTATTATTGCGCATTAACTATATTTTGTGTTTTTGAATGCATGAAAATGCATGAATATGTTAAAAGTGTTCTTGCACATTAAAATGAGCATTCACTATATTTTGTGTTTTTGAACCCATGAAAATAATACAAGTATTATTGCGCATTAACTATATTTTGTGTTTTTGAATGCATGAAAATGCATGAATATGTTACAAGTATTCTTGCACATTAAAATGAGCATTCACTATATTTTGTGTTTTTGAACCCATGAAAATAATACAAGTATTATTGCGCATTAACTATATTTTGTGTTTTTGAATGCATGAAACTGAATGAATATGTTACAAGTAGTCTTGCACATTAAAATGAGCATTAGCTATATTTTGTGTTTTTGAACCCATGAAAATAATACAAGTATTATTGCGCATTAACTATATTTTGTGTTTTTGAATGCATGAAACTGAATGAATATGTTACAAGTAGTCTTGCACATTAAAATGAGCATTAGCTATATTTTGTGTTTTTGAACCCATGAAAATAATACAAGTATTATTGCGCATTAACTATATTTTGTGTTTTTGAAGCCATGAAAATAATACAAGTATTATTGCGCATTAACTATATTTTGTGTTTTTGAAGCCATGAAAATAATACAAGTATTATTGCGCATTAACTATATTTTGTGTTTTTGAATGCATGAAAATGCATGAATATGTTACAAGTATTCTTGCACATTAAAATGAGCATTCACTATATTTTGTGTTTTTGAACCCATGAAAATAATACAAGTATTATTGCGCATTAACTATATTTTGTGTTTTTGAACCCATGAAAATAATACAAGTATTATTGCGCATTAACTATATTTTGTGTTTTTGAATGCATGAAAATGCATGAATATGTTAAAAGTATTCTTGCACATTAAAATGAGCATTAACTATATTTTGTGTTTTTGAACCCATGAAAATAATACAAGTATTATTGCGCATTAACTATATTTTGTGTTTTTGAATGCATGAAAATGCATGAATATGTTACAAGTATTCTTGCACATTAAAATGAGCATTCACTATATTTTGTGTTTTTGAACCCATGAAAATAATACAAGTATTATTGCGCATTAACTATATTTTGTGTTTTTGAATGCATGAAAATGCATGAATATGTTACAAGTATTCTTGCACATTAAAATGAGCATTCACTATATTTTGTGTTTTTGAACCCATGAAAATTATACAAGTATTATTGCGCATTAACTATATTTTGTGTTTTTGAAGCCATGAATATAATACAAGTATACAATATTATTGCGCATTAACTATATTTTGTGTTTTTGAATGCATGAAAATGCATGAATATGTTACAAGTATTCTTGCACATTAAAATGAGCATTCACTATATTTTGTGTTTTTGATCCCATGAAAATAATACAAGTATTATTGCGCATTAACTATATTTTGTGTTTTTGAATGCATGAAAATGCATGAATATGTTACAAGTATTCTTGCACATTAAAATGAGCATTCACTATATTTTGTGTTTTTGAACCCATGAAAATAATACAAGTATTATTGCGCATTAACTATATTTTGTGTTTTTGAAGCCATGAAAATAATACAAGTATTATTGCGCATTAACTATATTTTGTGTTTTTGAATGCATGAAAATGCATGAATATGTTACAAGTATTCTTGCACATTAAAATGAGCATTCACTATATTTTGTGTTTTTGAACCCATGAAAATAATACAAGTATTATTGCGCATTAACTATATTTTGTGTTTTTGAAGCCATGAAAATAATACAAGTATTATTGCGCATTAACTATATTTTGTGTTTTTGAATGCATGAAAATGCATGAATATGTTACAAGTATTCTTGCACATTAAAATGAGCATTCACTATATTTTGTGTTTTTGAACCCATGAAAATAATACAAGTATTATTGCGCATTAACTATATTTTGTGTTTTTGAAGCCATGAAAATAATACAAGTATTATTGCGCATTAACTATATTTTGTGTTTTTGAACCCATGAAAATAATACAAGTATTATTGCGCATTAACTATATTTTGTGTTTTTGAATGCATGAAAATGCATGAATATGTTACAAGTATTCTTGCACATTAAAATGAGCATTCACTATATTTTGTGTTTTTGAACCCATGAAAATAATACAAGTATTATTGCGCATTAACTATATTTTGTGTTTTTGAAGCCATGAAAATAATACAAGTATTATTGCGCATTAACTATATTTTGTGTTTTTGAATGCATGAAAATGTATGAATATGTTACAAGTATTCTTGCACATTAAAATGAGCATTAACTATATTTTGTGTTTTTGAACCCATGAAAATAATACAAGTATTATTGCGCATTAACTATATTTTGTGTTTTTGAATGCATGAAAATGCATGAATATGTTACAAGTATTCTTGCACATTAAAATGAGCATTCACTATATTTTGTGTTTTTGATCCCATGAAAATAATACAAGTATTATTGCGCATTAACTATATTTTGTGTTTTTGAATGCATGAAAATGCATGAATATGTTACAAGTATTCTTGCACATTAAAATGAGCATTCACTATATTTTGTGTTTTTGAACCCATGAAAATTATACAAGTATTATTGCGCATTAACTATATTTTGTGTTTTTGAAGCCATGAATATAATACAAGTATTATTGCGCATTAACTATATTTTGTGTTTTTGAATGCATGAAACTGCATGAATATGTTACAAGTATTCTTGCACATTAAAATGAGCATTCACTATATTTTGTGTTTTTGAACCCATGAAAATAATACAAGTATTATTGCGCATTAACTATATTTTGTGTTTTTGAATGCATGAAAATGCATGAATATGTTACAAGTATTCTTGCACATTAAAATGAGCATTCACTATATTTTGTGTTTTTGAACCCATGAAAATAATACAAGTATTATTGCGCATTAACTATATTTTGTGTTTTTGAATGCATGAAAATGCATGAATATGTTAAAAGTGTTCTTGCACATTAAAATGAGCATTCACTATATTTTGTGTTTTTGAACCCATGAAAATAATACAAGTATTATTGCGCATTAACTATATTTTGTGTTTTTGAATGCATGAAAATGCATGAATATGTTAAAAGTGTTCTTGCACATTAAAATGAGCATTCACTATATTTTGTGTTTTTGAACCCATGAAAATAATACAAGTATTATTGCGCATTAACTATATTTTGTGTTTTTGAACCCATGAAAATAATACAAGTATTATTGCGCATTAACTATATTTTGTGTTTTTGAATGCATGAAAATGCATGAATATGTTACAAGTATTCTTGCACATTAAAATGAGCATTCACTATATTTTGTGTTTTTGAACCCATGAAAATAATACAAGTATTATTGCGCATTAACTATATTTTGTGTTTTTGAATGCATGAAAATGCATGAATATGTTAAAAGTGTTCTTGCACATTAAAATGAGCATTCACTATATTTTGTGTTTTTGAACCCATGAAAATAATACAAGTATTATTGCGCATTAACTATATTTTGTGTTTTTGATCCCATGAAAATAATACAAGTATTATTGCGCATTAACTATATTTTGTGTTTTTGAATGCATGAAAATGCATGAATATGTTACAAGTATTCTTGCACATTAAAATGAGCATTCACTATATTTTGTGTTTTTGAACCCATGAAAATAATACAAGTATTATTGCGCATTAACTATATTTTGTGTTTTTGAATGCATGAAAATGCATGAATATGTTAAAAGTGTTCTTGCACATTAAAATGAGCATTCACTATATTTTGTGTTTTTGAACCCATGAAAATAATACAAGTATTATTGCGCATTAACTATATTTTGTGTTTTTGAACCCATGAAAATAATACAAGTATTATTGCGCATTAACTATATTTTGTGTTTTTGAATGCATGAAACTGCATGAATATGTTACAAGTATTCTTGCACATTAAAATGAGCATTCACTATATTTTGTGTTTTTGAACCCATGAAAATAATACAAGTATTATTGCGCATTAACTATATTTTGTGTTTTTGAATGCATGAAAATGCATGAATATGTTAAAAGTGTTCTTGCACATTAAAATGAGCATTCACTATATTTTGTGTTTTTGAACCCATGAAAATAATACAAGTATTATTGCGCATTAACTATATTTTGTGTTTTTGAATGCATGAAAATGCATGAATATGTTAAAAGTGTTCTTGCACATTAAAATGAGCATTCACTATATTTTGTGTTTTTGAACCCATGAAAATAATACAAGTATTATTGCGCATTAACTATATTTTGTGTTTTTGAACCCATGAAAATAATACAAGTATTATTGCGCATTAACTATATTTTGTGTTTTTGAATGCATGAAACTGCATGAATATGTTACAAGTATTCTTGCACATTAAAATGAGCATTCACTATATTTTGTGTTTTTGAACCCATGAAAATAATACAAGTATTATTGCGCATTAACTATATTTTGTGTTTTTGAATGCATGAAAATGCATGAATATGTTACAAGTAGTCTTGCACATTAAAATGAGCATTAGCTATATTTTGTGTTTTTGAACCCATGAAAATAATACAAGTATTATTGCGCATTAATTATATTTTGTGTTTTTGAATGCATGAAACTGAATGAATATGTTAAAAGTGTTCTTGCACATTAAAATGAGCATTCACTATATTTTGTGTTTTTGAACCCATGAAAATAATACAAGTATTATTGCGCATTAACTATATTTTGTGTTTTTGAATGCATGAAACTGAATGAATATGTTACAAGTAGTCTTGCACATTAAAATGAGCATTAGCTATATTTTGTGTTTTTGAACCCATGAAAATAATACAAGTATTATTGCGCATTAACTATATTTTGTGTTTTTGAATGCATGAAAATGCATGAATATGTTACAAGTATTCTTGCACATTAAAATGAGCATTCACTATATTTTGTGTTTTTGAACCCATGAAAATAATACAAGTATTATTGCGCATTAACTATATTTTGTGTTTTTGAATGCATGAAAATGCATGAATATGTTAAAAGTGTTCTTGCACATTAAAATGAGCATTCACTATATTTTGTGTTTTTGAACCCATGAAAATAATACAAGTATTATTGCGCATTAACTATATTTTGTGTTTTTGAACCCATGAAAATAATACAAGTATTATTGCGCATTAACTATATTTTGTGTTTTTGAATGCATGAAACTGCATGAATATGTTAAAAGTGTTCTTGCACATTAAAATGAGCATTCACTATATTTTGTGTTTTTGAACCCATGAAAATAATACAAGTATTATTGCGCATTAACTATATTTTGTGTTTTTGAACCCATGAAAATAATACAAGTATTATTGCGCATTAACTATATTTTGTGTTTTTGAATGCATGAAACTGCATGAATATGTTACAAGTATTCTTGCACATTAAAATGAGCATTCACTATATTTTGTGTTTTTGAACCCATGAAAATAATACAAGTATTATTGCGCATTAACTATATTTTGTGTTTTTGAACCCATGAAAATAATACAAGTATTATTGCGCATTAACTATATTTTGTGTTTTTGAATGCATGAAACTGCATGAATATGTTACAAGTATTCTTGCACATTAAAATGAGCATTCACTATATTTTGTGTTTTTGAACCCATGAAAATAATACAAGTATTATTGCGCATTAACTATATTTTGTGTTTTTGAATGCATGAAAATGCATGAATATGTTAAAAGTAGTCTTGCACATTAAAATGAGCATTAGCTATATTTTGTGTTTTTGAACCCATGAAAATAATACAAGTATTATTGCGCATTAACTATATTTTGTGTTTTTGAATGCATGAAAATGCATGAATATGTTACAAGTAGTCTTGCACATTAAAATGAGCATTAGCTATATTTTGTGTTTTTGAACCCATGAAAATAATACAAGTATTATTGCGCATTAATTATATTTTGTGTTTTTGAATGCATGAAACTGAATGAATATGTTAAAAGTGTTCTTGCACATTAAAATGAGCATTCACTATATTTTGTGTTTTTGAACCCATGAAAATAATACAAGTATTATTGCGCATTAACTATATTTTGTGTTTTTGAATGCATGAAACTGAATGAATATGTTACAAGTAGTCTTGCACATTAAAATGAGCATTAGCTATATTTTGTGTTTTTGAACCCATGAAAATAATACAAGTATTATTGCGCATTAACTATATTTTGTGTTTTTGAATGCATGAAAATGCATGAATATGTTACAAGTATTCTTGCACATTAAAATGAGCATTCACTATATTTTGTGTTTTTGAACCCATGAAAATAATACAAGTATTATTGCGCATTAACTATATTTTGTGTTTTTGAATGCATGAAACTGCATGAATATGTTACAAGTATTCTTGCACATTAAAATGAGCATTCACTATATTTTGTGTTTTTGAACCCATGAAAATAATACAAGTATTATTGCGCATTAACTATATTTTGTGTTTTTGAACCCATGAAAATAATACAAGTATTATTGCGCATTAACTATATTTTGTGTTTTTGAATGCATGAAAATGCATGAATATGTTAAAAGTAGTCTTGCACATTAAAATGAGCATTAGCTATATTTTGTGTTTTTGAACCCATGAAAATAATACAAGTATTATTGCGCATTAACTATATTTTGTGTTTTTGAATGCATGAAAATGCATGAATATGTTACAAGTAGTCTTGCACATTAAAATGAGCATTAGCTATATTTTGTGTTTTTGAACCCATGAAAATAATACAAGTATTATTGCGCATTAATTATATTTTGTGTTTTTGAATGCATGAAACTGAATGAATATGTTAAAAGTGTTCTTGCACATTAAAATGAGCATTCACTATATTTTGTGTTTTTGAACCCATGAAAATAATACAAGTATTATTGCGCATTAACTATATTTTGTGTTTTTGAATGCATGAAACTGAATGAATATGTTACAAGTAGTCTTGCACATTAAAATGAGCATTCACTATATTTTGTGTTTTTGAACCCATGAAAATAATACAAGTATTATTGCGCATTAACTATATTTTGTGTTTTTGAATGCATGAAAATGCATGAATATGTTAAAAGTGTTCTTGCACATTAAAATGAGCATTCACTATATTTTGTGTTTTTGAACCCATGAAAATAATACAAGTATTATTGCGCATTAACTATATTTTGTGTTTTTGAACCCATGAAAATAATACAAGTATTATTGCGCATTAACTATATTTTGTGTTTTTGAATGCATGAAACTGCATGAATATGTTAAAAGTGTTCTTGCACATTAAAATGAGCATTCACTATATTTTGTGTTTTTGAACCCATGAAAATAATACAAGTATTATTGCGCATTAACTATATTTTGTGTTTTTGAACCCATGAAAATAATACAAGTATTATTGCGCATTAACTATATTTTGTGTTTTTGAATGCATGAAACTGCATGAATATGTTACAAGTATTCTTGCACATTAAAATGAGCATTCACTATATTTTGTGTTTTTGAACCCATGAAAATAATACAAGTATTATTGCGCATTAACTATATTTTGTGTTTTTGAACCCATGAAAATAATACAAGTATTATTGCGCATTAACTATATTTTGTGTTTTTGAATGCATGAAACTGAATGAATATGTTAAAAGTGTTCTTGCACATTAAAATGAGCATTCACTATATTTTGTGTTTTTGAACCCATGAAAATAATACAAGTATTATTGCGCATTAACTATATTTTGTGTTTTTGAATGCATGAAACTGAATGAATATGTTACAAGTAGTCTTGCACATTAAAATGAGCATTAGCTATATTTTGTGTTTTTGAACCCATGAAAATAATACAAGTATTATTGCGCATTAACTATATTTTGTGTTTTTGAATGCATGAAAATGCATGAATATGTTACAAGTATTCTTGCACATTAAAATGAGCATTCACTATATTTTGTGTTTTTGAACCCATGAAAATAATACAAGTATTATTGCGCATTAACTATATTTTGTGTTTTTGAATGCATGAAAATGCATGAATATGTTACAAGTATTCTTGCACATTAAAATGAGCATTCACTATATTTTGTGTTTTTGAACCCATGAAAATAATACAAGTATTATTGCGCATTAACTATATTTTGTGTTTTTGAACCCATGAAAATAATACAAGTATTATTGCGCATTAACTATATTTTGTGTTTTTGAATGCATGAAACTGCATGAATATGTTACAAGTATTCTTGCACATTAAAATGAGCATTCACTATATTTTGTGTTTTTGAATGCATGAAACTGAATGAATATGTTACAAGTAGTCTTGCACATTAAAATGAGCATTAGCTATATTTTGTGTTTTTGAACCCATGAAAATAATACAAGTATTATTGCGCATTAACTATATTTTGTGTTTTTGAATGCATGAAAATGCATGAATATGTTACAAGTATTCTTGCACACTAAAATGAGCATTCACTATATTTTGTGTTTTTGAACCCATGAAAATAATACAAGTATTATTGCGCATTAACTATATTTTGTGTTTTTGAATGCATGAAAATGCATGAATATGTTAAAAGTGTTCTTGCACATTAAAATGAGCATTCACTATATTTTGTGTTTTTGAACCCATGAAAATAATACAAGTATTATTGCGCATTAACTATATTTTGTGTTTTTGAATGCATGAAACTGAATGAATATGTTACAAGTATTCTTGCACATTAAAATGAGCATTCACTATATTTTGTGTTTTTGAACCCATGAAAATAATACAAGTATTATTGCGCATTAACTATATTTTGTGTTTTTGAACCCATGAAAATAATACAAGTATTATTGCGCATTAACTATATTTTGTGTTTTTGAATGCATGAAAATGAAGAATATGTTAAAAGTGTTCTTGCACATTAAAATGAGCATTCTCTATATTTTGTGTTTTTGAACCCATGAAAATAATACAAGTATTATTGCGCATTAACTATATTTTGTGTTTTTGAATGCATGAAACTGAATGAATATGTTACAAGTATTCTTGCACATTAAAATGAGCAATCACTATATTTTGTGTTTTTGAACCCATGAAAATAATACAAGTATTATTGCGCATTAACTATATTTTGTGTTTTTGAATGCATGAAAATGAAGAATATGTTAAAAGTGTTCTTGCACATTAAAATGAGCATTCTCTATATTTTGTGTTTTTGAACCCATGCAAATAATACAAGTATTATTGCGCATTAACTATATTTTGTGTTTTTGAACCCATGAAAATAATACAAGTATTATTGCGCATTAACTATATTTTGTGTTTTTGAATGCATGAAACTGCATGAATATGTTACAAGTATTCTTGCACATTAAAATGAGCATTCACTATATTTTGTGTTTTTGAACCCATGAAAATAATACAAGTATTATTGCGCATTAACTATATTTTGTGTTTTTGAACCCATGAAAATAATACAAGTATTATTGCGCATTAACTATATTTTGTGTTTTTGAATGCATGAAAATGCATGAATATGTTAAAAGTGTTCTTGCACATTAAAATGAGCATTCACTATATTTTGTGTTTTTGAAACCATGAAAATAATACAAGTATTATTGCGCATTAACTATATTTTGTGTTTTTGAACCCATGAAAATAATACAAGTATTATTGCGCATTAACTATATTTTGTGTTTTTGAATGCATGAAACTGCATGAATATGTTACAAGTATTCTTGCACATTAAAATGAGCATTCACTATATTTTGTGTTTTTGAACCCATGAAAATAATACAAGTATTATTGCGCATTAACTATATTTTGTGTTTTTGAACCCATGAAAATAATACAAGTATTATTGCGCATTAACTATATTTTGTGTTTTTGAATGCATGAAACTGAATGAATATGTTACAAGTAGTCTTGCACAATAAAATGAGCATTAGCTATATTTTGTGTTTTTGAACCCATGAAAATAATACAAGTATTATTGCGCATTAACTATATTTTGTGTTTTTGAATGCATGAAAATGCATGAATATGTTAAAAGTGTTCTTGCACATTAAAATGAGCATTCACTATATTTTGTGTTTTTGAAACCATGAAAATAATACAAGTATTATTGCGCATTAACTATATTTTGTGTTTTTGAATGCATGAAACTGAATGAATATGTTACAAGTAGTCTTGCACAATAAAATGAGCATTAGCTATATTTTGTGTTTTTGAACCCATGAAAATAATACAAGTATTATTGCGCATTAACTATATTTTGTGTTTTTGAATGCATGAAAATGCATGAATATGTTAAAAGTGTTCTTGCACATTAAAATGAGCATTCACTATATTTTGTGTTTTTGAACCCATGAAAATAATACAAGTATTATTGCGCATTAACTATATTTTGTGTTTTTGAACCCATGAAAATAATACAAGTATTATTGCGCATTAACTATATTTTGTGTTTTTGAATGCATGAAAATGCATGAATATGTTAAAAGTGTTCTTGCACATTAAAATGAGCATTCACTATATTTTGTGTTTTTGAACCCATGAAAATAATACAAGTATTATTGCGCATTAACTATATTTTGTGTTTTTGAACCCATGAAAATAATACAAGTATTATTGCGCATTAACTATATTTTGTGTTTTTGAATGCATGAAAATGCATGAATATGTTAAAAGTGTTCTTGTACATTAAAATGAGCATTCACTATATTTTGTGTTTTTGAACCCATGAAAATAATACAAGTATTATTGCGCATTAACTATATTTTGTGTTTTTGAACCCATGAAAATAATACAAGTATTATTGCGCATTAACTATATTTTGTGTTTTTGAATGCATGAAAATGCATGAATATGTTAAAAGTGTTCTTGTACATTAAAATGAGCATTCACTATATTTTGTGTTTTTGAACCCATGAAAATAATACAAGTATTATTGCGCATTAACAATATTTTGTGTTTTTGAACCCATGAAAATAATACAAGTATTATTGCGCATTAACTATATTTTGTGTTTTTGAATGCATGAAAATGCATGAATATGTTAAAAGTGTTCTTGCACATTAAAATGAGCATTCACTATATTTTGTGTTTTTGAACCCATGAAAATAATACAAGTATTATTGCGCATTAACTATATTTTGTGTTTTTGAATGCATGAAAATGCATGAATATGTTACAAGTATTCTTGCACATTAAAATGAGCATTCACTATATTTTGTGTTTTTGAACCCATGAAAATAATACAAGTATTATTGCGCATTAACTATATTTTGTGTTTTTGAATGCATGAAAATGCATGAATATGTTAAAAGTGTTCTTGCACATTAAAATGAGCATTCACTATATTTTGTGTTTTTGAACCCATGAAAATAATACAAGTATTATTGCGCATTAACTATATTTTGTGTTTTTGAATGCATGAAAATGCATGAATATGTTACAAGTATTCTTGCACATTAAAATGAGCATTCACTATATTTTGTGTTTTTGAACCCATGAAAATAATACAAGTATTATTGCGCATTAACTATATTTTGTGTTTTTGAATGCATGAAACTGAATGAATATGTTACAAGTAGTCTTGCACATTAAAATGAGCATTAGCTATATTTTGTGTTTTTGAACCCATGAAAATAATACAAGTATTATTGCGCATTAACTATATTTTGTGTTTTTGAATGCATGAAACTGAATGAATATGTTACAAGTAGTCTTGCACATTAAAATGAGCATTAGCTATATTTTGTGTTTTTGAACCCATGAAAATAATACAAGTATTATTGCGCATTAACTATATTTTGTGTTTTTGAACCCATAAAAATAATACAAGTATTATTGCGCATTAACTATATTTTGTGTTTTTGAATGCATGAAACTGAATGAATATGTTACAAGTAGTCTTGCACATTAAAATGAGCATTAGCTATATTTTGTGTTTTTGAACCCATGAAAATAATACAAGTATTATTGCGCATTAACTATATTTTGTGTTTTTGAATGCATGAAACTGAATGAATATGTTAAAAGTGTTCTTGCACATTAAAATGAGCATTCACTATATTTTGTGTTTTTGAACCCATGAAAATAATACAAGTATTATTGCGCATTAACTATATTTTGTGTTTTTGAATGCATGAAACTGAATGAATATGTTACAAGTAGTCTTGCACATTAAAATGAGCATTAGCTATATTTTGTGTTTTTGAACCCATGAAAATAATACAAGTATTATTGCGCATTAACTATATTTTGTGTTTTTGAACCCATGAAAATAATACAAGTATTATTGCGCATTAACTATATTTTGTGTTTTTGAACCCATAAAAATAATACAAGTATTATTGCGCATTAACTATATTTTGTGTGTTTGAACCTATGAAAATAATACAAGTATTATTGCGCATTAACTATATTTTGTGTTTTTGAACCCATAAAAATAATACAAGTATTATTGCGCATTAACTATATTTTGTGTTTTTGAATGCATGAAACTGAATGAATATGTTACAAGTAGTCTTGCACATTAAAATGAGCATTAGCTATATTTTGTGTTTTTGAACCCATGAAAATAATACAAGTATTATTGCGCATTAACTATATTTTGTGTTTTTGAACCCATGAAAATAATACAAGTATTATTGCGCATTAACTATATTTTGTGTTTTTGAACCCATAAAAATAATACAAGTATTATTGCGCATTAACTATATTTTGTGTGTTTGAACCTATGAAAATAATACAAGTATTATTGCGCATTAACTATATTTTGTGTTTTTGAACCCATAAAAATAATACAAGTATTATTGCGCATTAACTATATTTTGTGTTTTTGAATGCATGAAACTGAATGAATATGTTACAAGTAGTCTTGCACATTAAAATGAGCATTAGCTATATTTTGTGTTTTTGAACCCATGAAAATAATACAAGTATTATTGCGCATTAACTATATTTTGTGTTTTTGAACCCATGAAAATAATACAAGTATTATTGCGCATTAACTATATTTTGTGTTTTTGAACCCATAAAAATAATACAAGTATTATTGCGCATTAACTATATTTTGTGTGTTTGAACCCATGAAAATAATACAAGTATTATTGCGCATTAACTACATTTTGTGTTTTTGAATGCATGAAACTGCATGAATATGTTACAAGTAGTCTTGCACATTAAAATGAGCATTAACTATATTTTGTGTTTTTGAACCCATGAAAATAATACAAGTATTATTGCGCATTAACTATATTTTGTGTTTTTGAATGCATGAAAATGCATGAATATGTTAAAAGTGTTCTTGCACATTAAAATGAGCATTCACTATATTTTGTGTTTTTGAACCCATAAAAATAATACAAGTATTATTGCGCATTAACTATATTTTGTGTTTTTGAACCCATGAAAATAATACAAGTATTATTGCGCATTAACTACATTTTGTGTTTTTGAATGCATGAAACTGCATGAATATGTTACAAGTAGTCTTGCACATTAAAATGAGCATTAACTATATTTTGTGTTTTTGAACCCATGAAAATAATACAAGTATTATTGCGCATTAACTATATTTTGTGTTTTTGAATGCATGAAAATGCATGAATATGTTAAAAGTGTTCTTGCACATTAAAATGAGCATTCACTATATTTTGTGTTTTTGAACCCATAAAAATAATACAAGTATTATTGCGCATTAACTATATTTTGTGTTTTTGAACCCATGAAAGTAATACAAGTATTATTGCGCATTAACTACATTTTGTGTTTTTGAATGCATGAAACTGCATGAATATGTTACAAGTAGTCTTGCACATTAAAATGAGCATTAACTATATTTTGTGTTTTTGAACCCATGAAAATAATACAAGTATTATTGCGCATTAACTATATTTTGTGTTTTTGAATGCATGAAAATGCATGAATATGTTAAAAGTGTTCTTGCACATTAAAATGAGCATTCACTATATTTTGTGTTTTTGAACCCATAAAAATAATACAAGTATTATTGCGCATTAACTATATTTTGTGTTTTTGAACCCATGAAAGTAATACAAGTATTATTGCGCATTAACTACATTTTGTGTTTTTGAATGCATGAAACTGCATGAATATGTTACAAGTAGTCTTGCACATTAAAATGAGCATTAACTATATTTTGTGTTTTTGAACCCATGAAAATAATACAAGTATTATTGCGCATTAACTACATTTTGTGTTTTTGAATGCATGAAACTGCATGAATATGTTACAAGTAGTCTTGCACATTAAAATGAGCATTAACTATATTTTGTGTTTTTGAACCCATGAAAATAATACAAGTATTATTGCGCATTAACTATATTTTGTGTTTTTGAATGCATGAAAATGCATGAATATGTTAAAAGTGTTCTTGCACATTAAAATGAGCATTCACTATATTTTGTGTTTTTGAACCCATAAAAATAATACAAGTATTATTGCGCATTAACTATATTTTGTGTTTTTGAACCCATGAAAATAATACAAGTATTATTGCGCATTAACTACATTTTGTGTTTTTGAATGCATGAAACTGCATGAATATGTTACAAGTAGTCTTGCACATTAAAATGAGCATTAACTATATTTTGTGTTTTTGAACCCATGAAAATAATACAAGTATTATTGCGCATTAACTATATTTTGTGTTTTTGAATGCATGAAAATGCATGAATATGTTAAAAGTGTTCTTGCACATTAAAATGAGCATTCACTATATTTTGTGTTTTTGAACCCATAAAAATAATACAAGTATTATTGCGCATTAACTATATTTTGTGTTTTTGAACCCATGAAAATAATACAAGTATTATTGCGCATTAACTACATTTTGTGTTTTTGAATGCATGAAACTGCATGAATATGTTACAAGTAGTCTTGCACATTAAAATGAGCATTAACTATATTTTGTGTTTTTGAACCCATGAAAATAATACAAGTATTATTGCGCATTAACTATATTTTGTGTTTTTGAATGCATGAAAATGCATGAATATGTTAAAAGTGTTCTTGCACATTAAAATGAGCATTCACTATATTTTGTGTTTTTGAACCCATAAAAATAATACAAGTATTATTGCGCATTAACTATATTTTGTGTTTTTGAACCCATGAAAGTAATACAAGTATTATTGCGCATTAACTATATTTTGTGTTTTTGAATGCATGAAACTGCATGAATATGTTACAAGTATTCTTGCACATTAAAATGAGCATTCACTATATTTTGTGTTTTTGAACCCATGAAAATAATACAAGTATTATTGCGCATTAACTATATTTTGTGTTTTTGAACCCATGAAAATAATACAAGTATTATTGCGCATTAACTATATTTTGTGTTTTTGAATGCATGAAAATGCATGAATATGTTAAAAGTGTTCTTGCACATTAAAATGAGCATTCACTATATTTTGTGTTTTTGAACCCATGAAAATAATACAAGTATTATTGCGCATTAACTATATTTTGTGTTTTTGAACCCATGAAAATAATACAAGTATTATTGCGCATTAACTATATTTTGTGTTTTTGAATGCATGAAAATGCATGAATATGTTAAAAGTGTTCTTGCACATTAAAATGAGCATTCACTATATTTTGTGTTTTTGAACCCATGAAAATAATACAAGTATTATTGCGCATTAACTATATTTTGTGTTTTTGAACCCATGAAAATAATACAAGTATTATTGCGCATTAACTATATTTTGTGTTTTTGAATGCATGAAAATGCATGAATATGTTAAAAGTGTTCTTGTACATTAAAATGAGCATTCACTATATTTTGTGTTTTTGAACCCATGAAAATAATACAAGTATTATTGCGCATTAACTATATTTTGTGTTTTTGAACCCATGAAAATAATACAAGTATTATTGCGCATTAACTATATTTTGTGTTTTTGAATGCATGAAAATGCATGAATATGTTAAAAGTGTTCTTGTACATTAAAATGAGCATTCACTATATTTTGTGTTTTTGAACCCATGAAAATAATACAAGTATTATTGCGCATTAACAATATTTTGTGTTTTTGAACCCATGAAAATAATACAAGTATTATTGCGCATTAACTATATTTTGTGTTTTTGAATGCATGAAAATGCATGAATATGTTAAAAGTGTTCTTGCACATTAAAATGAGCATTCACTATATTTTGTGTTTTTGAACCCATGAAAATAATACAAGTATTATTGCGCATTAACAATATTTTGTGTTTTTGAACCCATGAAAATAATACAAGTATTATTGCGCATTAACTATATTTTGTGTTTTTGAATGCATGAAAATGCATGAATATGTTAAAAGTGTTCTTGCACATTAAAATGAGCATTCACTATATTTTGTGTTTTTGAACCCATGAAAATAATACAAGTATTATTGCGCATTAACTATATTTTGTGTTTTTGAATGCATGAAAATGCATGAATATGTTACAAGTATTCTTGCACATTAAAATGAGCATTCACTATATTTTGTGTTTTTGAACCCATGAAAATAATACAAGTATTATTGCGCATTAACTATATTTTGTGTTTTTGAATGCATGAAAATGCATGAATATGTTAAAAGTGTTCTTGCACATTAAAATGAGCATTCACTATATTTTGTGTTTTTGAACCCATGAAAATAATACAAGTATTATTGCGCATTAACTATATTTTGTGTTTTTGAATGCATGAAAATGCATGAATATGTTACAAGTATTCTTGCACATTAAAATGAGCATTCACTATATTTTGTGTTTTTGAACCCATGAAAATAATACAAGTATTATTGCGCATTAACTATATTTTGTGTTTTTGAATGCATGAAACTGAATGAATATGTTACAAGTAGTCTTGCACATTAAAATGAGCATTAGCTATATTTTGTGTTTTTGAACCCATGAAAATAATACAAGTATTATTGCGCATTAACTATATTTTGTGTTTTTGAATGCATGAAACTGAATGAATATGTTACAAGTAGTCTTGCACATTAAAATGAGCATTAGCTATATTTTGTGTTTTTGAACCCATGAAAATAATACAAGTATTATTGCGCATTAACTATATTTTGTGTTTTTGAATGCATGAAACTGAATGAATATGTTAAAAGTGTTCTTGCACATTAAAATGAGCATTCACTATATTTTGTGTTTTTGAACCCATGAAAATAATACAAGTATTATTGCGCATTAACTATATTTTGTGTTTTTGAATGCATGAAACTGAATGAATATGTTACAAGTAGTCTTGCACATTAAAATGAGCATTAGCTATATTTTGTGTTTTTGAACCCATGAAAATAATACAAGTATTATTGCGCATTAACTATATTTTGTGTTTTTGAACCCATGAAAATAATACAAGTATTATTGCGCATTAACTATATTTTGTGTTTTTGAATGCATGAAAATGCATGAATATGTTAAAAGTGTTCTTGCACATTAAAATGAGCATTCACTATATTTTGTGTTTTTGAACCCATAAAAATAATACAAGTATTATTGCGCATTAACTATATTTTGTGTTTTTGAACCCATGAAAATAATACAAGTATTATTGCGCATTAACTACATTTTGTGTTTTTGAATGCATGAAACTGCATGAATATGTTACAAGTAGTCTTGCACATTAAAATGAGCATTAACTATATTTTGTGTTTTTGAACCCATGAAAATAATACAAGTATTATTGCGCATTAACTATATTTTGTGTTTTTGAATGCATGAAAATGCATGAATATGTTAAAAGTGTTCTTGCACATTAAAATGAGCATTCACTATATTTTGTGTTTTTGAACCCATGAAAATAATACAAGTATTATTGCGCATTAACTATATTTTGTGTTTTTGAACCCATGAAAATAATACAAGTATTATTGCGCATTAACTATATTTTGTGTTTTTGAATGCATGAAAATGCATGAATATGTTAAAAGTGTTCTTGTACATTAAAATGAGCATTCACTATATTTTGTGTTTTTGAACCCATGAAAATAATACAAGTATTATTGCGCATTAACAATATTTTGTGTTTTTGAACCCATGAAAATAATACAAGTATTATTGCGCATTAACTATATTTTGTGTTTTTGAATGCATGAAAATGCATGAATATGTTAAAAGTGTTCTTGCACATTAAAATGAGCATTCACTATATTTTGTGTTTTTGAACCCATGAAAATAATACAAGTATTATTGCGCATTAACAATATTTTGTGTTTTTGAACCCATGAAAATAATACAAGTATTATTGCGCATTAACTATATTTTGTGTTTTTGAATGCATGAAAATGCATGAATATGTTAAAAGTGTTCTTGCACATTAAAATGAGCATTCACTATATTTTGTGTTTTTGAACCCATGAAAATAATACAAGTATTATTGCGCATTAACTATATTTTGTGTTTTTGAATGCATGAAAATGCATGAATATGTTACAAGTATTCTTGCACATTAAAATGAGCATTCACTATATTTTGTGTTTTTGAACCCATGAAAATAATACAAGTATTATTGCGCATTAACTATATTTTGTGTTTTTGAATGCATGAAAATGCATGAATATGTTAAAAGTGTTCTTGCACATTAAAATGAGCATTCACTATATTTTGTGTTTTTGAACCCATGAAAATAATACAAGTATTATTGCGCATTAACTATATTTTGTGTTTTTGAATGCATGAAAATGCATGAATATGTTACAAGTATTCTTGCACATTAAAATGAGCATTCACTATATTTTGTGTTTTTGAACCCATGAAAATAATACAAGTATTATTGCGCATTAACTATATTTTGTGTTTTTGAATGCATGAAACTGAATGAATATGTTACAAGTAGTCTTGCACATTAAAATGAGCATTAGCTATATTTTGTGTTTTTGAACCCATGAAAATAATACAAGTATTATTGCGCATTAACTATATTTTGTGTTTTTGAACCCATGAAAATAATACAAGTATTATTGCGCATTAACTATATTTTGTGTTTTTGAACCCATAAAAATAATACAAGTATTATTGCGCATTAACTATATTTTGTGTGTTTGAACCTATGAAAATAATACAAGTATTATTGCGCATTAACTATATTTTGTGTTTTTGAATGCATGAAAATGCATGAATATGTTAAAAGTGTTCTTGCACATTAAAATGAGCATTCACTATATTTTGTGTTTTTGAACCCATAAAAATAATACAAGTATTATTGCGCATTAACTATATTTTGTGTTTTTGAACCCATGAAAATAATACAAGTATTATTGCGCATTAACTACATTTTGTGTTTTTGAATGCATGAAACTGCATGAATATGTTACAAGTAGTCTTGCACATTAAAATGAGCATTAACTATATTTTGTGTTTTTGAACCCATGAAAATAATACAAGTATTATTGCGCATTAACTATATTTTGTGTTTTTGAATGCATGAAAATGCATGAATATGTTAAAAGTGTTCTTGCACATTAAAATGAGCATTCACTATATTTTGTGTTTTTGAACCCATAAAAATAATACAAGTATTATTGCGCATTAACTATATTTTGTGTTTTTGAACCCATGAAAGTAATACAAGTATTATTGCGCATTAACTACATTTTGTGTTTTTGAATGCATGAAACTGCATGAATATGTTACAAGTAGTCTTGCACATTAAAATGAGCATTAACTATATTTTGTGTTTTTGAACCCATGAAAATAATACAAGTATTATTGCGCATTAACTATATTTTGTGTTTTTGAATGCATGAAAATGCATGAATATGTTAAAAGTGTTCTTGCACATTAAAATGAGCATTCACTATATTTTGTGTTTTTGAACCCATAAAAATAATACAAGTATTATTGCGCATTAACTATATTTTGTGTTTTTGAACCCATGAAAGTAATACAAGTATTATTGCGCATTAACTACATTTTGTGTTTTTGAATGCATGAAACTGCATGAATATGTTACAAGTAGTCTTGCACATTAAAATGAGCATTAACTATATTTTGTGTTTTTGAACCCATGAAAATAATACAAGTATTATTGCGCATTAACTATATTTTGTGTTTTTGAATGCATGAAAATGCATGAATATGTTAAAAGTGTTCTTGCACATTAAAATGAGCATTCACTATATTTTGTGTTTTTGAACCCATAAAAATAATACAAGTATTATTGCGCATTAACTATATTTTGTGTTTTTGAACCCATGAAAGTAATACAAGTATTATTGCGCATTAACTACATTTTGTGTTTTTGAATGCATGAAACTGCATGAATATGTTACAAGTAGTCTTGCACATTAAAATGAGCATTAACTATATTTTGTGTTTTTGAACCCATGAAAATAATACAAGTATTATTGCGCATTAACTATATTTTGTGTTTTTGAATGCATGAAAATGCATGAATATGTTAAAAGTGTTCTTGCACATTAAAATGAGCATTAACTATATTTTGTGTTTTTGAACCCATGAAAATAATACAAGTATTATTGCGCATTAACTATATTTTGTGTTTTTGAATGCATGAAAATGCATGAATATGTTAAAAGTGTTCTTGCACATTAAAATGAGCATTCACTATATTTTGTGTTTTTGAACCCATAAAAATAATACAAGTATTATTGCGCATTAACTATATTTTGTGTTTTTGAACCCATGAAAGTAATACAAGTATTATTGCGCATTAACTACATTTTGTGTTTTTGAATGCATGAAACTGCATGAATATGTTACAAGTAGTCTTGCACATTAAAATGAGCATTAACTATATTTTGTGTTTTTGAACCCATGAAAATAATACAAGTATTATTGCGCATTAACTATATTTTGTGTTTTTGAATGCATGAAAATGCATGAATATGTTAAAAGTGTTCTTGCACATTAAAATGAGCATTCACTATATTTTGTGTTTTTGAACCCATAAAAATAATACAAGTATTATTGCGCATTAACTATATTTTGTGTTTTTGAACCCATGAAAGTAATACAAGTATTATTGCGCATTAACTACATTTTGTGTTTTTGAATGCATGAAACTGCATGAATATGTTACAAGTATTCTTGCACATTAAAATGAGCATTCTCTATATTTTGTGTTTTTGAATGCATGAAAATGCATGAATATGTTACAAGTAGTCTTGCACATTAAAATGAGCATTAACTATATTTTGTGTTTTTGAACCCATGAAAATAATACAAGTATTATTGCGCATTAACTATATTTTGTGTCTTTGAATGCATGAAAATGCATGAATATGTTACAAGTATTCTTGCACATTAAAATGAGCATTAAAAAAATAAAAGGAAATTCACGGCGAAGATTGAAATTAACATTTAATAGTTTCTTGCCATACGTTGGTATAGATAAGCCGTTAGCAGCAGTTAATGTTATGTCGGACGAACGTTTTTGATGCGGAAATTTGGAAGCAGGTAAAACGAATATTTCTGAACCACTGTCAATCAAAAATTTTAGACCGTTATCTTTATCAAATATGAATAGGTGACGTGATAAATATTCAAAACTTCCATTGTTAGTCGCCGCAACAATGGGTTTATTTAGTTTGTTGACGAATATTTGAAATTACAGGGCTGAATACATTTTTGGGCTTATCTATACTAATATTATAAAGAGGAAAGATTTGTATTTTTGTATGTAACGAGTAAACTCAAAAACTACTGAACCGATTTCAAAAATATTTTCGCTATTAGAAAGCTACATTATCATTGAGTAACATAGGCTATATTTATTGCCAAAAAATTTTGGGGATCACTGGACATTCCTACTATTACTAACCCAAGGTGTAAAAAAATTAGTCGTAAAATATCTTTCATCGAATACGCTGCGGAAAGTATTGATGTTAAAACAAAAAAATGTTCTACAATATTATAGAACATATCAATATCTACAAAAAACTTTCCGAGACCATATGTCCAACTATTGTACTTATGTCACTATAACCCCTTTTTTACCCACCATTGATAGTAATATTGCCATACAAACATAGCATCACATGTACCCAGACAATTAAGAAATTAAGTATTCACAATAAGTATTTCACAATATTTAAATAGTAGGGAAATCTGACAACGGCATGTGTGAATACCACTCCTGATGCATCACTAGGTTTTGGAGAGGATTTTTGGCCAATAATGGATTTTTGGATCATTTTTTTAATGAATTTGGAATAAAAGAAACATTTATATGGAACTCTGAAAACATATGTTATGGGTCCCACTCCAAATGCACCACCACATTCTGGAGAGGATTTTTGGCCAATACTGAATTTTCGGACCATTTTTTTAATGAATTTCGAATAAAAGAAGCATTTATATGGAATTCTAAGAGCATATGTTACGATTCCCATTCGAGACGCACCACTAGGTTCTGGAGAGGATTTTGGCCAATACTGGATTTTCGGACCATTTTTTAATGAATTTGGAATAGAAGCAACATTTATATGGAATTCGAAGAACATATGCACCACCAGGTTCTGGAGAGGAGCAACATTTATATGGAATTTCCGCTTGCAACATTCGGAAGGAAGCGTCGAAGACAACACAAACTTTATATATTCTTGCTCAAGATCAAAAACTGAATCAATTTAAACAATGTCCGTCCGCGTGTCCATGTGTTTGACTGTTCCTGACACTCTCACGGCCGTAATTTTTGAGATATCGAGCTGAAATTTGATACACATGTGCTAGGTGTCTGCAGGCAGGTTGTAAGTAAAATCGGGCAATATCGGTTTAAAAAATTTCAGAACCTAGGGAAGGGCATAGGCAACGTTTCATCCCGCGAGATAACCGAATTCCACGCAGGTGAAACCGCGGGCAACAGCTAGTATCTATATATATATCGTATCTGTGGTGATACCAACAAAGACCATTATTTCGTGAATTAAATCTGCTACGTGAGCGTGATCTAAATCGAGAGAAAGATCTAGATTTGCGCTGATATATCTGTGACTTCAGACTCGTTACCTCAAGCGTTAATTTGTTGATATTCTCACAAAGTAACGTTTGAGTCTTACTTAAGTAGTGACTGAATTGCCAAACTATTTGTAACATTGGAGTAAGAACTGATAGCATGCACTTCTGACGGATTACTCACTTCCCAAATGTTATCAGCTAATTTTACTAACTCATTTATATTTGTAATGTTTGAGCCAGTAAGAGCAACGATTAAACTCTTAGGTAATTTTTTAAGCCATAGACGTTTAAGCACATCAGGACTAAAATTTGATCCAGAAAGGATTAAGAGATGTCGATAAAACTCGGATGGTTTGCGATCTCCCATTTCTGGTTCGGACAAAACTTCATCTAATCGAGAATTCTCACTCAGAGAGTGTCTTTCAATGAGAATTTTTTTTAAAGAAGAATATCTATCTGTTGCTGGAGGGCCTCGGATAAAATCAAGAACAGTCTTAATTGTTCCTTGCGGTAGAGAAGTAAGTACATATTCGTACTTAGTTATGTCTTGTATAATGCCTTTATAATTAAATTGTCCTTCGGCTTGTATGAACCAAGAGTCAGGAAAATCAGTCCAGAAAGGGGGAAGTTTAACAGATGTAACACAAATTTCAGTATTAATTGTATTGTTTCCTGTGTTTGTGTGTATATTTGTATGTGTATATTAATGTTATTATTGTTATTTATATTAATATGGGTGTTAGGTTGTGTACATTCTTTTGTCATGTTTTCTAACATGAGATCTATCATGTTGTTATTGATGAATGCCCTTTTTGTTGAAGTATGTGGAGGTGTATGTTGTAATGCCATTTTTATCTCGGAGAGAGAATTTACAATTTACAGTGATTTATATACATATAATATGACAATTAAAAAATTTTAATTTTTTTTTAATAATTTTTAATTTAAATTTAAATTATAATTATAAAGGTTTGGGAAACAATGAAACGTTTCGTTTTGATTATTTATTTTTGGATGAAAAATTTTGAAGTGTCTTTTTTGATGAAAAATTTTGAAATTTGTTTTTTTTTTTTGTGTTATTTATTTTTTTTTTTTTTTCTTGAAGTCTTTTTGATTTTTTTTATGAAAAATATCCTTATATATATATATGTCAATATCCTTTTTATGACATATATTTTTATGTATGCAAACTTACATATATATATTCCGAATGCATACACCTATATTCTCCTTATCAATGTAGACATTTCTCCGTTGATTTATCCGTTCTTGATTTATAACTGTTGTTGTTATTATTATTGCTACAATTGCCGTTGTTATTGTTGTTTCCGTCGTTATTGTTGTTTTTGTTGTTATAGTTGTTATTGTTCTTCCGCTATTATTATTATTGTTACTGCTGATGCGTTGTCGCTGCCGCTAGTTATTGAAACTAGAACTTTTTTTTTGAGTATAAATTTACTGATATTGAAAATTGTAGGATCGCAGGATCGCCAATTATAGATGATGGTTGTTTCAAATTAAAATCATAATCAATTTTTATATTTTTAATGATTTTTATTAAAATTTTATTTTCAATAATAATAGAGAAATTATAAATTGTTATATATTTAATTGTTGACATAAAACTCTAATCTTTATTTTTATATTATTTATTAAAAATTAAAAACATGTAGATACCTTACAGTCCTCATCCCAAGTAGGTTCCAACTCTACATAGCATGTGCGTGACCACTTTCTAGTTTGGGCGTACTAACTTCACCTAATAGAGCCTCATATGGCAAATTTTAAACATTGAATTTAAAAAAAATAAACGATAGATTTTAAAAATGGTGCACAGTTTTTAGTTTGGGCGTGGTGTTATCTTAAAGTGAAATTTTTTTTTTCTTTGTATTCACCATGTTTTAATTTTAATTAAATTTATAATTTTTATATTATTAATTACATAATGTATACGTAAAATGTATTTAATTTATATAATAAATCTTTAGTTTTATCCATTTTCTTCTTATATCTCATCTTAACAGAGCTTTGTTAACTACTTAACAGAGCTCTGCTAAAATTTTTCACTTGTGTTTTTGCTAGTTAAATTCGTATTTATCTTCACACCCTTGCTTTAACTTATATATATCAAAAGTGTGACATCTTTATATTTTATGACGCTAGATGGCGCATAAACATTTCTTATGCCACTACACTGATGCCGCAACATATATGTAATGCCATTAGAAATGTCTATGCGCCATCTGGTGGTATAAAATATAAAACGGCACATTTTTCATATATATACGTTTTAGTTTAGTTTTTGAGAGCTGTAGAAAAGCACGTGGATTAATGAGATAATAATTTAATATATAGGAAATATAGAAAAGAAAAAATTGGAGACCCCGCAAAAAAAGGAGAATACAAATAAAATATTATATAATAAAGCCGCAATAAAATAAAGCAAATAAAATGTCTGTGGAATATTCGCCTGTAAGAAAATCCTCTCCAAACATTGCTGACGCAATTGTTCCAGGAAGCTATAAAATTATCCACAGTGACAAAAAAAGACAGTTTAGATATAAATGTAATAGGCATCGCAAATTTGCAAAATTTTTAACAGCCGATCCAGAACTGTGGTTTTCGCTAGTATATGACTTAGGCAGCAAAAAGCCTAGTCAATTTTTACGTGGGATGAAAGACTTAGCTGGGACGAGCATAGCAAGCGATGCATTAAGTGCTCTTTGGTTACAATACATGCCAGCGAATATACGCTGCATTTTATCAGCTTGCAAGGCGAAAGATGGTGAAAATCTAGCGAAAATTGCTGATCATATTTATGACAATTCATCAACACCATCATTTGTGATGGCACCGTCGCAAATACGGCATCTAAACTTCATCAATCAATTCTTAACAAATATAATCTACGTTACTGGTCCTAAAAACATTGTAGCAGACACGCTTTCAAGAATCTACCAGATCAATATGTCAATGACAATTCCCTTAGAAGACATACAACAGTATCAACAGAATGATAAGGAGTTACATCGTCTTGTAGAAAATAGCACTTTGTTACGATTTAAAAAAAATTCAATAGATCCGAATATCGAAATTTACTGCGATGTCACAAAGTCCGATATTTGTCCATACATTCCAGAAAATTTACGAAAACAAATTTTTAACCTAGTACATTCATTATCACATGCAGGTAAGCGATCTACATTGAAACACTTGCGAAAAAAATATGTTTGGCCTGGCATCAATCAGGATGTAACAAAGTTGATAAAAGAATGCTTACATTGTCAGTACGCAGAAATTCAAAGGCACAATGACTTATCACCAATGCAGTTTAAGTCAACTGATCAAAGATTCGAACATGTCAACATAGACATAATTATTCTTCCAGAATATATGGGCTACAGGTATTGTTTAACAATGATAGACAGTACAGCCGATGGCCGAAAATCGTATCTTTAAAAGAAATGTCAGCAATTACTGTGTCAGAAAAATTTTACAGCTTTTGAATTTCAAAACTTGGAGTACAGAAAACTATTACTACCGTCCAAAGGACTCAATTCGAATCTGCATTTTTCGAAAATTTAACTCGTTTAATAGGAGCGAAACGCATTCAAACGACACCCTATCAACCAGCATCGTATGGTATGAATGAACGATGGCATCGATCGTTAAAATCATCTTTATTGTGCAATCCAGACTATCCATGGTTAGACTTTTTACCCACAGTACTACTCGGCCTACGGACGAGACGAGAAGATTTAGGTGTATCTGCCGCAGAAATGCTATATGGAACGACTTTATGATTGTCTGGTGAATTCTTCATAGACAATAATACTGTAGACAATCCAAAAATATTTCTAACCAAGTTTCGGGAATGCATTCGATAAATACGTCCAACAACAGCGCAACACCATTTAAGCAATCAAAAATTATTTTTACAAAAGGATTTGATGTCATGTTTCCACGTATTTATCAGAGTTGATCACACAAAGAAACCACCAGAACCACCATATACTGGGCCGTTTAAAATCATAGAAAGAACATCCGAACGAGTTAATTACGTTAACTTAAATGGAACGAAACCAAACATATGAGTCGATCGATTGAAACCAGCGTTTATAACGAAAAACTCGACAACGGAACCACCTCCACTACTTCCACGAACATATGCGAAGAAAGGTGGATTAATGTGTTGTATTCTTAAATTTAAGTATCTATTTATTAATGATCATACAAATTCGTATATACATATTAACTTATATGTAAGTGAAGAAAACAAACTTATAAAACTAAAACTGAACTATTATAACATTTCTCTCTCAAAGTAAATAATTAAAAATATTTTTATAAAAGGTATTTGTTAGGTGGCAACTCCAATTTAAATAGAATGAATTGGGTTTTTCTTTTACTTATATCTATCCGTATTCGCATATACACACTTTACCTTTTTGAACTTTCCTTTTACTTACATCTTGAAATTAGTTTATTTGTTGAAATAATAAAACTAAATTATAAAACGAACGATTTAACAAGTTTCTTTCATGGTTATGGGACCAGGTCACGCGTTTTGTTACATTGAGTAAGTTTTTTTTATATTCGTTCCGTATATTAATATGGTTGGTGCGGTGGCCGGTATTGAAAAGTTAGATGGCGACAATTATGCCACGTGGGAAGTACAAATGCAAAGTGTGCTGATCACTTTGGACCTATGGAGTGCTGTTGAAGTTGAGTGTGCAGCGGATGCAACAACAGAGCAAAAAACGCAGTGGACCAATTTAGACAAAAAGGCTAAGGCGACAATTATCCTCTCGGTCAAGCCCAGTGAAATTGTTCACATTAAGAACTGTGCAACAGCCAAATCGGTTTGGGAGGTACTGTCAAACCTATATAATAGGGATGCACCAGCACGGAAGATGCACTTATTAAAAAAACTGGTTCGTTTTAAATTGAAAAAGTCGGAGAGGTTTGCAGTGCAGTTAAACGAGTTTTGCACAACCTTGGATGAATTAAATCAAATAGATTTGAAAATTCCGGAAGAGCTCATAACGATGTTACTGTTATGTAGCTTACCGGAGGAGCTAGAGAGTTTTGCTATAGCAATAGAGAGTAGGGATCAACTCCCAACTCTAGAGAACCTGAAAGCAAAAATTTTAGTAGAAGAGCTACGACAAGGAGAAAGAGATGTAAGTGTACAACCTGAAGGTGTTTTTGCGGTAAAATCGAAATGGCAAACTAAGGCGGAAAGGCCAAATAAAAGATATCAAAAAGGTCAAAAGAAAGTGAAATGTTATAAATGTGGGAAAGTAGGCCACATAACAGCAAATTGTAAAGAATCTTGCAATTCTATGTCAGAAGCTGCTTTGAGTGTGTTAAATACCAATGGTAAAAGAGATGGTATATGGCGGCTAGATAGTGGAGCATCATCTCACATGTGTAACAACTCAGAATTATTTGTCAGTCTCCAAAATAAAAGCAAAAGTATACTGCTTGCATCTGGTGAAACTATAATGGCCGAAGGTATTGGTACAGTTAAAATAAAATCCGAATTTTGTGACTTAATACTGAATGATGTATGGTATGTACCCAAGTTACATGCAAATTTTATATCCGTGTCAAAAACGATAAAAAATGGACATCGTGTTGAATTCTTTAATAACAAGGCTGTCGTCAAACGAGAAAATAGTCAAACCATTTTTACTGCTAAAATGTGTCATGAAGTTTTTTGTGTTAACCTAAAATATGAAGAGCAGATAAATAATGTATCAGAAAAATCAATGAAAGAGTTCAAAATTTGGCATGAAAGATTTGGTCATTTAAACATTCACGATTTATGTTCATTATCAACGAAACATATGGTTCGGGGTTTACAACTTAATACACCAACAAATTTTGAATGTATCACATGCGCTGAGTGTAAGATTAATCGAAAACACTTTGGAAGTTTTGGTCAAGTATATACAGATGGTGTTTTACAATTAGTTCATACAGACATTTGCGGTCCAATGCGTGTGACGTCACAAGGGGGCGCTGTATATTTAATAACATTTATTGATGATTACTCTCGCATGATTGATGTTTACTTTTTAAAACATAAATCCGATGCTTTGACTATGTTTAAAACTTATTTAGCTAAAGTAGAAAAACAAACTGGATGTAAACTAAAATCAATAAGAAGTGATAATAGTCTGGAATATAAAAATTCTGAATTTTCGAAATTTTTGGCTGAAAAAGGCATAATACATGAAACAACAGTACAATATACACCGCAACAAAATGGAATTGCGGAGAGAGCCAACCGCACTCTTATTGAAATGGCGCGATGTATGCTGGTTAGTTCTAAATTACCTCAATTTTTATGGGCAGAAGCCGTCAACACAGCAACTTACATAAGGAACCGATCACCCACAAAAGTGCTGAATGGGAAAACACCATACGAGATTTGGTACGGCCGAAAACCCTCAGTACGTCACTTTAGAACATTTGGGTGTGAAGCTGTAGTTTTAGAGAAAGGCCGAAGCCAAAGCAAATTCGAGCTAAGAGGTAAGAAACTCATATTCGTTGGGTATGAAAATTATCCAAAAGGGTATAGGTTGTACGACAACTCTACTAAACGATGTATTAAGGCTATTGATGTGATCTTTTTTGAGAGTCCCATATGCCAGAGTGTTGAGAGTAAAGACGAGAGACAATTCTACATATTCAAAAATGATGATGATATGCAGAAAACGTTCGTACCTAAAGTTGAAAAAAATGATGCAGCCGTTGATGATGGAGATAATAATGATGATAATGAAATAAGTGATAACAATGAAACGTCAGAAGAAGACCGGAAGTATGTCCGTCCGGAAAACGAAAAAGGGGTAGGCCTAAGATTATACGTACCGGCAAGAGAGGAAGACCTAAAAAGGTGTGGATCACGGAAGGCGGAGTTGAAATGCTTAATAATTTGGTAGAAAATCCGGTGACTATTAAAGAAGCTCTAGAATCTGAAAATGGTGAAAAATGGAAAATGGCTATGCAGGCTGAGTACAGTAGTTTAATCAAAAATCAAACTTGGGATCTGGTGAAGAAACCTGTTGACAAAAACGTTATTGGGTGTAAGTGGGTTTTTACGATCAAACGTAAAGCAGACGGATCCATTGAAAAATATAAAGCCCGATTAGTCGCCCTTGGCTGCAAGCAGCAGTATGAAATTGATTATAGAGAAACATTTGCGCCAGTTGTAAGGCATACCACAATTCGTATTCTGTTAGCTTTTGCAGCAAGATTTAATTTATTAGTTCGCCATATAGATATTGCAGCTGCCTATTTAAATGGAACACTAAATGAGGAAGTTTATATGGTACAACCGCCAATGTTCGAGGATAGCCAATATCCAGATAAAGTTTGTAAATTAAAACGTTCACTCTACGGACTCAAACAAGCTGGTCGTGAGTGGAACCGAAAGATCACTGATATATTACTAACGATGAAGTTTCAACAATGTAAAGCTGACAATTGCGTTTTTATTAAGCGAAATGGTAATAATATAAGCATTATCGCCGTTTATGTGGATGATATTATGTTGGCATGCTCAACCACCAATGAAATGATGAGGATAGTGTCTGCACTAAATCAATATGTCGTTGCCGTAGATCGTGGTGCTATTTCCTTTTATCTCGGTATGGAAGTTGAGCGTGATAAAGAGCGAGGCTCAATTAGTATTCATCAAATGAAATATACTGAACGATTGTTAAAAGAATGGAATATGTTTAATTGCAAAGCGAATACTCCAATTGCTTGTGGAACTATTTTGAAAAAATGTGAGGAGAAAGCATGTACACAAAATGTTGATGTGAGAGAATACTAGTCGGTGGGCTAATGTATATAGCCGTTATCAGTAGACCCGATATCGTATTTACTGTCTCTAAGTTGGCACAATTCAATTCTCATCCTCACCAGGAGCACTTTATTGCAGCTAAATACGTACTTCGATACTTGAAAAATACGATGAAAGGTACTATAACATATAAATCTAATTGTGAAAGTTTTTTATGCTATACAGACTCTGATTGGGCGTGCGATTCGAATGATCGGAAATCTCAGAGTGGTTATGTTCTATTCTTGGGCGACGGTCCCGTAGCGTGGGAGTCGAAGAAACAACATATTGTCTCCTTGAGTTCTATGGAAGCAGAATACGTTGCTTTGGGACAGAGGGCAAAAGAGGTTGCATTTGTAAGATCATTGCTAAACGAAATGGGTTTTCATAAATATCTTAATAATGCTACAACTATGTATTGTGACAACCAAAGTGCCCAATTTTTGGTTAAAAATCCGAGCGTGCAAAAACGAAGTAAGCACATTGATGTACGTTTCCATCATATAAGAGAGAAGTATATTAAGGGTGAAATAGACGTCAAATACGTACCAACATCCGAGAATACTGCGGACATTTTAACAAAGGCACAGGCGAAACAAACTCATGCAAAAGGTTGTGAACTGTTGAATCTGAAGAGGGATTTAAATTGAATTTGAGGCGGAGCTGTTAGGTGGCAACTCCAATTTAAATAGAATGAATTGGGTTTTTCTTTTACTTATATCTATCCGTATTCGCATATACACACTTTACCTTTTTGAACTTTCCTTTTACTTACATCTTGAAATTACTTTATTTGTTGAAATAATAAAACTAAATTATAAAACGAAAGATTTAACAAGTTTTTTTCAGTATTATAATAATTTATGACTGGTGACGAAGCCATCTCGAATTCCTGCGACCTATTGAGCCGTCTTCAAGTTTAACCCAGTAAGACCTAGGCGCATCGTCTACCTCTGCAATAGTAGTCTTTATCCATCCTTTATTAAAATGCTTATACCAAACCTTCTCCCCTTTTAAGAATGGGCGCTTCATTTTGCTATGTATATCATAATAACTTTTAGACTTCTGTTGCTTTAAAGAAATGTTCGCATTGATGTTTGGTATAGATCGTGGTATAAACTTGTCAATCATAGCCGGAATTAGATATCATGTTTTTCTGCTCATGAGTAATTCAACAGGGCTAGCATCAATTTCTTTTAATGGAGTATTTCTATATTCCAATAAAGCCATCCAGAGTTCAACGTTATCTTCTTTTGCTTTCTTTATTAAACTTTTAGCGATTCCAACAGACCCTTCCGCTAACCCGTTTGATTGGGGGTAGTTAAGACTAGATGTAGTTAATTTAATTCCTAAAGATTTACAAACATTTTTAAATTCATACGAGTTAAACGGCATGTTGTCAGACACGATCTCTAATGGGATACCATGATGCGAAAAACATTTTTTGAGCTGTGTAGCACATTCAACAGCTGTTTTATTTTTTAATTCTATGATATCCAAATAACGTGAATAATAATCAGATAAGGTAAGATTTGGCGGCGTATTCACAAATATCAATACCTAATTTAGCATATGTCAGCTTGGGAACATCATGTGACAGCATAGGTTCCTTAATATCGGCCGAACGATACTTTTGGCAAACATTGCAGCTTGATACCATATTTTCAATATCTTCGTTAATTCGTGGCCAGTATACTATAGTCCGTGCACGTTTTTTAGTTTTTTCAATTCCCAAATGAGAAAAGTGCAGCTGAGATAGCACATCCTTACGCAAATTCTTTGGCACAATTAATCGTTCATTAAAAAATATTATGTCATCTTCCATAATTATATCATTACGCAATTTCCAATAAAATTTTATTTCATCTGGCAAACTTTGTTTATGTTTTGGCCATCCATTTAATAAAACTTCTCGTAATTTAGATAAACATTCATCTTGTATTATTTCTTTTCGAAATTGGATCAATTTTTCTACTGTAACGTTAATTGTATGAACGAATTCATTTAAATCTTCAATTTCTGAATCATTTCGAACCGTATCAAAATAACGAGATAAAAAATCAGCAACATAAAGATATTTGCCTGGACAGTGAACTAAAATGATGTCGTATTTGACTAAACTTAATTTCATCCGTTGGGGGCGCGCTGAAGGTATTTTCATTAAATCTTTCCCCATTATTTCTACTAAAGGTTTGTAAAGGTTTAATAGTTATTTTCCTACCATATATGTAGTAGTGAAATTTTCTACACGCAAAGACCACATCTAAAAATTCTTTTTCTATTTGGGAATAATTCACCTCAGCTTCTAGACGCAAATGCAATCGGTTTTCCTTCTTGCATTAAACAAGCTCCTACACCAAATTTGGACGCATCTGTTTCAATTGTAATTTCTTTCGTATCGTTAAAATTTTGTAATACAGGTGCATTTGCTATCATGGTTTTAATTTTTTCCAAACAATCACTGTGCGCTGGTAACTACTTGTATACCGTGTTATTTTTTAAAAGTAATCGTAAATGTTGAGAAATCTCTGCTAAATTAGGAATATACTCGCGCATATAATTTACCATTCCAAAAAATTTTTGAAGATCAGTTTTATTTTTTGGTGGTTCAATTTTTAAAATAGCTTGCACCCTTTCAGGATCACATCGAATTCCATCAGCGTATAAAATTTTTCCCAAATACTTGACCTCCTGCACACGAAACTGTAATTTATTACCATTAAATCTAATATTTCGCTCTCTGGCTTTGTTCAATACACTCTGTAACGTGTCATCATGTTCTTTACCTAGTATTGGTAGCAATCAGAATGTCATCTATGTAAACATGAACATTTGGTATATCTTGAAAATTACGTTCATTGTATTTCTGAAATACTTCGGCACCTATTTTTAGCCCATACGGCAACCTCTTGAAACGGTAGCAACCAAAAGGAGTATTCATAGTACAAAGTTTACTTGCAGCGTTACTCAAACCCACTTGAAAAAAACCTTCTTTAAGATCCAGGACTGTGAAAAATTTTTTATTCGCTAATTTTGCCGATAATACTTCAAATGAAGGGATGATGTGATTTTCTAACATTATATCATTATTAATATCCTGTGGAAACAAGCATAAACGTAGTTGGCCAGATTTTTTTTCCACAATAACCATATTGGAAGCTCTTTCAATAGGGCCATCGACTCTCTCTAGAATTTGTCGATCAACCATACTTTGCAATTCATTTCTGACTCTCTCTGTTAAACTAAGAGGAATTCTTCGAGCTGGCTTGATAACTGGCTTGGAGTCAGGCTTAACTTTAATTTGTAAATTTTTTATGAAACATCCCAAACCTTCAAAAACATCTTTATTACGACGAACAAATTCATCTTTAGACATCGCTTTAATGGTATTGATTCTATTTATCAAGCCTAACTGTTCACAGGCTTCAAGACCAAGCAACGGTTCAAAAGGAGTATCAATAACAGAAAACGTAAGATATGTTATTTCATTTCGGCACATTACAGTACATTCAACAATACCACAGTATTTTAAATCACTACCACTATAACTTTGTGGCGCAAAACCTTTTTGTTGTATCTGAATATTTTATAAATATTTTAAAAATCTTTTTGGTAACACGTTAATATCCGCACCCGTATCCAATTTAAAATTTATTATGCAATTATTTACACGAATTTTTTCATACCATCTTCTTCTGTGTCCTTCACTAGCTTTTATATTATGCAAAGAAACAATATCATCTTCTGTTTCATTTATTCCATCTTCTCTTATTTCTCTGACCTTTGACGCAAAACATACTACACTAAAGTGATTCAATTTGCCACAATTATTACATCGTTTTCCATAAGCAGGACATTTACGATATTCATGAATTCCATGACAGAACTTGCAGTTTCTTTTCTGACTTTTTTCATTTTTATCCACCATCATTGAATGTTTATTACTGCGTTTTTTATCAATTGCATTAACATATGCAGTATTATCTATTTGCATTTCAGTCGCCTGCCTTTCTACCATTTCAGAAGCCCTTGCTATCTCAATAGCTTTATCCAAATTTAAATTATCAGTCTCTAGCATTTTCTTCCGTACAGCATTACTAGCTATACCTATAACAATATTATCACGTATCATTCTTTCTGGATTTTCATTACCACAATTTTTAACAAGTTTTCGTAAATCTAACAAATAGCTTTCAAAAGGTTCATCATCCTGTTGCTTTCTCGAATAAAATTTATATGCTTCAAACACCTCGTTTTTCTTTGGTATACAATATTTTTCAATGGCTTTAACAACAACATCATATTTTTTCTTTTGTTCTGCTGTTAATCCCAAAGTATTGAACACTTCTATAATATCTGGGCCACATGAGTTTAGAAAAATACCAACTCTTTGGTGTTCAGGTTTTTCATCAAGCGCAATAGCAATTGCAAAAACATCAAAATTCTGTTTAAAAATACGCCAATTTTCTGCCACGTTACCCACAAGTCTCAAAAAATCTGGCTTTCGAACATCTGAGCTTGCCGAATCATAAGAAGCCATAGTGCCCCTAGAATTTTCTTCGCTTTTAAATTGTGACCGTGTAATAACCATTTAATAAATCACACTTTAAATATTTTTGCATTTACCGGCTGCGCCATGTTGTATTCTTAAATTTAAGTATCTATTTATTAATGATCATACAAATTCGTATATACATATTAACTTATATGTAAGTGAAGATAACAAACTTATAAAACTAAAACTGAACTATTACAACAAATGAAAATAATAATTTAATATATAAGAAATAAAGAAAAGAAAAACCTATATATATTTTCCATGCCCACCGTTGTGGATGAATTGATTTAATCATGCCTGTCTGTCCGTCCATCTATCTATACATATAAATATGTTCTTCAGCTACAGGTCGCATTTTTTGAGATATTTCAGCGAAATTTGGTACAAGAACAGGGGTCGGTTGATGGGATTCGATATCGTGTTAGCTTTTGTATAAAAAATAATTACGATAGGTTTCGAGTCGTTTGTTGATTTCATCCGATAGCTTTTAAATCGTAATTTATACGATAGCTATTGTTCAATATGAACAATTCACAATAATAAATAAATTTGTATTTCGAAAGCAAGATGGAAAATTTTAATGAATGATAAACGTAGTCGTTATACACCATTAAAAATGGTTTCATTTGTGAACGTCTGTGCTGCATTACACAATATTTGTATTTTTATTATTATTATAGGATTATAATAGAAATAATAATTAATAATTAGCAAAGGTGCCTCCCACCTCTCCAGCTCAGAGCTTATATGAGGTAGGAGTATGCACCCATTATAATGCTAAATAATTTGTTGTAGTAATCATCATTCGCATAACCTTATGCGAAGTGCAACATAATATCTCTCTTGAAGCGGGTTGTATTCAGTGTGGTCTGTAGACGAACGGGGATGGAATTCCACCATCGGATTGCAAAAATAAAGAAACGACGTTCAGACATTAGGGATATGTGTCGCATAGGTTAAAATATTGTGGTTGCGGTTGGACATTGAGAATTCGAGTCTGTTAAACAGATAACCTGGGACCTGCTTAGTAAAAATTTTTTGCAATAAACAAAGTGATCTACATTTAAGCAGGTCCTCCAAAGTTATTGATAACAGAGTTATTGTGTAACTTGAAACGTGGTCATACCTCCTCAACCCAAAAACGTACCTGATAATTGAGTTATTGGCCTTTTGTAGTTTCTGTTTAGAAATGGAATCGCAATTGGCAAACAGCTCGCATCCATGTAGTAGTTTTGGATACAAGTACGCTTTGGCCAAAAGTTTTCTAATGTTTAAGGGTGTGAACCACTGTAAATACCATAGTGATCTTAGCATTCCGTATACTTGTCCCACATTGTTATTAATGTGATTCTCCCAAGTAAGCGTTCTATTAAATGTCACTCCAAGGTTTTGTACAGAGTTCTCTACGTCCGTAACTAATAAACGGGTTCTAATGTTTCTAAGGTCCGCCCTCTTGTAAAAAGCTTAGTTTTTACAGGATTCAAGGCCAGACCATTGAAACAGGCCCAATTTGCGATATTGGCCAGATCGGCATTAATTTTATTAGTGACCCTTATTTAAGCTTTTCGACCATAGAAACAATTTGTTTTTTGCTTATCGTCCCAAACGTTTCGTCCGTGAGATTCGGACATCTTCAGGGGGTTGTCTTTATTAGATCTAAAATTGCAATATTACAACAATAAAGGTATGTTTGATAATTAAGGCATTACTAACCTCGAGTTAATGATTGATATAATTTTGAAGGTGGTTTGAAATTATTAAAAAATTATTAAAAATTAACAAAGCGTAATTAGATAGATATAAAAATAAGTCCAGTTGTACATATAAAATAATTATTAGTCACATTATGTAGATCTTTACTGATGTTCAAACAAAGACTAACTGTAATTCAATGTAATAGGTTTTTTAGGTGAATAAGAAGACGGTGTTAAATGTCAAGAAAGAAGAATGCCGTTGAACTCTGTTAGAATCAATCATTAAACTCTATTAATTGACAGCTAGTGTATAGATTTTATGCGTTTTATCCACATCTTCTTGAAAATTAACAACATGATTTTTTCTTTTTGTATTTGTAGGCTTTCTAGCATTAATATTTTTCTCTCTCTCTTTTCTGTATGTAATATTTTAATATTGCTGAAATCGATAGAGTGATTATTGTCAATAACATGTTGAGCTAAAGCTGCTGTTTTTCTTTTTTTTATCAATCGTTATTGTGCTCTTTTAGTCTTCTTTGTAGCGATCTTTTTGTTGTGCCAATATATATTTTCTCACATTCATTATTGTTGTTACCTGAACATTAAATTTGATAAACAACGTTGTTTATATGTTCTTTTTAATTGGGTCTTTCACAATATTAAAAAGTTTATTAATCGTTTGATTAGCAGAGAAGGCGAAACTAATTTTGTCGTCATTTATCAAATTGTGAAGATTTTGGTTATCTGTCTTTAATGTATTTCACACTGTGAAATTTCCTTGTATTTTCATTATGTTCTTGACAATTTTCTTCCTTATTTGTTCTTTCTTTTTTAATTTGTTTAATTAGATTATTAATTAAATATGTTAGGAAACTATTCTTGGTAAGGTTGTCCTTAATTATTTTTATATTTTTGTTGTAAAATTGTTCGTTACATATATATAAAATTTTTCGGATGAAACTCTTGGCTGTATTTATTATTTGGTTGTGAGGTGTAGAAATTCATTAGTCTTCCTGAAGAAGTCTCCTTGCTGTACCAATCAAAAATTAAATTTCCTTGCTGTCTGATTATTCTGATATCTAAATATGGAATTTGTGAATTATTTTCTTCCTCAATAGTAAATTTGATCTTATTGTGGTAACTATTTAGCATGTGTAGAATTTTATCCTTATCTTTGATGTTTATAATGGCTTTGTTAGCCAGTTATCATCTACATATTTATTTATGTATTTGATACGTACGTCTTTAGCTCTTAATGTTTGTATTGTGTCATTCAAGCACGTAATCAACGGAATCAAAAGCTTTAGTGTGGTCTAGTAACACAAGGAATAACATATTGTTATTGTCCAGTTTGCCCCTTATTCTTTCTGCCTCATCAATTAGGGTGGTAGTGCGCGATCTATTTTTCCGAAAACCGGACTAAGAGTCAACCATTAATGAGTTAATGCAGACGTAATGGCTTATTTGTTTTTTGATGATTTTTTCAAATACTTTGGAGAGAAACGGGAGGATCGCAATGTTGACGTGTTTTTTATTAATCTTCAGCTTCACACACACCATTAAATTTCAGTGGATTAAAACCGAAATCAGTTTCCATTTCTAAATAATGAGTGACATTAGGGCTGCTCATTGGTATGTTGACGAATTTTTTATTAATTTCATTAATGTCAAGGTTAACTGGAGTTGACAGAATGTTTCTATTGATGCCGATTTCCCTAATCGTGGCCCACTTCTGCCTAGTGCTTAGGGCAGAAGCAAACCTAGATCCATAAAAAGCGATTTTCACATGCCTTATAGCATAGGATACCTTTCTGCGTAGGTGCTTGAAATGCACATTGTGCGCAGGTGAACGCGTACGCTTCCATTAGCTATAGGCTTCGTTCCTAGCTTGCATCAATAGTTGGACATATTGGTTAAACCAGGGACGTTTATGAGAATCCTCGCTGGCAGTTTTTAGTGGGACATCAAATCAAACAGTGACCGGACATTATTGTTGAAGCAGTGAATTTTTGTTTCAATATCCGGTATAAACATGATTTCACTCCAGTTGACTTGTTTCGCTGCACAATCGAGTTTGTTGATGTCAATACTTTTAAAATCCTTATACGTGTGGTTTATGTGCGCGTTTTGGTGTTGAAAATTATACGTCATGAAAATTAGGTCATGATTAGAGAAGTTTGGAGCGTTTAGCTGTTCATACAAAAGGACCTTGTTTAAATTCTTGACTAGAAACAGGTCTAAGAGGGTAGCTGTTTGGGCGATGTAATGAGTCGGGTTTGATGTGTTAATGGAGAGAAGACCAATGCTATGCATCTCATCCAAAAGTCTATTTTCTAAGAGAAGATGCTATTGAAATCTTCGCTTATTATCACATCGAGATAGCCGATAGTGACATCACCCTCATTACCTTTGTTGTTGTTGTTGCATCATTGAATTTGTTGGACGAAGAAGAAGCACACAATTCAGGATTGCTAGCGGCACTCTCGATATTGCTACCCCCATTATTGACTTTGGCCGCTAGTGTATTTTTCTTCTCTGTCTGCATTGAGGAAGATCTGAGAACCTTGGCTAACTTTTTAAAGGGGTCTGCATCACTCTCCATGACAAACTGATTTAAAAAAAAAAACTTTTCACGACACCGGGATTTGAACCTGCGACTGCAAAGTTAGTAGACGAGGACACCACACGCTGAGCGACCGAAGTGACAATAATTATTGAGTATAAATCTATATAAGTATTTTGAGCGTAAGATTATTAAGAGAGAAACCGTTGTTAATATGCTAATGAAGATAGAAATATATATATTGATAGTACTAATGTCAATTTTACTAGAGTTGCTGAAATCATTAGAAATCAAATTAAACAAAGTTTGTAAACAATGTAACGATTATTTTTTTTTTAAATTAAATGCAGTTCTTTTTTTTTATTTCCAGTTCATTATTTTTTATATCCATATTGTAAAGAAGATTTTATCTATAGCTGGGGTTCAGCTGTCGGTACCCCAGGGTATTTACAGAAAATTTTTTTAAAATTTTTTCACAATGTAATACCCATTTTTCTTGTTCACAGTAAAAACTAGTACATTTCGCGATTGAAACGTTCACGGTTGCAAAAAAAGTAGAGTTCAACTTTTCTATTAGTCCTAATTTATTAAGTTCCTACTAAAAATAGCGAGAGAGGTTGACAGACATGCCAATTCTCACAACCACAAAATTTCGTACATGCATTTATGTTTATCCGTTTACAATGGTTAACTCCTCGCTGAATATTTTACTTTTCTTAAACAATTATTAATTAACTACGCTAATACAAAATAATTGAACATGTAGCGTATATCTGTATATGTATGTATAGGAGAAAACGAACACCACAGTGACTTTCTTCTTTACACTATTCCCTCTCCTCAAGGTATTGTGGCGAAATGAGACTCCTCCGTCCCTTGAAAAAATTACCCGAAATTTTTCGTGTGTCGACTGAGATGAACGGCGTGTGTGACTCGTGTTACGTCGCAGGGAGTATCGTCAATGTACATTGGTTATTCCGGAATGGGTGTAACATGGCGAGAATGATCTTCATTCAATACCAGCAGATCTCCAGTCTTCGTGAACATAATGTGTATCATCCCGGTAGCTCGAAAACCGAAAGAAAACAATAATGAATTTATATAAAGAAATTTAAGAGTTAAAAATATGGTTAATATGCTTAAGTCCAGGTTCAGTGCATAATTTTAGATCACCAATATGACAAGTACGGCGTTGGCCACACCCTTGGACATCCACTATAACTTAAGAAGGAAAAGCAAGTATAGTATATGGCCCTTCGAATTTAGGTGCTAACTTAGCAGCATAGCCTTCGGCTCCTTTTTATAGCGGATATTGTTTGAACATCACGCGGTCGCCCACCTTTGGTTGCCAACGGCGTCTGCGAAGGTTATAATGTCGTGTCCGATCACTTGAAGCTTTAGTAAGATTTTGCTTGGCTAACCTCCCCGCCTCTTGAAGCTGTTCGATCTTGTTGGAAGCGTTGGAAACCCCAGTTCCAATGGTAACGCTATCGAAGAGGGTCTTTGGAAGCCGTGGTTCTCTTGCTTGTGTTAAATATGCTGGAATCGGCTACACTCTTATTAAAGGCTAACATAATTTCAGGTAAAAATTCATCCCATTTTGTGTGTTCATTGGCTTGTTGACGAATGCCAACGCTTTGTAAATACTTTTGCACTACTTTGCTGGTGAATTGGGTTCCGTTGTTAGATATGAGGAGCTTTGGTACGCCACAGCGGGAGATAATCTTTTCACGTAGAGCCTTCATGAAACCTTCACTGGTAGCCTTGCGTAATTTTCAAAATTTGTCGACTATCACAAGTAAAATTGTATTACCATGTTTGCTACGTGGCAGGGGCCTACAAAATCAGCACATATGATACACCACGGTTCGTCTGGAATTCCCGTTAGCATTTCTCCGGCTGGTCGCTGTTGACTAATTTTATAACGTTAGCAGGAATCGCATGAGATTAATGTCGCGAAACATTCCCGGCCAATAATAACGTGAGTAAATGCGTGCGACGGTTTCACGTATGCCCAAATGGCCTGCAGCTGGCTGATCATGATTTTCTGAGAGTACTAATTGTCGTTGATGGCACAGAGTACACAAAATTTCCAAGATGGTTCGTCAGCATCAGGTAATTTAGTAGGAAAGTACCGGTGAAGGTGCCCGTTGGTCACAGCATAGTCCAGATACTTTTGTGGATTTTTCGTTATTTCATCTATTTTCGTACGGATCCATGGGCAGTCTAGATCGTTGTTAAGTTCGGTATTTTGAGAAATTTGGCATGTTTCAGTTGGTTGTCTTGAGAGGGCGTCCGCCACAACATTTTGCCCTCCGCGGCGATATTGTATGTTGAAATTGTATTGTTGCAACTCTAAAGCCCAGCGGGATAAACGGCCAGAAGGGTTGTTGATAGAATTTAGCAGTTTAGGGATAAATTATAAGTCAGAATAGTAAAACGGTAGCCTTCAAGATATGGTCTCATTTTCCTGATAGCCCAAATAATTGCCAGGCATTCCTTTTCGGTAGTACTGTAGTTCTTTCCTGTGTAAGAACAGCTCCAAGTCCGATGTCGGTGGCATCAGTTTGTAAAAGGAATGGCTTAGTAAAGTCTGGCCAACATAATACGGGTGCTTCTGTTAATTTTTGCTTGAATAGTTCGAATGCCTTTTGCCAGTCGGGATCCCGTTTGAAGTGCTTTCCTTTCTTTAACAATGTAGTGAGCGGGTGCGAGATTTCTGAAAACTCAGGAACAAATCGTCGATACCAAAAAGTGGTACCCAAAAACGACATAATTCTCGTCTGTGTCTCCATCTAAATTTGTGCGCAAGCTACAGGTCGCATTTTTTGAGATATCTTGATGAAATTTGGTAAAAGGACATGTATTGGTCCAAAGAGGAACTCTATTCAAAATGGTCCGGATTGGACCATTTTTGGAACCCCTCCCCATATGAGGTCCTATAGTTTTTTTAGATATTTCGATGAAATTTTTACATAGATATGTATTTGCCCAAAAATAAACTCTTTGGAAAATGGATAAGATCGGACCATTTTTAGAACTCCTCCCCATATAGAAATTCTTTTTTTGATTTCATTTAAAAAACAAAAAATAAAACAAGTGAAAATATTATAGTCCGTCAAACCTGACATTTAAATACCCTACACTAAAAAAGTTAATTGATATATTATTCAATTAACTTTTTTTATTTGAAAAAGCAGGGTATAATAAAAAATTTTATTTTTCTATACCTACATGTATTTTCAAAAATTTCAAAATGATACATATCAGAAAATTTTTATATTTTTTGTTTGTTTAATGAAATCATTTAATTGCTTACGAATGAAAAATTAATAATAAAATAATAAAATTTATACGTTAACGAATCTCAGAAATTGAACATTCGATATGAATTGCTCGATTTAAAATGCCAACAACTCAAGTATGAATATTACGAAACGAGTTACTCCGTTTATTGATACCATAACTGCATATTTTGGGGAACGAGGTGGTGTAGGTTGAGATTTCATTTGTTGTACCCTCTACATAAGATGGATGGGGGGGGGGGGGGGTGATAAGTTTGTTCTTGCGTTTGCAACACCCAGAAGAGGCGTCAGACACTCTACAAAGTATATATATTCTTGATCAGCACCAAAAACTGAGTCGATCTAAACATGTGTGTCCGTGTGTCTCTCTGTTGTTGGCATTGTAGATGTGGAGGGTATTAAGTTTTGGCCTAAGCCAAATTTAGTTTTCTTACTTGTTCAAAATTCTTAATTGTCAATTTTTCATTATTCTTGCATTAAAACATCGAGAAAATAGAAATATTTTTCTCCAAATAGATTTTTTTTGTTATACTAAACACGTATTTTATTAATAGATAAACATATAAATGTATTAATATGGGAAAGAGGGATAACATGAACCAGCTTGAACACAAAAAAAACATTCAAAGCCCAAAAAGTTTAGGCAAGATTTATCAGAAAGGGGCCGATGAAAAGCCAAGATATTATTTGAATGGCTGGTGAGATGTGGCATGACACGCCAGGTGAGAAATTATCGCATGTAGTACAGACGATAAATAATCGTGCTCAACAGAATGAATGGTAAAGGTTGTCGGCTTGTTGAAATGAAAGTAAGAAGAGCACGTCGGGATGGAAATTTTTGTTTCGCAATAATTTTGCTATTTATTATCGCGTTGTGTCATGTTGTCATGATGTTTTTGAATATGTAAAAAGAGAATAAAACAAGTAAGAAAACTAAATTTGGCTTAAGCCAAATCTTAAATACTCTCCACCTCCACAACGGTGGGCGTGGCAAATAGATATATTGCACCCTCTTATAGTGTACGTATTACGTATCAGCTTGGTAATGGTTTTTTTTTATGGTTATATTATAAATTTTGGTCGATTGTGGGCGTGCCTGTTATCCGACCACGCTCGTTTTTGGCACGTCAGTCAATGGAATGAATGTCGAGTTCCAAGGTCAACTTTTACGGCAGATATAAGGATTTTTATTGATTGTGGGCGTGTCTGTAATATGACCATGCCCATTTAAAGCATATCAACAAGGCTAATATTTATAGATATACGTACCAAATTTCAGGTTTATAGCTCAATTTTTTTGGCAGATAAATACATTTTTGTCGTTTGTGGGCGTGGCTCTTGACCGATTTTGCCTATTTTAAATCGCGATCAGCGTGCAAAAACTAAAAGTGCCTATACAAAATTTTAGCTCAATATCTCAAAATTTACGCTCGTGAGAATGCCAACAACAGAAGGATACACGGACATACATATCTAAATCGACTCAGTTTTCGACACTAATCATCTATGATACCGTCCACATTAGTAATGAGGGTATACTTAGTTTGTTCTTCCGTTTGCAATACCCAGAAGGAGGCAACAGAGACCCTACAAAGTATATATATTGTTGATCATCGATGTGTAAAAAATAGGCGTGGTCCGATAACAGACGCGCCCACAATCAATAAAAAAAATTTTATCTGCCACAAAAGTTGACCTAGGAACTTGAAAAAACTGTCAAAAATGGGCATGGTCGGATAATAAATACGCCCGAAATTATAAAAAACCCTATTCACAGTAAAACTAGACTTGCAAGCTGATACATAATGCATACACTATTACAGGGCGCAATATATATATATATATATGTATTTGCCACGCCCACCGTTATGGATGTGGAGGGTATTTAGGATTAGGCTTAAGCCAAATGTAGTTTTCTTGCTTATTTTTATTATAAATTGTTTTTATTAATTAATCATGGATGGGGTAATAATAATTATGTAATAGATATATTGTAGAAATTTAAAATTTCAACTTTATCAAGCTCAATTTTTGTGGCAGATAAATAAATTTTTGTGGGCGTGTCTTGCAACCGAAATGCCCAATTTAAATAGAATTTGTTTGTTTAGAATTTCACCTCAATAGCTCAAAAGGGACGACCGTGAGAGCCTAAACGGACACGCGGACACATGTATATGTCTAGACCGATTCAAATTTGAATGCTGATAAAAAATATATTTACCAAAATGTGACATCAAACATGTTCGATTAAAATAGTTAATGAAATGAGGTAAGCCCCATTGCACTGAGTTTTATGGGATGGTAAAGTAGTTATTCAATCGAACATGTTTGATATCTGTCACCTCTTCTTATTTGTTGCTCTATGAAATTGAATTAGAAATATTGGGAACTCATATTATTCGTGTAAGTTTGAGTTCCATTCAAACAATAGAAGTTAAAGTTAAAGCTTCGCCTTAATGTTAGAGATCAATTAGGTTAATAAAACGGCAGCAGCTGCTGACACACTATTACTTATAATATCGTCCGAATGATGGTGATAATGATACTGTTGTTGCTGCTGCATAAATGTATGACGATTTTTGTTGTTTTGATTATTATTATTATTAGCACCAATAGAGCCCGTACCTCGTAATATATCACTATTCGTAGAACCAATATGAGTACCAATGCCATTGTCACCAATACCATCACCAGTCCCCGTTGAAGTTCCAACGCCATTGTCGAGACTATTGACAAACACTTCACCAAAATTCAATTTAGTTAATTCCGTGGGGAACATATAGAAGATCAGTAACATGGTGGCATAAATGAAGAGATGAAATATAAGACAGGACCATATTAAATTGATCTGGAAAGGCGAAGTGAGAGAGGTAAAGCTATAAAAAAAAGGCTTTCTAGAGATAAACAGACTCAACCTTTGATTTGCGCCGATACTTATATATACTGACGAAGGGCACTAATGCTATAGTTAGAAATATGCCACAAAGTATGCCCGCTAAAAGGCCCGCAAAATTTAACTGCCAGGGCAGAGTGCCGAGACCAAATAATAGGGCTGCCATTACTAGCAGCTTAAAAAGAGCCATATGAGGCTTGTGTAATTGTTGCCAATGGATAAGTGTTAATAGGACTACTAAGGCTGCTAACACACCAGATAATGAAGCCAACGGTCCCACCTAGTTTATAGAATTTTTGGTTTAGTTTGGGATTTTAGCAGGCATCTAAATTTAGAAACATACCTCTGCTTTGTAGGGCATTAAAATGGCGCTAGTTAAATTGCCGGCAAAACCCGATCCAATATACAAAATGGCAGTTCTTAGAGATCCCATTAAACGTTCCAAATCGGCTAAAAATACATGCTGGAATATAACAGTTATTGCTAAATGCATAATGCCCGCGTGTATGCATAACGACGTGAATAAACGATAAAATTGATCGGGCATTTCCACATTGAGAAATGGAAACATACCGCAAACGTTGCTTAAACAAGACACCTAAAAACAAAACCTGTAAATAAAAATGCATTGCAGACTTCAAAATTTCACCTGTGAACACAAAGAGGCTTCTTCGTGAAAATAACCATTTATAAAATCACAATATTCTCGTGTCGTAATACGGCATTCGCCATAAACACCTGAACAGCACGGATGACCAATCACTTCACAGACCATATGTTCGGAGGTATGATCTTTAAAACGAAAACGTTGAGAGAAAGAGTTAGTTTTGCGACAAATGGGCCATTTAGTAATGTCGTCTGGCCATTCGTAGGGTGCTATTGAAGCGGGAGCATCACAGTACTTCGGATCCAATCCACATACTGATCCGGAAATTCGCCCTCCCGGACCAGATTCACCCGGAGACCATTTTTTCCAGGTGGAAATGGATTTCTAAAGATATCAGAAGATGAAGAAGAAGTAAGAAGATTATTTATATGAATTTTATGAAGAGTCGCAAAAAAAAAAAAAATTACTTACTGTGGGAAATAGGCCACGAACTGAGCAATCAGCTTGTGAACTTTGCACACAACCAGAATCATCATTACGTATACAGCAAGCTGTTTCACGTTCCTGCCGTCTCGTCTTTATTACAACTTCCATAATTTTGAGATCACGTCGCATACAGGTGGCCAATTTGGCACCAATATGTACCAAATCATTATTACGTGGTCCAATCCACACATTGCGTGGCTCCTGATGGGATACAGTTTGTAAACTGAGACTTGTGACCAATACTTGACCGGAGCGTTGCTCTACACCCAAACCCAACGGAGCGAGACCATAACAGAGCAGTGATAACATTACAACTAAAATTTGGACGGTATTTATCCAATAGGTGAAGAAGGGACGATGATCACTGCGATCATCTAAATCGTTTACAGAAACTAATTTAGCGGATGGTGCTAGAGGTCGACGAGAATTCTCTAAAACACTATCCAAAAGTTGAGACGAGATGCGACCGCCCCTTTTAATACCCGCTGTATTGCAAGATGATATCTGTGATGATTGTTGTTGTTGTTGCTGTTGTTGTGTAGGTTGGCAGTGCATTGCTGCTGTGTTTAAAGATTGCTGCTCAGCTGGCGTGTCTCCGGGTTGAGTGACGGGAGAAGAGATTAGATTGCTTGTGCGCCAACCGTGACCACGGTCTGTTAAATATAAATGCCTATCATTATGGTTGGCGGTATCGGTAGCAGAACCACTATCCGCATCACCGGCACCACCCGTTACTTGTGGTTCGCCACCCAAAGGCGTATCGAAAAATATCTCTTGCCCCTGTAAGGCAACCACTTCTTCATATACCTCACTACGATTGCTTTCTTGAAGATGGTGCTGTATGTGAGCCGGCACAAAACTTCGTGACCACTGTTTGTTAGAATAACGCATTTGATGATTGTTAATTGTTTGCATTAGATAATGAATGCCAGACATTAGCATCGAAACCACGGAAGCTTTACGTTCTACATATATTGCTCCAACACCGCCAACATTACGAAAATCAAAAGGATTGAAATTATAAGTCTGCCGATGCTGATTGGATAGATTGCCATTGTCTTCTACGGTGTCATTAGCGGGCAGTACATCGGGTCGCTCTTGATAGAAACCTTGATGAGAATGACTTGATTGGTATGAAGTTGTTCCTCCCCCCAAACCATCGGTTTGATGATAATTAACGGTAGGATCGTGGAGATTTGCTAAATCATTGTCTGCTTTTAACACTCCAAATCTTCGTAAAGCCAAACGTCGTTGACGTTGTTGCCACAAATTATAATCCTCCAGTTCTGTGGTAGAATCAACACCGAAAAACCGGGACATCTCTCTGTGTATATAATGGAGAAGACGCTGTTTGGTGGTATAACGTGGTATGGAGTGTTGTTGTGATGTAGAGACTGCTGAAGCTGATTGAGATTGTAAAGCCAAGTTGGTTTTATTACGCAATATATGGCTGCTTAGATCTGCTGTTTCCAAACTAATGGCCCCGGAATCTGGATTATCGCCCAACGGTTGTAAAGGAGAATTATACGTTGATTGCTGCTGTTGTAACAGAACCGTCTGAAGTGATGGATTTTCATTGCAAATATCCAGTGTTTTAGTTACACTGCAATCGAATATAGGGTTCGTGCTATTGTTGGGGCTGGTGCTTGAACTAGCATCAACTACAGTTTTAATTTTGTCGCTGTTAGCTGTAACTTGTTGTTGTTCCATAATTGAGGCATTATTATTAGGCAACATTTGTAAACGCGCTATATTATTATTGAGATTGGGTAGAGGGATTGGTGCTAACACAGGCACTGGACTGATAGGACCGGTAGTTTGTGTCGTTTGATGAACACCGGTTGTACGGCGAACTGTCTTGCAGTGTAAACAAGTGGTGGCCAGAGTGCTACTGCTACCAGTAGCACTAATGTTGACTCCATTACCAACCCCATTTATCTCATCATCGCTACGTGTCGTACTCACCGGATAATCATTGTTCTCGTTGAGAAAACAATCTGGGGGAGTATTGTTGTTGATACGTGTAGCAGTACTAACCATGTGTCTAGATGGTATTTGGGTACTATTAACAGCAGCCGTGGCACAATTACTTGGCAAGCTAGCCAGAGAACCATACAAGGCTCCAGAGTTAAGGTTAGAAACGTTAAGGGGTGCTTGCGGTTGTTGTTGGTGTGGATCTTGGAATATCATTAAAGGAGATTCACGACCATTAGCCATCAATAGTTGTGTAAATGGCGTTGTATGACCGCCACCACTAGAGTCGCTGTTGCAGTTTAATTTTAAATTATTGCTACTTGTGTTGCTGTAGTTGCGTAAACGAGATGTGGAGCTGTTGTACAAATCTTCTCTGGGCAATAGATGATTGGAAGGTGATGGGGCGATGCTATGTATGTTGTAATCCTCCACCCCAGTGGATGCTGCTGTTGTGATGCCTGTTGCTTCGTTGGAACAACACTTTAAACGTTGCATACGATAGGGCAGCGTATTAAAGGAATGCTGTTGTCCTCCGCTTACATTATTACATTTAGTCATTATTGATGGAGCTGCAGTCATATGTTGTTGTTGTTGCTGCTGCTGTTGCGGCATTGTTTCGTTTGTGTAGAATTCTTGTGGTGGTGGCGGTGTAGGCACGTACCGTTTAACCGGTGTATGTACGGTTGATGTTAAATAAGTATAAGTATCGCTAGATGTCAAGCTGACATTATTGCTAGCAATATCTAGATAATGTGTAGCATGAGGTATGAAACGTGTTGAACCGTTCTGACTTCCAGTACTGCCCACATCCCGATAGTTTCCCACCGTCAAGCGATGACGCAAAGTGTTTGTCAATTCGATGGGGTTGTTAAATAATTGCTGACCAGAACTATTCAAATATTTACTGTGTTGTTGCTGATGATTAACTATCAACATGTTACTGTTGTTATTTAAATTATTGGTTGTTGAAGAGCAATTGCTAACCGCTCCCAATGAGTTCGTGGAAGCCGATAATGGCAACTGTTGTTGTTGCTGTTGATGAAGATGATGATGCTGTTGATGATTCGTAATATTATTAGTGGCAATTATTAAGCCTGTATCATCGATAAAGCGATCACTATTGGGAGCTGGTGATGGCGGTGGCAAACAACAAGCCAATGTGTCTTCGTAACGTTCTACTACCGATGTTGGTGCTGTAGTGGAACTGCATAGACTGGAGGAGGTAAGTTTGGCTTGCGGTAGAAAATATTCAGCTGTAACTGAAGGCTCTATCCCAGTTACCAAATCGCTATTAGTAAATAACGCATGGTGTTGCTGCTGCTGTTGTTGATAATTCATTGAAGTTTTTCGACGTTCGTTGGTTAAAGCATTAAATTGTTGTTGCGCTTGTATTTGGGCTGATACAAGATTGTTGTGACTACCACGGCGGGCCCAGCCAAGATTCTGAGGATGTACCAGTGGCTGCTGCTGCTGATGTTGTTGTTGTTGTTGATGATCACAATTAATTGGATGTTTGGAGTTTGAAACCCCAGTAGATGTATTAGCAACAGAGCTTTTTTGCGGCAACATTTTTATATATATATAAATATTTCAGTTGAAACAAATGCTGGCAACCCTACGTTATAAGTTCTATGTATTATATGTTATACTAACATTATTTTTTTTTATTGCTTAAGTGTATATTTATTTTCTTTTTTATTTATTTGTTTATGATTTTTTTATATTACAACAGATTATGTGATAAAAATTAAGAACATTTTTTCACGGTTGGTGTTTTGAGCAAAACTTGAAAATAATCTCTTTTTTTCCTTTTGATATTTTATATATTGTACAATTTTAAATTAGTTTTTCGTTCTACACTAGAGTTTTTCTTAACTGGAAAGCTAAGTTAATTTTTTTATGCTTTTTTCCATTTAATATTTAGAATTCATTGTTACATAAATCGAAGTTGAATTACGAAAACCATTTTCTTCTGAAACAATACAATAGTTTTTTATTGATTTTTCATTATCTAGTTTTAGGAAAAAAATTATTATCAGCTCAGTGTTTGTAAGAGTTGAATATATTAACAACGCAGACGGGATGAATATAACACAAAACGATATAATTTTTTGTTTCATATCCATAGAAATCTATACTGTTATACTATACATACTGCATTGTGTATGTAATGCACATGCGCTTCTGTTAAGCAGTATGTTATGCAGTTTGTTTTCAAAACGGTTGTTTATAACTCTGATAGAAATACATAGTATTTGATTGGTTCGATAATGTATCAAGAGATAAAATATTATTAATTTTATACAAAAAGGCGAACGGTATTCGAGGACAAATTGACATTAAAACTAAATGCAATGAAATTTTTACATGACGTTAATCAACTCCTAGACTATACAATTATTCAATAAAATCCCCATGAGAGGCAATAATGGACTCAATCCGGGGTTGGAAACGATTGCATGTCCGCATCAAATGCTCTTTGTGCTCATTGTTGTTGTTATAGCATTTTTCAGTAATGAAATAGAATGAAAATGTTTATTCTTCCACTGAACTACACTCCATACGTAACAATGCAGAAGATTAAGATCTGGGCACCTAGATGGCCATAAATTTGGAGTAATGTGGTCATAGAAATTTTCGCCACCCAATCTTGTATCGTCATGGAATATGTATGGTCTGTACCCTGATTGATGGTTCAATCCAGGGTTTCACAACTGTTTCTAAAAACCTCGATGTAGGCGGCATCATTCACCTAAAAGAAGTGTAGTGGCATAACATGTCTTTCGTTGCTCATAACTCCTAAAACCATGACAGTTGCTGGAAATTTCGTGTTCATAACACGGGGAACCTCTGAAGGAAATGAGAATAACCAGCTTCTCCGATTGATTTTTTTATCTTGGTCGAAATTTTTTCGCCACAACATGTTAGTAAATTCCAGATGCTTACACTACGTTTGGGAAAATGCATTTGTAATTGAGAAACTTAATTTTGAAATTGAGAAATCGCATTTGTAATTCGGAAAACGTATTTGTAATTGGCAAAAACGCATTTGAAATTGGGAACCGTATTTGAAATTGAGAAATCGTATTTGAAATTGGGAAAATGAACTTTGAAATTATGATAAACGCATTTGCAATTGGGAAAACATAATGTTCCTATTTTTTTTTTTTTTGCGTTTTGCAAAAAAAAAATTAAAAATTAAATCAATTTCTACATCACCAACTGATGTTTCCAATTCTCGGCGAACCTTATGCACGAATGATTGGGCGCAATGGAGATAATTAGAGATTTCTAAATCGGTGTGTTTCGCACTTATAGCGACTTTAAACTACATATTTCTACATTTCTTGCGTTATGTTATAGTCTTCCATTGATGATCTGACAAGAAAAAACAAAATTGTTCTCCAGAAATTACATTCACATATATGAGAATCCTCAAATATCGTGTGTACCCTGTATATGTTTATAATTAACAATAAAATTAACCCCAGTGGCAAATATTAATTTTTAAGAAATGAAATACCAAAAATTAAAAAAAAAACATTTTAAATATAAAGGATTGAAGAATTAAACTTTTCACAAATAGATATTTTAAACAAGTAAAAGTGTTTTAGTCGTTCAAGCCCGACCGTTTAATACCCCACACCACTGAGCTCCTTAAATTATGCTACAATTAGTTTAATTGTGTCGTAAATGCGAGGTATTGCCATAGAAATCTCTTCGTGAAATGCAATTATAGAAGGGGTCCTAAAAATAGTTCGATCGGGTCCAAATTTGTTACAGCTTTTTATTACTTTTTGCCACAGTTGTTGTTGTTGTTATACGCTCCAGATAATTAAGTTTATCTTTCTATTACATTACATTACCTACAAAGTATATATATTCTTGACCTAGACACGTCCGTCATTATATCGATTCTCTGTTGGCACTATTACAGTCGTAAATTTACAATTACTCTACACGCAGAACGCTATTTGAATTGGGTAAAATCGCTGAAGAGGCACGCCCACAATCGAAAAAAAGTCATTTATTTGCCACCAAAAATTGTGCTATGAAGTTGAGATTTGGTATACACATTTATAATTACCTCATCTATAAAGACGTCGTATAAAGACGTCAAAAATGGACGTGGCCTTATAACAAACTCGCCCACAATCGACAAATTTCTATTTATGTGCCACAAAAATTAATGGTGGGTATGGAAGATTTGGTCTTGGCCAAATATAGCTTTTTTGCTTTTTTTCTTATGATTCTTATGATCATCATTTTATCATCAGAGTGTATGAATCTACTAAATGTATCAAGCAAATACAATGAGGTTTCCCTCATATGGGTGTTTGGTCATATAGGGACCCCAGGTAATGAAAGGACTGACTGTTTAGCTAACAGGGGAGCCCGTTGTCAAATAATCGGTCCAGAACCATTCTGCGGTGTGGCGAAAACTCACATCAATGAAGTAGGATGAATAACGTCGAAAAAGGCCACTGGAAACCATTGGGAAACCTGTAAGAGCCAGGACAAATCTTCCAATAAAACTCCAAGGCTCTTGGAACTTCAAAGGGTCGAATTTCTGGCTGGGGCTTCTTGTGGCTTCCAGCTGAAGCAGATATCGCACATTCGGAAAATTTGTGATAACACCACAAAAAATCTGGGACCCTGAGCCCAGGAAAGTCTTGAGCTACTTGAAAAGCCTGGGCTTGCCCATGTGAGGTTTAGGAGATTATGCAAGCCCATGCCCTCACAGGGGCTTGCACAATAGACCTACTGGTGGCAGTGCAGATAGCCCACAGAATAATAATAATAATAATCATTATCATTTCGACCTATGCTTTCAATAGGTAGCCACCATGATAAACTTTTATAGCATCAGTCCGTAACTTACCCGTAACTTGGGAATGCAAAAGTAAAACTTCTTTGTCATATTTTTGTTTTCTTTTTATCTCGGTTTTAATATATATATATATATATATATATATATATATATATATATGTTTATATATGTATTTATAGTATCATTTATTACATATTTGATTTTTGTTGTTGTTGTTGTTGTGGCTGTATAATTTGAATTTCTTTATCATTTGTTCATATCGTATATATTATATATAATTTATTCGTGATTTGTATACATATACATTAATTATTACTATATAGTGTATGTATAGTAAATATTATAAATGAGTATGTTTGTATGTTTATATATATGGTATATGGGTGTAAGTATGTTTTAGTATATATATGTAAATAATATTATAGTTCTATATTCATCCAAATAATCAATGTCCCGCTCCGTTTTAAGGTGTTTGTGAACAAGAAAGAAGGAAAAAGCATAATAGTTGAGAGAGAGAGAGAGAGAGTTTTTACTATTTCGCTGATGAGTGCAGTAATTATTTTTAAAGATTTTTTTGAGAGTTACTTTTCTTTTGTATTTTTTTAACACTTAATAATAATACATAAAAACGCTGTTTTATATTCTTCATTTTTTTTTTTTTTTTTTATTTAATGTATATTTTTATAGGAGAAATTTATATATATGTATATAAAAGCGTAAATAGAAAAAAAGCTAAAAAATGTTTGTATTTTTATTTTTAATTATTTTTATTTAGTATTAATGCGGTTTTAACTTTGTTTAAAATAGAACATTTTTTATTCATTTTATTTATATATATTTATTTATAATAATGTACGTAAAATATTTTGTGTAGGTACATATTAAAAAAAGAAGCATTTTTCCAATGTTTTTAATTGAATGCTTTTTGTTTTATATATACTATATACTGTATATATGTGTATGGGTTTTTTTCAAATTCCTTTATTAGTACATACATCCTTTCACTAAATAACGCACATACGTTCATAATTTCTTTAATATGTTTTGTATATGTTGTAAAAGAATTTATTTATTTTCAAAGCTTAAAACACAAAAATATTTTTTATTAAGATATATTAATTTTTATATTCATTTTTGTGTGTGGTATAATTGTGGTAAAAATAAACATTTAACAAAAATATATAAATATTGTATAATAGTTAATTATTAATATTAAATTTTTTAATTGTTCAATAATATGGAATCTTTGAACCAATATTTCCTTAATTTTTTCATTTTGTATTATATTTTTATTTTAATTTAATTTCTTTTATTATTTTTATACCCTCCACCTTAGGGAAGAGGGTATATTCATTTTGATCATCCGTTTACATCACATCGAAGGAAGCGTCGGAGACCCCACAAACCATATATATTCTTAATCAGCATGAAAAGAGAAATCGTTTGAGACATGTCCGTCCGTGTGTCCGTGTGTCCGTCTGTTGTTGGCACTCTCACGGTCGTAATTTTTGAGATATCAAATTGAAACTTTGCATACGTATTCTTAGTTCAATTTTGCTGTTCCGTATTGAAATTGGGCAAAATCGGTAAAGAGACACGCCCACAATAAACGAAAATCTCATCATACCTCGAAAAAAATTTATCTTTAAAAAATTATATATCGCACAATACTATGTCTATCAAGTTGAAATTTAGTATAAATATAAGTGGTACCGTTATCCAAGACTGTGCCAAAAATGGGCGTGATTGAATAACGCAAACGCCTATAATTTAAAAAAAACACTATTTGCGTAGGTACATGAAATACATAAATATGGCAATAGGAGCTTATTTTTTAGAGAATTACAAAAGGTTGAGGGTATTTAAGCTTCGGTCTTAACCGAACTTTTCTATCTTGTTTTTTTTTAATGTACTTATAAGTTACAAGTAGTGTTTTAATTATTTTTATACCCTCCACATTAGTAGTTATATGAGGGTATACACCCTTTCCTCGTTTTACACGGGAGATACGTTCCTGACAGAACCGTGTATTTCGAAAAAATAATTTTTATATGAAAAAACCATGTAAAACAAAAACGACTATAAATAAGCTTTTTTTAGACATATATGGAACACAAAATATAACTAGTACACTTAATAATATATAAAAATATTATTTAAATCATAGAAAACATAAAAATAGTCAAATTTATTTGTAAAATGAAAAAAAAAATCCAAAGAAATCTATTTCATAGAAATAAAATATTGTACTTCATTTAAATAAAGAAATTTTTGAAAAATAACTATAAATAAGACTTATCTTCCTAGTTTTAATCAAACTTAATTGCTATCACTTTCAACGAAAAGAAGACTTACGAAATTGTATATCAGATTACAGATCACTGGATAATATAATCTCATTAGATTCTGTTTCTACAGTTGCTGTATTGATTTTAGTCGTAGTTTGCTGAGACTTTTTAGGAAAAAGTCTAAAATAGAGCATGTATACGTCTGAAGTGTTACCAGGTTATATATATATTTTTTAAATTTTAATTTTAAAAACCGTGTAAGATCGAAAACATGCAAAACGAGTACCGTGTAAAACGAGGAATGGGTGTACTGGTGAATAGTTTGTTCTTCCATTTGCAACACCCAGAAGAAGGCGACAGAGACCCTAAAAAGTATACATATATTCTTGATCAGCGTCAAAAACTGAGTCGATTTAGACATGTATGTCCGTGTGCCCGTGTGTCTATCTGTTATTGGCAATCTCAAATAAAATTTGAGATATTGAACGGAAATTTTGTACAGGCACTTTTAGTTTTTGCACGCAGATCGCTATATAAAATGGGCAAAATCGGTTAAGATCCACGCCCACAATCTACAAAAATTTTTTTACCTGCCACAAAAATTTACCTATAAACTTGAAATTTGTTATACATATATATACATATCCCCTTCATCGATGTGCCAAAAAAAGCGTGATTGGATAATAGACACGCCCACAATCAACAAAAACCTTCATATCTGCCACAAAAATTGAACTATGAAGTTGAAATTTGTTATACATATTTATAGTTATTCCCTTCATCGATGTAACAAAAGTGGACATAGTTGCATAACAGACACGCCTACAATTTACGAAAAACCATGTTCACCATAAAACAAGACTTGCAAGCTGATATGTAATACATACACTATTAGAGGGCGCAATTTATATATATTTGCCATGACCACCGTTGTGGATGTGGAGGAATTTAAGATTCGGCCTAAGCCTAATTCAGTTTTCAGTTTGTTATTATACCCTGCACCACCCTGTGGTAAAGGGTATATTAAGTTTGTGCGGATGTTTGTAAAACTCCTAAACGGCAAATGCCACAACCACTTTCAATTATACCGAGCGATTCAGAATCAAAATCTGAATCGATTTAACCACGCCCGTCTGTTCTCCTCTTTGTGCGCAAGCTGCAGGTCACATTTTTTGAGATATTTTGGTGAAATTTGGTACAAGTACATGTATTGGCCAAAAGGAAATTCTATTGAAAATGGACTAGATTGGACCATTTTTAGAACCCATCCCCATATCAATTTTTTTTTTTATTTCAAACAAACCAAAAATAAAAAACTTTTGTGTCACATGTATCACTTTGAAATTTTTGGAAGTACAGGTATAAAAAATAAAATTTTTCATTTATCAAAGAAAAAAATTTATATATCAAGTGGTGTAGGGAATTTGATGGTGGGGCTGGACGATTATAATATTTTCACTTGTTTTTAATATTATTTTCAAAGTTAGTTAATTTTTTAAAATTATTTTTTCTTTAATTATATGAATTTTTCAATTATTAATTAAAAGTATTTAGGAAAAAAATTTAAAGAGAGAGTGAAAGAAAAAATGTATTATTTTATATTTTTTTTTGGGGTAATTAATAATAATTGAATTTTTAGCTATATATGGAAATATATACGAGTATATGTAAGATATTTTTATTTTGTTAAAAATATAATTGTTTTTGTACGCTATAATAATTATTTATAAAATAAAATTGTTATATATTTAATTGTTAAATTGTTATATTTTTTTATAGATGTATAATTTGAAAATATATATAAATTGAAAAAAAAAATCACTAAAATGCATTTCGATAATATATTATAGTTGTGTAAATATTAGCTAATTATTAAATGTGGTACAAAAAAATTTATACAAGTATATAAAAAAAATTTTTTTTATATAATTAGTTTTATTTTTTTTTTTAAATAGTAATAAAACTATTATTTTGTTGACATCAAAAACAAAAGAAATTAGCTAAGCCCTATGAGAGAGCGAGAGAGAGAGAGGGGGGGGGGAATAAATAACTGAAATTAAAAAAAAAATAATATAAAAGATGAATAAACTTTTAGATACACTTAGTCAAGTAATATTCATTTTGTTGTAACTGTTTAAATTTGGCAACGTTTTTTATTAATTTTTATACCCTCCACCTTAGGGAAGAGGGTATATTCATTTTGATCATCCGTTTACAACACATCGAAGGAAGCGTCGAAGACCCCACAAACCATATATATTCTTAATCAGCATGAAAAGAGAAATCGTTTGAGACATGTCCGTCCGTGTGTCCGTGTGTCCGTCTGTTGTTGGCACTCTCACGGTCATAATTTTTGAGATATCAAATTGAAACTTTGCATACGTATTCTAAGTTCAATTTCGCTTTTCCGTATTGAAATTGGGCAAAATCGTTTAAGAGACACGCCCACAATAAACGAAAATCTCATCATACCTCGAAAAAATTGTATCTTTAAAAAATTATATATAGCACAATACTATGCCTATCAAGTTGAAATTTAGTGTATATATAAGTGCTACCGTTATCCAACACTGCGCCAAAAATGAGCGTGATTGAATAACGCAAATGCTTATAATTTAAAAAAAACTCTTTGCGTAAGTACATGAAATAGTCATATACATAAATAGTCATATATATAAATATACAATAGGAACTTATTTTTTAGAGGTGGAGGGTATTTAAGCTTCGGTCTTAACCGAACTTCTCTATCTTGTTTTTTTAAACATTGAGCATTAATTTTTTTGTGTGTCTTTATAAAAAAAATTGCATTTACTTATATAAAATATTATCAATATGAAATTATTTAAAAAATATATAAAATATATAAATTATGGAATTAAAAAATATTTTTACTTAACACTTTTTATACACACTTTTTATACGAAAAACTAAATAATTAAAAGAAAATATAAAATGGAATTGGTTGAGTCGCCAGTTTTATGTTTTTCTGAATTTTCCTTTTTTACAAAACAACAATAATGGTTTATTTTAATAAATTTCTATAAAATCTGAATCTTTTTCTTTAAATCAAAATTCAAATCATATCATACATACATATATATATGTATGCGAATATGTAAGCAATTTGTGTATGTCTATCTGCCTATATTCAATATATAAAAAAATTGTTTAATTATACCCACCACCTTAGGGGAGGGTATATTCATTTTGATCATCCGTTTGCAACATATCGAAGGAAGCCTCAGAAACAAACCATATACGAGTATATTCTTAATCAGCATGAAAAGATAAATCGTTTGAGAATATGCGTCGTAATTTTTGAGATAACAAATTGAAACTTTGTATACTTATTCTTAGTTTAATTTCGCTGTTCTGTTTTAAAAACTGGGCAAAATCAGTTAAACGACACGCCCACAATAAACGAAAATCTCAACATACCTCGAAAAAATTTTATGTTTAAAAAATTATATATTGCACAATTGCCTATCAAGTTGAAATTTGGTATGTACATAAGTGGTACCGTTATCCAACACTATGCCAAATTGGGCGTGATTGACGCAAACGCTTATAATTAAAAAAAAACACTATTTGTTGTTTAAAAATGACCTGAATAATAATATATGTATACGCAACAATTTAATGTAATAGGAACTTAGTTTTTAGAGGGTTATAAAAGGTGGAGGGTATTTAAGCTTCGGTCTTAACCGAACTTTTCTATCTTGTTTTCTTTTATTTAGTTTTTTTTTCGTTTTTTTGTTTTTGCTAAACAGTAACAATACCATTAATTTCTAAATGAAAGATTTGCAATATATTTATTTATTAATTATTTTGCTAACATTCACTGATAAAAATAATATATTGAATAATTTTTTCAATTTAATAAGAAAAAGGAATTGCTATAAAGGGAAAATGGCAATGTGGCTTTGTAAAGATAAAAATTCAAATAGAAAATTATTATAAAAGGGGTGTGTTAGAAGTTTATGAACGGCTGACTGCCAAAAGCAGATAAGTACAATTTCTGCTGGTGCTATGTATACCGTAAGCTTTTACGCGTAAAAATATTAGATTTGGTTTAGGGTAAATTTTAAATACTTTTCTTTACGTTCTAAAGGTGGGCGCGACAGGTCCAAGATTACGGCGTCAAATAGTGTATGTATTACATATGAGCTAGAAAGTCGAGTTTTACGCTGGGTATGGTTTTTTAAATTGTGGGCGTATCCACGTCCATTTTTGACACATCGATGACTACGGTAATTTTCAATGTGTATACCAATTTCGTAGTTTAATTTTTGCGGCTGATAAATAAGTTTTTGTTAATTGTGGACGTGGCTCCTCACTAATTGTCTAATGCCCAATTTAAATAGCGATTTGCGTGCTGAAATTAGAAGTGTCTGTACAGGTCAATATCTTAAAATTTGCCATCGTGAGGGTGACAGAACGGACGAACATAGGGGCGGATATGTCTAGAACGACTCAGTCAAGAATATATATTTAGTGAAGGGTATTCCATACTGACACCTCAGCGCAGACTCTAAACCGGTAACCCCACTTTTACAATATTTCTTTAGTCTGCTAAAACCAGATAAGTACGTGTATATTGTTTGTAACTCTGATGCAACAAATGCCACACCTAGGCTTAAGTAATGTTATCGGTTCAGAATCAAAAGCTGACTGGTTTTAACCATGTCCGTCTGTCTGTCTATATATATTTTATATAAATATACACATACACAGGTTCAAATTTTTTCACTTAATATAGGGGAAGAAGGCGGCAAAGTATATATAATCTTAATCAGCAACAAAAACACACGGGCGTAAATTTTGAGATAATGAGCTGAAATTTTGTATAGGTACTTTAAGTTTTGCACGCAGATCGCTATTTAATATGGGAAAAATCGGTCCAAGCACGCCCACATTCGCCATAAATTTATATATATGCCACAAAAATTGAGCTATCAAGTTGAAATTTAGTATGCACATATGTATAGTTATCCCCTGCATCGATGTGTCAAAAATGAGCATAGTCGGATAACAGACAACTTACAAAAAACCATATTCATCATTAAACTAGACTTGCAAGTAATACATACACTATTAGAGGGCGCCCACTGTTTTGGATGTGGAGGGTATTTAAGAATTGGCCTAAGTCAAATTTAATTTTCTTACTTGTTGATATTTATTGATGAAATTTGGTACAGGCACATTGTTTAAAACAAGGATGGCCTCTATTGAAAATGGCCAACTCTTTCCATATAAGGTAAGGTAAAATTAAAGTTTTTTAATGTTGAAAAATTGGAATTTTTTTTTAACAAAATTTTATAAAAATTTAAACTCGATCGGACTATTTTTATTATTTTTCTATATTATGATTTTTCACGAAGCGACTTACATATATAGCTAGGACTCTGAGTTTACTGATACAATTCAACCAATTGTAGCATAAATTGTGGAACTAAAAGAGATAGAGATGATTATAATTATATTTGAAAACTACAAATAGTGCACTTATCTTGTTTTGGCAATAATAAAATGTTGCTATAAAAAGCTAAAACTAGTTAAACAAATTTGAATCCCTACAGTACATTTCTAAAAAAAGGAAAAAAATGGGAAAAAACGAAATATGGTAGAAGAGAAAACAAAGAAAATACTGCAAGTTGATTGTGTGAGGAATGTTTATATATATATGTTTAGTGAACACGCCTGTATTGTTTACACATCCATTTATATGAACTTCATACACAAAATCGCTCCTGAAACCATACCCACACTAAGAAATATTTATAAATAAAATGTAATTGAAAATAATTGAATTTTAAAAATCTGTCTGCGCTTGTTTGCATTTCACTGCTTTCACAACTTTACGCTTTCTGTATACGTTCATGACATTAAGCGCTCGTAGTCGCTTATGTTTAACGCATAAACATTTTAACTAAAGTGGCAAATAGAAAGGTGAAGAATAAGAATGAAACCATAAAAATAACCGCCTTCTCTTGGTCACTGAAACGTTTCCGGTTTGAATAGACTGAAGAGACTTTGTTTACCATACGCTTTAGAATGCCAGCATTTTGGTAATGACCACCACCACCATGATATGTTCCACCACCGGTAGCTGCATGTGCATTTAAATGGGAGCTGGCAGCTGCGGCAGCAGCCTGCAACAATATGGGATTGTTGGCAAATAATTGATTAGCACTGGCAGCTATTAAGGAGGCGGCCGATTGTGGTGAATGGTGTGTTGTGCCACTGCTTTGTGTACTGCTGTGCGTACTGGAGGCTGATGAATGACATTGACCCGTTGTGGCATTATCGTGAAAGGCATGGTGATGATGGTGGTGGTGGTGCGGATCATCGCAACTGGCAAATGTGGCGGCTAACTCATTAGCCATGGTACCCAATGGTATGAAACCGATAGCATTGCTGCCAATTAACAACGTATTATTATTTGATGAACCGTTGCTGTTGTTATTGTCGTTATGTGAATTGTTCGCATTCGTTTTGTAGTTGCTTGAACTGGATGTGGAGCGTACGGTAGTGGCTGCCGATGCTGATACGGAACGATGATGCAGTGATGAGCCGTTTCTTTTCGTACTGTGTCTGCTATTGTGGTGTGTATGGGTATGTGTATTGTGCGAATGATGACTGTGACCGCTGTGTAACGGATGATGGTGATGGGTATGGCCATGACAAGGACCATTAATGCTGGCAAAAACACCAGCTGCTGCATTATTTAATAGATTGCCATCCAGTTCATCCAATGATGGTAATTGTGGCACTTGATAACGCAATGGTGTGGTAAATGCACCCGACAACTCTTCTCCCATATTGACGATACGTATGGGACATACACGAAACTGATAAACACCACCAGGCTCTAAATTTTCTATAGTAAATTTGGTCTCAATACCTCGATAAATCTTTAAAAAAAAAAAAAGAAAAAAAAGAAATTGAAATACTGTAATTGTAATATGGATATAAATTAAAATTGATTCTTTCTAAGGGGTTCTTACCGAACCTCAGCCTTCAAAATTTTACACTTTTCAATTCCTCTCTTAAACATTTTACCATACCAACGCTTTCTAAGGTGTGCGGCATATACTTACTTTTTTAAACTCTACATCTTTGCCGATAGCATACTGCAGCATATATTCGATTCGATCCGAAAAACTATTTTTCGAATGTTGCCATTCCAATGTTACAGGTAGACCCAATATTAAATTGCCGAAACCGGTGATAAAACTGGGTGTTTCGGGTAGCAGTCCCGACGGTATAACACCTGAATTTGTAGCATTGGAAGAATTATTATTCATGGCGGCTGACAATCCTCCCATAGTTTGATTTTGTGCCACACGTGGTGCCTTAATGCTGGCGGGTAAAGTGGTTGTTGTTGTGAATAGAAAGTCTTCTGAATATTCACCCACGCCCGCTTTATCGTTGCCAGCACAAATGCGAAACGTATACGAAGTCCGTTCTTGCAGTTTATTTACTTTACACATACAATTTGTTCCCGAATAGACGACCTGAAATTCTTTGGCACGTTGTACATACATTTCCACGTAGAATTTCGTAAAGTCTAAATTGCGGCCATCACCCCATTTCAGTTTAATGAAATTATGCCCGATGCCAGAACACTCCAGACGTGGTGCTGCCGGTGGTGAGGGTAATGTGGTCAATTTGGCGTATGATGAAAAGGAACCAGCGCCCATAGCATTAATGGCCTGTACACGAAATTTGTAAGTAGTTTCCGGCATTAAATCACTAATGGTGTATTCCGTGCAAGCGTTGGGTGTGCTCGTTGTACATTCGCCGTATTCGATGGTATATGCCGTTATGACGGAGCCATTGCATTCGGGTTTGGACCATCTCAAAATGGCCTCGTTGGATGTAAATTCACAATCTTCAATTTGTGGAGATGACGGTATAGTTGCCAATGTTTGAGCATTTACCGGCGGTGACCATTTACTTACGCCCGCCATATTACAGGCGTTTACGCGAAAGTAGTATAATGTAAAGGGCAATAAATTGCGTACATCGGTGTTAGTATGTAAGCCCTGATAACAGGGTTGAAATGCTGAAGAAGGTGGTGGTGGTGGGGATGTTGTTGTGGGCTGATGATTACTCGACTCTACAGTCGTTGTAGATGTGCCTGTTAAAGCGGTTGCACTTTCTAAGCGATACTCAGCTATGGGTGCGCCACCACAATTACTGGGCTCCTGCCAACTGACGTGCAAATGTGTGGCCGACTTGACAGTTACCTTTAATGCTTCTGGACAGTTGGGAGGTGCAGCGGCCGATGAAAATCTAAACCACTCCGACCAAGAACCGGCTCCAATGCGATTAATGGCACGCAGCTGTACTTCATAAGTGCAACCGGGTTGCAAATCTTTAACTACGCAATAGGCATCTTTGCCACGGTAAATGATTTGAGGTGTAGTAGCGGTCTCAGAAGCATTCTGACCTTGAATTGCTGTTATTTGACGCAATTGTAATTCAAACTCTGTTACCGGGGCACCACCATTATAATCAGGTTTATCTAGACGCAGCACTGCTGCGTAAGGGCCCGGCGGATTGTCGTAGTAGGGAGAAGGTGAAATGGCAGGTACAACAGCTTCCGAGGTTATATGACTAATCTCAGAATAGGGACTCATGCCACCGGGACCCTCACAAGCAACACGTAACTGATAGGTGGTGCCCGGCTGTAGGCGATCACAGGTAGCTTCAGTATCACTGCCAGCATAAATGCGTTCAAACTTTTGACCGCCAGAACTGATTTCGAGAAAGTAACGTTGCACTTCGATACCACCATTGTCGGAGGGCGGATCCCAACGTAAACGAAATTGAGTGCCATGAATTTTACCTTTGGCGTGAGGTTTACCAGGTCGTGCTGGTCTTTCGGCAGCCGTTTTATAAGAGACTTCATTCGACCACGGGGAAGCACCTGCTTCATTTTCAGCCCTCAAACGGAAATAGTAAGCGGTCGCTCTTCTCAATTGACAGCATTCATATGAGCAGTCCGGGCCGTTGTACATGTTTAAGTAGCCATGACCGGTCTCACGATTCAACATTTGTAATATGTAAACACAAGTGGCTCCATCGGATGGGCGCCGTTCCCACATTAAACGCAAAGAGAATGACGTTACAGCTTGTAGTGTTGGTGGTTTGGGTGCCGAGGGAGGATTTTCGGCGGTGGTATAAGCGCAAATTGCCGAATATAAAGATGGCCCAACTTCGTTGGCAGCTGCTAAACGGAAATTGTACACGGTCGACGGTTGTAATTTCGTCATAATGTATTGTTTACTCTTAGTTTTCACCGCCTCTACAAAATTAATGGCCGACTGTACAGCGGCAGCCGGTGCTCCGGTTTTACCTTCATCGAATTCCAGCAAATAATGCTGGATGGAGGAACCGTTGGACAGTGGATTCGTCCAACGCAAGTGGAGAGAATTTTTGGTGCGCATGATTAAACGCGGTGGCAATGGTTGGTCCGGTTCACAGGGTGGTGTAGTAAATTCTGTCGGCTCTGACGCGTTGCCCTGTAAATGTTCATAGTGCACCTGCAGGCGAACAACATACTCTTGGCCCGGCTGCAAGTCTTGTACAATACAGTCGTAGGAGGAACCTTTGTATAAACTTTTATATTTGCACTCCTTGGCCCGATCACTTAAGAGCACATTATAACGTAATTCTCGCATATTGATGAGTTGATGTGTAGTCTCGTTGAGGCATGACGGTGCCTCCCAAATGATTTTTGCTGAGCGAGAGGTAATGTCGGTAACTTCCGGTTTTTGTATGGCGGACAATTGTTCGACGATACTATTCTGATAGTCTTCTTCTTCGTCATCTTCAGCATTTACACCACTGGCTAATGATGACGCGTCCTCACCTTCTTCCGAAGAACCCATAATTGTCAGTACATTAGCATTGTGATGGGTGGCGAGGCGACTACTTTTCATATTGTGACTGGTAATGGAGGTATTGGAACTGTTGCTATTATTGTTGTTGTTATTGTTCCGTTGATTCGTTTTACGTCCGTAATAGTTTTGTTGCTGATGCTGATGACTACTGGCATGTGAACGCGCATTATTATTATTGTTGTTGTTGTTATGACCATTCACTTGCTGTTGAGTATCGTGATGTTGACGTCGTGGCGATGGCGAATGTGCTGGCGTCGAAACAGCAGAATCTGCAAATTCATTAGAAAATGTTATTTGCCATGAATGTGTGTCTGTACGATTGGGATATTTGGTTAATTGACAACTTACTGAATTCCCGTTGCTTTTCCAATTTACGTAACAGTTTCGTATGTTGTCTCTGGGTGCGTTCATCTTTGTTGTGATAATTATTTGGTGACGACGTTACATGATTGGATACCGAAGTTCCAACTGAAGCAGTAGATTGTTGTTGCTGCTGCTGTGCCCCAGATACATTTTGTGTTGCATTCGTCCCAGATTGTTGCTGTTGCGTTGTTTGTGGTTGAGGTGTTCCTAGTTGTGTTGGTGGTGGTGGCTGTTGTTGCTGCGTGACTGTTGTTGGAGGGGGTGCGGGAGGCGGCACCATATGTGGCCCTGCTGGTAGTGCAGAATAGTGATTTGGAGCTGAACCGCTTGCACCAGGTGGTGGAGGCGGCACAAAACCGCCCGTTATGGGTGTATAGAAGTGTGAGGTGCCATTCGCAGTCAACTAAAAACAGAAGAGAACAAAAACAATAACAAATAATGTTATAAAATAAATTTGTTAATATAAAAAAAAATTTTCAGTTTTAGGATCGAATTTTTTTCAATCACCTCAAGCACTTTTATTTTATTATTTTTTTTCATTTTCACTGAACTTCTGGCTGACGTTTTTGATTGCTTTGGGTTTTTTTCAATACGTTTTTTTCAAGTTTTAATTGTTGATTTTGTACCGTTAAGCGAGAAGTACACACGACATTTAATTGAAAAATTCTTTCTATTATTAAATTTTGTTATCAATATACATATGAAAGTTTTATTGTTATTGTTCTCTTTTTTTTTATTTGCCTATATTAAATTGCTTTTGGCGTGTTTTTTGTTTTTTTTGTTTGTTTACCAACATATGTTCAACTACGTGGCTGGAAAATGTAAATTGATACAAATCTACTTTTGTTTAAATATTTCTTTTTTGTTAACATCAGCAGAGTTGAGTTTTAATTGACTTGTATCAGGTTGGATAAGGTAATTAGATATAATAAGGTAATTAGAGGTTTTGATATTTGGTACCAAATATTTAAAAACACATTTCCAATGTCTGAATACTGCCCACATAGGATAAGGGTATACTAGGGTATATATTCTTGATTAGCACCTGTTTGTCCGTGTATTGTTGGCATTGTTACGTTCGTAAATTTTGAGATATTAAACTGAAATTTTATAAAGACACTTTTGTACACAGAAAGCTATTTATATTAGGCAAAATTTGGTCAATAAGCACGCCTACAATCGACAAAAATCTCCTTATCTGCCACAAAAATTGAACTATAAAGTTGAAATTGGCTATAAATATTTATAATTTCCCCTTTCTAAGATGGGCGAAAAATGGGGACAGTTGAATAACAGACGCGCTCACGATTTACAAAAATCTTACTCAGCGTAAAACTAAACTTTTTTGTAACATACGCACAATGAAAGGGCGTAATTATGTACCTGCTACGCCCACCGTTTTTAAGCACGTGTGAAGGGTATTTAAGATTAGGCCTAAGCCAAATGAACTTTTTTACTTGTTTGATTTGTACTTAGGTGCTAATTACAAATTCTGCGACTCTGTGCTTCATCAGCCTTAATTAACCCAAAAAATTTAATTTACAAGGTGCGTACGGTATTTGAGGACATTCATATATGTGAATGTAGTTTCTGGAGAACAATTGTGTTAATTTTTTCCTTGTCAAATCATCAATGGAAGACTATAAAATAACGCAAGATATGAAGAGACATGTTATGTCACCACACTTCTAAAGTGAGGGGCTTAGTACATGTAAAATATTTTTATTTTGTTAAAAAGTATATAATTGTTTTTGTACGCTATAATAATTATTTATAAAATAAAATTGTTATATATTTAATTATTAAATTGTTATATTTTTTTTATAGATTTATTATTTGAAAATATATATAAATTGAAAAAAAAATCACTAAAACTCATTTCGATAATATATTATGGTTGTGTAAATATTAGCTAATTATTAAATGTGGTACAAAAAAATTTATACAAGTATATAAAAATTTTTTTTTTTATATAATTAGTTTTATTTTTATACCCTCCACCTTAGGGAAGAGGGTATATTCATTTTGATCATCCGTTTACAACACATCGAAGGAAGCCTCAGAGACCCCACAAACCATATATATTCTTAATCAGCATGAAAAGAGAAATCGTTTGAGACATGTCCGTCCGTGTGTCCGTCTGTTGTTGGCACTCTCACGGTCGTAATTTTTGAGATATCAAATTCAAATTTTGCATACGAATTTTTAGTTCAATTTCGCTGTTCCGTATTAAAATTAGGCAAAATCGGTTTAGAGACACGCCCACAATAAACGAAAATCTCATCATACCTCGAAAAAATTGTATCTTTAAAAAATTATATATCGCACAATACTATGCCTATCAAGTTGAAATTTGTTATATATATAAAGGGTACCGTTATCCAAGACTGTGCCAAAAATGGGCGTGATTGAATAACGCAAACGCCTATAATTTAAAAAAAACACTATTTGCGTAGGTACATGAAATACATAAATATGGCAATAGGAGCTTATTTTTTAGAGAATTACAAAAGGTGGAGGGTATTTAAGCTTCGGTCTTAACCGAACTTTTTTATCTTGTTTTTTTTTTTAATAGTAATAAAACTATTATTTGTTGACATCAAAAACAAAAGAAATTAGCTAAGCTCTATGAGAGAGCGAGAGAGAGAGGGGGGGGGGAAAAATAAATAACTGAAATAAAAAAAAACAAGATAGACAAGTTCGGTTAAGGACGAAGCTTAAATACCCTCCACCTTTTATAATCCTCTAAAAATTAATTCCTATTGCCATATTTATGTATTTCATGTACTTACGCAAATAGTGTTTTTTTTTAATTATAGGCGTTTGCGTTATTCAATCACGCCCATTTTTGGCACAGTATTGGAAAAAGGTACCACTTATATGTATACCAAAAATCACCTTGATAGGCATAGTATTGTGCGATATATAATTTTTTAAACATACAATTTTTTCGAGGTATGATGAGATTTTCGTTTATTGTGGGCGTGTCTCTTAACCGATTTTGCCCAATTTCAATACGGAACAGCGAAATTGAACTAAAAATTCGTATGCAAAATTTCAATTTGATATCTCAAAAATTACGACCGTGAGAGTGCCAACAACAGACGGACACACGGCCACACGGACGGACATGTCTCAAACGATTTTTCTTTTCATGCTGATTAAGAATATATATGGTTTGTGGGGTCTCTGAGGCTTCTTTCGATGTGTTGTAAACGGATGATCAAAATGAATATACCCTCTTCCCTAATGTGGTGGGTTTAACAAGTAAGAAAACTAAATTTGGCTCAGGCCAAATCTTAAATACGCTCCATATCCACATATGCATCGCCCTCTAATAGTGTATGTATTATGTATCAGATTGCAAATCTAATTTTTATGGTGAATATGGTTTTTGTAAATTGGTTTTTTGTAAATTGTGGGCGTGTGCTATCTGACTATGCCCGTTTTGGGACATCAATGGATGGGATAACCACAAATATGTGCACAAAATTTCAAGTTCATAGGTTTATTTTTGTGGCAGATTGAATAAATTTTTCCGTTTGTGGGCGGGGCTCTTGAGCGATTTTGGCAAATTTCAAAAGCTTTCTAGAGCTAGAAGGTTCTACATAAAGTTTCAGCTGAATGTCTCAAAATTTATAACCGTGAGAGTGTCAACAACAGACGGACACATGAACATGACTTAGAATTTGATAATGATCAAGAATATGTATATTTTTTAGGATACCTAACTTGTCTTTCTGGGTGTTGCAAAGAGAGTGACAATTTTATAATTTGCTAATAGGTGCTACTATAAGTTAAGTAAACACTTAGAAAATGCCAGGAGCAAGAAAGAGGCCGAAACTCCGGGGGAAGGATCTGAATCGAAACTGAATTGAACACAACATTACAGGAACTTAAGCAGGAATATCGTAAGCGAGTAAACAATATCCTCAAATCACAGCTAAATGCCAAAAGCACCACCCGTGCTATAAATGGATATGCAGTACCAGTGCTGGGATACTCCTTCGGTATAGTTAAGTGGTCAGACACTGACCTGGAAAACCTGCAAAGATATACCAGAGTTATGTTGACAAAACATCGAAAACATTACCCGAAATCAGCGGTAGAACGTATGACACTACCTAGGAAAATGGGAGGCTCATTAATGTTAACAATTTGAGGAAAAAACAAATGATAGCGCTTACAGAATTCTTCCACCACAAGGCAGAAACATCTCAACTGCATCGAGCGATTTGCGCTGCAGACGGCACAAACGTATTATGCCTAGATACCACAGTTAACAACTTAGTGGTAACGTCAAACGAAAAAGAAATAAATAGATGGAAGAGCAAACCGCTTCACGGACGACATCCAAACGAATGCAGTCAAGACTATGTGGACACAACAGCTACAAACTACTGCTTGGCTACAGGACAATTATACGCTGACACTAAGAGTAGTATACGATATAGAGGAACCGGGAAATATAGGGTGTAAAATAGGGGGAAAAATAGGGTTTAAAAATGTTGAATATCTTGGACGAAAACCGAAATTTTTTGGACGAAAACCAAAATTTTTGAGAAAAAAATTGATTTTTGAAAATAACGGATTTTATAGAAAAATGTCCCAGCTGGGGAAAGTAGCATTTTCAATCACTCAAGTTGAATTTACTCGAGATAAGAGAAGGCAATAAAAAATCTGTGAAAGTAATAAAAAAAGGGTCGGTAATAAAAAAAGCCACTTAAGATATGAAAACTATTACACAATAGGCTTAGAGCATATACAAGGGAAAGAGATAGTATAAGTGTGTGTACAACATATGTATTGAAGCAAACTGGCCGCACATGTGCACATGTGCTACTACGAGCTAAAAAGAAAACATGTTGATCTCTGTGAATTTTCCTGCTAGCCTAATGATTTTTTGGTTTTGAAAATTTTCTAAGTAGTATACGATGTAGAGGAATTAGGGTTAAACTGTGTATGGGGACTATAGGAAAAAAAAAACTTTTTTAAAGTAAAATTGTAATGTTCAGTAAAATATTTACAAAAGTGTGTAATAAAAACATTTTTTTAGGCAATATGTTGAGCATAGGGCTGGCTATACAGAAAACCACTATTTCACAATATAATGAAAAATGTCTTAGCTATCTAACATGGAAACTAACCTTTTTGAGCTATGGCTTGGCTTTTGAGAATGCAACACAATCAATCAATACTTCTTTATCATTTTCAAATAAAATAAAAACATTTTTTTAGGCAATATGTTGAGCATAGGGCTGGCTATACAGAAAAAACCACTCTTTCTCTCAATATATAATGAAAAATGAAAAATGTCTTATCTACTGAACATGCTGTGACTTGACTTATTCAGAATACAATGCAATGCATTTTCAATTGAGTTATGGTGATAGTACAAGACAATAAAAAAACATATTGAAACCATAAATTGATCAGCATACTATGTAGATCATAAAAAAAAATAATGCATTGGGTTATCAGTGTAATAAAAACATTTTTAGGCAATGCGTTGAGCAAAGGGCTGGCTACACATAAAACCACTATTTCACAATATAATGAAAAATGTCTTATCTATCTAACATGGAAACTAACCTTTTTATGCTGATGTGTGACTTGACTTATTGATAATACAGTAATGATGAAACAAAATTTAGTTATTAAACAGCATTCCAAAAGGAAAAATAGTGAATTTCAAAGTACATATTTATTAAAAAGTAAAAAAAATTGTGAAGTATAGATTTATTAAAAACTAAAAAAATAGTGAACTATATCCAGTATTTATAATGAATAACAAGGAAGCATTTTTAAATGCTATGTTCGCATTAAAAAAAAAAAGCGAAAATTGGATGCAACAGAAGATAAATTTGAACCAGAGAAAGTTAGGCGTCTTTCCATACAGACGCCCATCATTGATTTTTTTAATTTTAACAACAAAGGAGGAATGGATAATGAACAGACCCAGAGTTCATTAAGTGTAGAGATAATATCTCCAGAGCCTTCATGGTAAGTGTCAAATATTATAACTTTAAAAATGTTAAAAAAAAATTAATTTTTTAATGCTATTTCTTTGCAGCATAGAAATTATTGATGACGATGATGATCAAAACATCATCAGAGCATTACCGAGATCACCTTTAATTTTTTCAAGTTGCTCAAGCTTGGATTGTGATTTCGATTTGCTTCAATGTGGTCAACCTCTACATACCTCAACTCCGGATGAAGAAAATTTGGCTGTGACGTTTTTTAATGATGAGAAGTTTTTCAATGAAATACTTAAAGAATTGGAGCCCTTCCTTTATCAACTAGAGAATGGGAATATATAGATATTATTGTATGTAAATAAGAGATATTTAAATCTATATATATATATATATATATATATATAATAAATAAACAAAAAAATACATGTGTAAATGTATATGTAAAAAATAAAAACTCATATTTTCATTTAAAGGCTTTCTCAGTCTTTCAGACTTTCAGCAAGTATTAGTTTTTATTGATATTTCACAGCAAACGTACAGACTCAGCAATATTTTTTATACGAAAATGGTAAGTCTATTATATTGATATTGTAAAAAATTAATAAAAGAAACACATTTTTTTTTTATAGTCTTTCTTAGAAACTTTAAATGAAGTTGGAACCAAATTAGGACAAGGGTACACAAAAATTGATAATTTAAACCCCAACTATATATACAAAATCACAGGATGTAAAGGGAAAAATACTCAGTTTGGTGAGAAAATTACATTACACCTTGATGATGGTGAGGGTAATTCTCTATGGATATTTTTACCGGGAAGACTGGGACAACTTTTCTCATCAAAAAATCCCTACAAAAAATTAAAAGAAAATAATATAAATTACGTTATGTACTGTGGTAGAAATAAATCGAAATTTAATGCTCCTATTTTAAGATTTATGAATAAAGAACAAGATCCAGATATTGAATATTAAGAAAAACTATTTCTAATTTTATTTCTTTTGAATTCTTTCTTAAATAGATATACAATTTTTTTATCATTAAAATTAAAATCGCTTTTACTGAACTGTTTTAAATAAATTTTTAATGACTTGTGCTGGCTTTTAAATAAACTATAAATCAAAGAATGATGACCACAAGTATTGGAAAAATATCCTTGTATTCGCTGTTTATTATATTGATAGGCTTTAGAATTTCTTCGTAAAAAATTTATAAACTCTTTTTTTGTAGCCTTTTCTCCATAAGAATCAAAATATTCAGCATTTTTATTTGTAGAGAAATAGAACGCAACCCAATGTTCTCCTGGTTGATTAGATGGATCTGTATTAGCTATTATTAAAGCAGGTCTATGAATAACTTTCTTGGGCAATTTATCTGAAGGAAAGACTCCCTGAAAATATTTTCTTGTTGCTGAATTGCTTCTTAATGCATGCTCAATTTGTATTGTATTCATAGTTATTTTTTTTTTTTTCTTTACAAAGTTATTTTTACATTTCTATTTTTGTCAATTTCCAACATAGAATCGTATTCACAGTAAACTATACAGGTGACAGGTTTTTCTAATGCTCGAACAAATTTTCCTTCAATGCGTATGCTACCTTGTTGTAAAACATTTGCACAAAAATCGTGGTTGAATGATCTGGTGATAGATCAAACGCTAATATGAAGCAATTTTTATCAAACAATTGCTTATTTATATGAAGTCCTCTGTCAGAATGTCTTATACCAATAGCCTTAAATAGCATATTATAAGCCCTTGTTGATTTCATTGTTAATCCACTATAATCGAATTCTAATGGTTGAGATGGTATTTGTACTCCGTTTACTGATAAATTAAAATTTTGTAAATAGAAGTGCTCAAAGGAGAAGGGATCTAATGTTTTATCTCCAGAGAAAGCACTATTATATACCATACAGAACGCTAAAAATATGGGAAGTTGTCCAATAACCACATTGTCTAAAGATAATGCACGATTTCCAGGATACAAAGTAAAAGTTTTTAATTCAACCCTATTGAAAGGATAAAGTGCAGGTTTTTCTTGTAAAATTTTATGATGTGCAAGAAGCACACCAGGGTTAATTGTTACATGATTCATAAACAATTGAGCTTCTAATATTTTTAGATATGATTGTTTATCGCCTTTTTCAAGCAAGTAAAAGGATGGCGTTTCCAAATTTAAAATTACTCTCAAGTCCACGTTATTTAATAATAATTTTGGTTGATTGAATATATCACCATGTAACTTTCCAACCAATTCTACTATACTGCTTTTTTGAAATAATTCAGCCAATTGTTTTTTTCCATCATGGAAAATCTCTCCTGTATAATAATCTGGATACCAGCCAGATGTAGTAAGATGAGTTCGTCCTGCATCAGTACCATAATTTAATAAAGTTTGTATATAGGATCTATAATGATAGTTATTATCACTTTGCGAAACCAAAACGTTATTTAAGTAGATAGATACGCTCCGGAACATTGAGTGTAGTATATTATTTACTACGCTACATGAGCTATCCTCTAAATTAGAATTATCTTTTGCTTTTAATTGAACCACTAATTTAATATAAACACTCGATAAATCACGATATGTGTCACCATTTCCTAAACAGAGAAATTCAATTGTGTTTGGTGAATCTAATGACTGTATTGGATTATACGAGACTTCTTCGGTATTAAGAATGCTGCTTTGCACAGGATGTGGTTCAAATAAATCCAGTTCGCTTTTCATACACTCCGTATAAGAAGACATATTGTAATTAATTTAAAAAAATATATCTTTAACACGTTTTAAAGGATTAGTTTTTTTACTGCGATTTAGTTTTCTTGTGTTGCGTTTTGCTTTAAGTGTTTTGATCAACTGGTTTTTCCTCTTTTTGATACGAGGCTTTTTCCTCCTATTATTTTTTCCTTCCCCTTTTTGAAACTTAGATGTAATTTTATTAATAGCTTTTTCTGATAAGTTAGTTAGAGCTGATTTTGTTTGTTCTGTTAAAATATCCCTAAGAGGTTTACGACCAAAATCATTAATAATAGCTGCTCCAGTTTCTTTAGCTTGATTTTTTAGGGCTTGTAAACTTGAAATAAATAACGGCTTAATATTTCGAAATAATGACGCAAAGAATGATCCAAGTCCGCGTCCTTGTTGCACTATTCGTGGAACTCTATATAATGATCCTATATGACTTAAACCTCCTCCTACCTGATTATTATAATATTGTGTGTAAACTGTATCCATTCCTTGCCTTTATATATCTGAGCCAATCGATATTTTACTTGGCTTATTTATATGCAATTATTTCTTTTTTTTCTAAAGTGTAAACTGACAACAGTAGGCGTAGATGATTTTCGAAACTTACATTCCGTCCCCTCAGTGTTAGTAAAGAAAATTGAAATATATTTAATAGTTGGGTGATCCAGAGGATAATACTGTATGTTTCTAAATTCAATCCAACTCTGCATATTTTTAAAAGGCAAAATGCGTAAGCATCGTAATAATTTATCACCAGCACAACGCGGCTGAATTATATCTGTATAAATGCATAATGTATAAAACTTTTCGGGAATACCTTTTTCAATTTCATTCAAAAACATCTCAGATATTCCAACTTCCCATTCTTCATTTAGAATAGCCGGTAATTTTACAACATTACGAAATGACCATAATGAATTCGATTTAAATATTTCTAAAGAATTATTACTAATAAGAGTTAAATGAAAACTATCCATACCGAGTCTGTACATGTATGGAGGCCTTAAAACTCTTTACTAAAATGAAATGAACATGGTTATATGATAATCTTTTTATTGTTTTATTTAAGTGTTTATTCTACACATCTGTACATATATAATAATTATATATAATAATAATAATAATAATAATCATATATTAACCCATTTTAAACTGTTTTCACCTTTTTGTACTGAACGCGTATTGTATGGGTGTTTTTTAGGATCTTTAGTAGTGTCTTCTACTTTTTTCTTATTCTTCCTTGCCACAGTGTAAGAGCTTGGAGGAGAATTTATTTTATCTGCGAATAAACGTCTCTTCGATTTCTTCTTCAATGAATCAGCTGACTTTACTTTAGTAAAATTATCAAATTGTTTATCAGGTGTAACAAATGTATCACCAGAAAAACTCTCATCTGAACCTAATATTTTATTATTTTCAACTTTCGCCATTTCAGTCTCAATCTTATTTCCATCTATGAAACTAAAATCAATTTTTTCAACATCCCGATGCCGTGGATTATAAGGCTTTATCTTCCTTTTAATGAAATTGTTTAATTCTTGTTTTATTCGTATCCATTTATTAAATTCTGATAGAGATATATCATTAAATGTTGGTAATAGCTTTTTATTAATAAACTCGGAAGCATATTTATCTTCAAGCATAAGAGTATATGCTTTTGGATGCATTAATATTACTTGATTCAATTTTTTACTAGAATTCATTCTTTAATAATTTTCCAATAATTCCACTTAGCAAAGATGAAATAATAATAGGTAAAAAATTTCCTCCTTTTTGAATTAGTACTTTTCTTTTCGACTTTAATGAAGTATTTGGTTTGGAAATGAATCGTAGGTCTTTTTTATACTTTTTTAATTTTTCTAAATCTCCGAATTTCAGTTTATTATTTCCAATTAATGTATTGAAAATAATTTCAACCAAAGTTTTAATTAGTTCATCATCTGCGTTTTTAAGAATGGCCTTTTTTAACTTTTTATTATTATTATTCTTTAATATGTACAACATATGCTTCTGCGTTTTCAGTCGCTTTAGATTCTTTTTTAAGACCATTTTCACTTGTATCACAAAAGCAATAAGAGAAATCAGTATTGAAAATATTTGTTCTATATCTTAATAAATCATTTATATTCTGGGTAAGATCAATTACTAAATATCCGTGAGGTTTGCTTGTCACATCTTTATATATCCTCATAAGGTCCGAAGAATTTTCAGGATGAATTTGTCTTGCCAAATGTTGAAATTGTAATGTGTCTCGTGGATTTTTAAAAACTACAATATATTTTGAATTAAGTGATATATCCCTTGTATGAGAAGCTTTATGAAAAATGTTTTGCGTAACCAAAATAACAGAAAAATTTCTGTGATGAGAACCTTTTGTAAATAATTCACAGATTCTTTTATTGAATGCATCCATCATTAAGTCATCCAATACAATAAGAATAGGTTCATTAAAATCATTATCAAGGCTTTCCGGAATTCCATTATGATATTCAATATTATCGATATGATTAAATACAGGTTTTGCGCGTTCTTCTCCATAGCACCAAATAATCCGTTTTATTTTCTCACTAATTAAATAATCAGCATTATTAATTAAATTCAATAAAAATGTTGTTTTACCAGATCCTGACGGACCACTTATAAGCACAGTAAAAGGATGTACAAAATGAACAAACATCTTTACTAACTAAAAATTATAAATACAATGAATAAAAAATCTGTTTAATCAATATTTTATATATTTATTTCACAAATTTCCTCTATTCTATCCCAATTTTTTTCAATAAAAATAAAAAGTTTATATAAATTATTTAAAGCACATCGAAATTTAATACTTTTATGAATAGGACAATTGGTATAATAATCATCTAACTTTTTTAAAGGTATTATCGTGTCTACATTAATTACAATACTTTTTATATATTTTTTCAAGAATTGTTGTTTTTCTTTTCCAACAACAAAAACATAATCAAACTGATTTAAAGGCGCTAGAATATCACCAATAGAATTATATTCTGTTATTCCATCCGACCAATCAATTCCGTGAATAAAATTAGTACAGAATGTGTTCCTCTCTTGAGTCTCTTCGTCTAACTCTCTCCGATCAAACGGCGGTTTAAATACAAAGTAATGAGGTACGAGAGAATTTCCAATGGTAAATGCTACTTCTTTGGCAAATATACTCTTGTTATTTCCATTACAGTATTGTAAATCGATTAATATGATGTTTGCTTTAGTTATTTTTGTCATTTTGTCAGGAACGCTCATTAAATACTACACATCTTCAAGTGGGTGACAGTCTTTTTTATAGAAAAGTTTTATTCGATTTTATATAATACATAGTATACATACATATACGAGTATATATATTGTATATACACACATACACACATATATATATATACATATTTATTAAAAATGGATCAAAACGGTTGTGCTGCAGGAGAGAGTCTCCCTCCACTTTTACCAAAACGGAATCAAGATCATCAGTTAATTTATGGCATGGAATATTTTATTTCTCTAAAACTAAAGATTAAATGTGGGTTTTCACCTGGACAACATTTTAAACCAATGATATGGTTTCAAAATCATACCGCAAATTATATAGGATTTAATCGCGATGAATGGGTTCATCTGATGGCATATAAAGAATACATACAACTTAGATTGGATCAGTATGACTTTTTAGCAAGTGAAAGTCCCTTGCATCATCCCACTTTGGCAAACATAGGAATTGCATTTAAGTATAAAAGAAATGGCATTTGTGTCCTTGTTCTTAGTCAAAAGGGGCACAAGATTAAAATAGAAAGCGATACATGGAAGTCAATTATTCAAGTCGGCATTTTTTTATCTACATTCCTCTGCTGGAATACAATAGCGCAAAAACAAATTGAGAATATCTATCACAAACACTTCATACCCAAGTGTATTGAATTGAATAAAATTGATATTCAATTGTATGAGTTAAATTGTGCTTATGATCCAGAAATTGAAGTGGATTTACTTAGATTATGTTATGAGTTTTCCCGCAAAATTCGTAATAAAGTAAAAAGTGATATCAAAATTCGTAAAGCACTTTTAAAGTGTTCAAAAAATTAATACAGAAATGAGCAAAAGTCAAGTTGTTAATGAAATTCACCGACAAGCAAGAAAAAACTTTAAAAGAAGACGATTCATTCAACGAGGTATCGACGATACATGGCAGATAGACTTGGTTGAAATGATCCCCTATGCAAAACTTAATAAAGGACATAAATATCTATTAACCGGTATCGATGTATTCTCAAAAATTGGTTTTGCAGCACCTGTTAAAAAGAAAAATTCCCAAGATGTAACCAAAGCTATGGAAAAAATATTTAGAGATAAGATGACTGCTCCAAAAAATATACAAACTGATCAAGGCAAAGAATTTTTTAATAAGGATTTCAGACACTTAATGACGAAATACAAAATAAATCATTACCATACATTTACACACCTGAAGGCTTCCATTTGTGAACGCTTTAATAGAACGCTGAAAGGTTTGATGTGGAAAATGTTTAGTGTGAGAGGAAATTATAAATGGATTGATATCATAGATTCTTTAATAGACAAATATAATAGTAGTTATCATAGGGTGATAAAGATGAAACCAAATGAAATTACTAAAGAAAATGAAAAATTAATTTTAGAGAGAATTTATAATTTTCCAAAAACTTTTCCGAAACCTAAATTTAAAGAAGGTGATTGTGTTAGGATTAGTAAATTTAAAGGTACATTTTTTAAAGGTTATGAACCAAACTGGTCAACTGAAATATTTGTTATCGAGAAGATAAACATTACTAATCCTGTTACTTATGTTATTAAAGACTATAAGAATAATATTATACAAGGATCATTTTATGAATTTGAGTTACAAAAAGTTAAGGATAATAATGCTTATTTAGTAGAAAAAATATTGAAAAAAAGAGGTGACAAATTATATGTTAAGTGGTTAGGATTTGATAATACTCATAATTCTTGGATTAATAAAACTCAATTACTTCAATAAAACTTGTTTATTCTTTTCTTTATTATTTT